>VZQC01001441.1:937597-954268 GCA_009823505.1 Rhizomys pruinosus | reverse complement strand
TTTTTTTTGTCTTTTCGAGACAGGGTCTCTCTGTAGCCCCAGCTGGCCTGGAACTCTCTCTGTAGACCAGGCTAGCCTTGAACTCACAAAGATCCACCTGCCTCTGCCTCCCAGGTGCTGGGATTAAAGGCATGTGCCACCATGCCCGGCAACTCCTCTTATTTTCTAAAAATGTATCTAGATTTAATTTCTGTCTCAATGGTTAAAGAAAAGTGGGTTCCCTTTAGTCAGTGTATTAAGATCATGTATGTGTGGACACCACATGTGTGCCTGGTGCCTGCAGAGGCCAGAAGATGGTGTCAGATTACCTGGAACTGGAGTTACATATGGCTGAAAACCACCACGTGGTTGCTCAGTATTGAACCCAGGTCCTATGCAAAAGTTGTAAGCACTCTTAACTGCTGAGCCACACATCCAGCCCACCATCATGTCCTCTCTTTTTTCTCTCACTTCTAGAAAGGTACATTGGACTCTTTACCAAGGGAGTTCTCAACAAGCATTTGATTGTATTGAAGGAGAGTAGGGATAAGTAAAAATCATAAAATTAATAGAGTAAAATTAATTTGAAACAAGACAAACTTCCAACAAATAGCTTATGAAAAATTTCTTCTCCCTACTTTCCAATTCTCTCTCTTTCTCTCTCTCTCTCTCTCTCTCTCTCTCTCTCATAAAATATTTTAATTTTGACATATTTTAAAGTTAAAGAATTAATCAAACTAGCACAAAGAACACTGAAATATAAATCCTTCACAGAACGAGTGCTAACTTTTTATTGTGTTTGCTTTCCTAGTATTCATTCTTTCTCTTCTTGAGGGAAAGGTGAAGACAGGGTGCTCCTTTCCCCTACATGCAACGGGCATAGTTCCTAAGAACCAGAACAATCTTTTATGTAGCCATGAAATAATTACTGAAATCAGGAAATTAAAATGATGCATTACTATTAGCTCATCTGCAGGACTCCCTCAAACTTCTCAAGTCACCCTCATGTCCAGCAGAAAGACACGCTGGGTCCTGTGTTGTACTCAGTTGCCTTGGCTCTTTGGGCTGGATCAGTTACATGGCCTTGGTCTTCTGTGCCCTTGATATGTTTTTTGTTGTTTTATTTTTAACATTTTAATTGAAGTTCTGTGTGTTTCATACATTGTTTCTTGTTGGCAGCCTACCACACAATGTGTGCTGTACCACGCCCTAAGGTGGCGCTGACTTCCTGAGTTGCAAGAACAACTACAAGCCGTTTCCCGCCGTTGCCTTTGAATTGGGCAAACTGCGCTCCCGGGCCTGCGCTCTCTGGGCCCGCGCCTTGGGCATGCTAATGAGGCATCGGAAGGTGCACCAATCCAGAGCATACCCGAACCCTCTAGACTGCTATTTAAGCAGTGCTTCTTCCCCACTTCGGGGTCCTTCTCATAAAAGAGCTGTGCACAATAAATATTACCACAGAAGAATCCTGTTGTCCGTGTGAAGTTCTTGCCGGCGAGACTACACAGCGCGGGACAGTTTCTCAGTCCAATCTAGACTCATCTGTCTTCCTTGCCTCCCACCCCACCCCAGTTCATGCACCCTTCCATCTCTGCCCTATATCTTTTTTCTGATTCTTTTCAAATTTTTTTTTAAATAGAGGATTACTGGCCTTGAGGGATCGTCATTGTTTTAGTCATTTCCCTGTCCTGATTCCTCTGCTGCTCTGCTGTTCCCTCCAATTTGTATCACATATATATATATATATATTTTTGATACAAATTCAATATACATATATATGTATGTATGTATATATATATATATATATATAGAGAGAGAGAGAGAGAGAGAGAGAGAGAGACATCACAGTTACACTAAAATTATATCATCTGTACACAAACTGTCATTTCCATATCATATTTCAGGGTTCACATTTTTCCTTTTTAAATCTATATTACTCTAAAATATGCCTACATATCCTACATCCATATACCAAATAACAAAGTCTAAAAATAAGTGGTAGGTTAATTCTAGAGCCTGTTAAGGGATTTACATCATCAGAGCACAGTTGCTTTTAGGGAAAGGGATATATAATGGTGATATTGCTCAATTTGACTTACAATTCGGTTCTTGGTGCTAGCATCCACAAATGAAGGATGTTATTCATTGTTTGCTTTTCTGGGTCTGTATTACTACACTTAGCATAATATCTTCTAGTTCCACCCATTTACCTGCAAAGTCCATGAGTCCATCTTTCTTTACCACTGCATAGAATTCTATTGTGTAGATGAGCCACAATTTCTCTATCCACTTGTTGGTTGAGGGGCATTTGGGTTGGTTCCAGCTCTTCACTATTGTGAGTAGAGCTACAATGAACACAGCTGTGCACGTATCCCTGTGGTAGGATGAGTCTTGTGGGTAAATACACAAGAGTGGTATGGCTGGGTCAGGTGGTAAGCTAATCTTGAGTCTCTTCAGAGTTCTCCATACTGCTTTCCATAATGGTTGTATTAGTTCACATTCCCACCAACAGTCAATGAGTGTTCCTCTTTCCCCACAACCTCTCCAGCATTTGGGTTCATTTGTTTTCTTGATCCTAGGCAGTCTTATCAGAGTGAGATGATATTTTAAAGTGATTTTAATTTACATTTCCTTAATTATTAGCAACATTGAACATTTTAAAAGATGTTTCTCAGCCAACTTATTCCCTCATTAGTTAAGTCTCTGTTCAGCTCTTTACTCCATCATTTGGATGAGCCATTTGCGTTCTTCTTTGCTTTTTGAGTAGTTTATATATTCTGGAAGTCAATGCTCTGTCAGATGTATCACTGGTGAAGGTTTCCTCCTACTCTGTGGATTTTCTCTTCAATTCCCTGATTGTTTCATTCACTGTACAGAAGCTTTTGAGTTTAAGGACGTCCCACTTGTCACTTGTAGACCTCACTTCCTGTGCAGCAGCTGTCTGATTTAGCAAGTCTTCTCCTATGTGCCTATGTCTTGTAGGTTGCTGCCAACCTTTTCTTCTATCACCTTCAGAGTTTGGGGGTTCACATTGAGGTCTTTGATCCACTTGGAGTTGATTTTTGCACAGGGTGAGAGGTAGGGGTTTAGTTTTATTCTTCTACAAGTGGTGATCCAATTTCGCCAACACCATTTGCTGAAGATGCTGTCTTTCCTCCATTGAGTCTTTTTGGCCCCTTTGTCAAATATGAGGTGGCTGATACTGTGTGTGTTCAAGTTTGGATCCTCATTTTGTTCCACTGGTCTAAAGGTCTGTTTTGTGCCAGTACTAGGCTGTTTTTATGAGTACAGCCCTGAAATATAGTTTGAAGTCTGGTATAGTGATCCCCCTGTATTGCTCTTTTCACTTACAGTTGCTTTGTGTATTCTGGGACTTTCATTTTTCCAAATGAATTTAAGGATTTTTTCTATGTCCGTGAAGGAACATATGGAGATTTTAATTGGGATTACATTGAATCTGTGTATTATTTCGGGTAGACTGGATACTTTTACTATATTAATTTTTGCAATCCATGAGAATGGGAGGTCTTTCCATATTCTGATGTATTTATTCTTCAATCTCACTCTTCAGGGGTTTAAAATTTTTGTTGCAGAGATCTTTGGTGTCTTTGGTTAGGTTTCTTCCCAGGTATTTTATTGTTTTTGATGCTATTGTGAGTGGGGAGGTCTCCTTATATTCCTTCTTCAGTTGCTTGTTGTTGGTGTAAAGAAAGGCTAATGATTTTTGTGAGTTAATTTTGTATCCTGCCACTTTCCTGAATGTCTTTATCATTTCTAGGAGTTTTCTTGTGGTGTTTTTAGCATTCCTTAGGTAAACAATCATATTGTCTACAAGAAGGGATAACTTGACTTCCTCTTCCAATTAGTACTCCTTTAATTTCCCTTTCTTGTCTTATTTCCTAGGAAGAGTTTCAACCAATATAGCGAAGAGGAGTGGCAATAGTGTGCAACCTTGCCATGTTCCTGATTTTAAGGGCAATCCTTCTAACTTTTCTCCATTTAGGATGATGTTGGCTGTGATTTTCTTGTATATGGCTTTGATTACATTCAGGAATGATCCCTCCAGTCCAATTACCTCTAGGACGTTAAGCATGCAGGGATGCTGAATTTTGTTGAAGGCTTTTTTTTTTGCATTGATTGAGATGATTGTGTTTTTCAGTCCATTTATGTGTTTTCTGATATTTATTGATTTACATATGTTGAATCATTCCTGCATCTTTGGTATGAATCCAATTTGATTATGATTGATTGTCTTTTGATATGGGTCTGTATGCAGTTTGCAAGTATTTTGTTGAGAATTTTTGCATCTATGTTCATTAATGGGATGGGTCTATAGTTTTCTTTTTTGGTTGTATCTTTGCCTGGTTTTGGTATTAGAGTTATGCTGGCTTCATAGAAGGAATTCTTTAAAAGTTTTATAGAACTCTGCTGTATACCCATATATTTCCATTCTTAATGCATCACTTAGGGCTGGGTATCTCATAGACAATTTTATTCTATGTATTTGACTAGTTTTAGTACACTTTAATGGTCTCCACCTGTTGCAAAACAAATCATCTTCATGAATTCTGACAGGTATACTTTGTAAATATAAGGATCTATATTTACATAGAGTAACAAATTACATTTGTCTAGGGACATGACAGACATAAGGTTTTCTCTAGAATCTGTGACCTCTCCAGTCAGGTATTCATGGTTACATTTACAGTACCAAAACTTGCCCTCTCTTCATCAATCAATGCACATTCTGGCTGGGTCTATTCCTTCCTATTGTTTCTAAATTAGCAGTGAATATGAATGTGCAAGCATCTGTAGGTCGAAAATTTGCTCCCTTGTTTATATCCTAAGAAAAAGTGCATCTGGGTCACAGAGTAGTTCTACGTTTAGGCTTTGAGTATCCCTCATGCAGATTTTCCTAAGGCATATACTAGCTTCCTACTGTACACTCCAATTAGCAAAAGATAAGTTTCCCTCTTGATTAATCATCCTCGCCAGTATTTGTTTCCATTTGTTCTTAAACTGACTATTCTGAATTAGGTGAGAAAAATCCCAATGGCATTTAAAACTGCATTTCAATGATGGCTAAAAGTCTTTACTCTATTGTTAGTATTACAGACCATTTGCTTTTTTTCTGGGAAAAGTAGGTGTTTAGTAGTTCTTTTTGTGGAATTGAAGTTTGGTTATTTATTTTTCAAATCTTTATATATTTTAGATGTTAACATAGTCTATGAAATGTGTTTATTCTTTCAGTTTAGATTCTTGAGGGGGTTTTCATTTGATGCAAGTCCTTTTGTCAATTATTTAGGTTATTCCATGTTTTATTTTGTTTGATATTAAAAGTCTTTGCTTATATCTACATCCTGAAGTAACATTTCTACATTTTTCTCTATCATTTTGAGGACACCAGGTTTTATATTAAAGCCCTTTATCTATTTTGAATTGAGCTTTGTACTGGATGTGTGATATGGATCTAATTGAATTCTTTTGTGATTTCATATTTTATTTAGATAGCCCCATTTGTTGAAGAGGATGCGTTTATTTATAGTGGCTCTGTTGTATAGTGCTTTGTAAGATATTAGGTGGCTTAAAGATATATTAGTTTATTTTTCAGTTTTCTATGCTATCCCATTAATTTATCTTGTTTAATTTAACTTCTGTAATTAATTTGGTACATTGTCACACTGTCTGTGCCTCTATAATTATGTAGTTTAATTTTAAATTGGACAATACATTATCAATCCCATTGTTTTTTTGTTTGTTTGTTTTTTGATTGTTGATTTGAATACTTGTGGGTTTAATATTCCACAATGACATTTTGGAGTGCTTTTATGGTTTTTCTGGAATGCCATGGGGATATTTTATAGGTGTTACATTCAGTTTGTTGAGCACCCTCAGTAATATTTGCACAACATCATTTTAGTAAACAATAAGCATGAATATCTGTTGCAATGTTTGGTAGCATGCACAATTTCTTTCTTGAGGTCCTTATGCTTTTCCTTGTGAATGTCTTCAACTTAGTTACTTAGTTTACATTGATTTTCTTTCAAAAAACTTTGGTGAAAACAGGTACCAGATCTAAAATTGTTGATGGTGTCTTACAGATACATTTTTGAGAAAGAAATGATTTACTTTTGTCTTCAGTTTGAAGGTACAATCTATCATGTTGGGAGACAGCATCAGGAGCACGAGGAAGCTGCTAATATTGATTCCATCAGTCAACCAATAGAAAACCATCGATGTCTATGCTGTTTGAATCTCTATATTTTTTATTTTTAATATATTTTAATATTAGTATAAAAATTTCCCCAAAAGACAAAATTTTTCTCTATCAGTATTTAACAACAAATCCTCTTGACATGAATATATTTTGCAAAATATACTCCCCAAAAGAAGAAACATCTGTTGAAATTATTTTGAATATGATTAATCCTTTTTTCAATTTTTTTATTTTTAATATTTTATTCACTGTTAAAATTTCATTTATTTTTTATTATACAGAACCCTGTGAATCCCAGATATACCCATATTCTATACCTGACCATCATTGTGTCTTTATATCATTTTAAAACACCAAGTCCAATTTTTACTACCCATGGACTCTTGGGTGTGTGGCTATGCACTTGTGTGGTCCACTTACCACCGGTCACTTCAATGTACATTTAAACTATCTCTGTCTTTTGACTATTATAAATAATTCTACTATACTCGCAAGACACTTCAATGTAAATACATCTCCAATACACAATACATTTTTTTACAGGATGTGGTATTGTTAGGATCCACAAAAGGCATCATACATTGTGTGTGTGTGTGTGTGTGTGTGTGTGTGTGTGTGTGTGATTGTGTTACTTCACTTAGCATAAGACCTTCTGGTTCCATCCATTTACCTGGAAATTTCATGATACCATCTTTCCTTATCACTTCATAGAACTTCATTTTTTCATGTATCACATTTTCTTTCTACATTCATCAGTTGAGGGACACTTGGGTTACTTCCAGCTCTTTGCTATTAGGAAGAGGGCTAGAATAAACATGGCTGTGCATGTAGCTCTGTAATAAGATGATTCTTTTGGGTGCCTACCCAGGAGTTGTATGGCTGGGTAATATGGTGGGTGCATTTTGAGTCTTTAAATAATTCACAGTGCTTTCAATAGGGGTTGCATGAGTTTTCATTCTCATCAACAGTAAATGAATGCTCCCCCTTTTCCCAGACCACTACAGCATTTGGTATCATTTATAAGGTAATACCATTTTGAGTACCTGCATGCAACTCTACTATTAAAATGTGAATCCCTAAACATGTTTTGAAATTAACCATCAGATGTCGCAATTCTGGTATATGTGTGGTGTGTATACAAGCATATTATAGAGCAATATAAAATTAAAGGGAACAAAAACAACAGAAAATACTTGTTCAAAGAACTGACTCAAATAGTAAACTTCTGCCCTAATCTGTAATCTTCTTGCTCTAAAAATAATAATAAAAAATCTTCTTGCTCTAAAAATAATTTAAAAAAAGAAAAAGTGCAAAACATGTATGACAGACTGTATGAGCTCTGGAAGGGTAGGGGGGAATGTAAGGGGAACAGGTCTAAATTTGATTAAGAAATGTTGTATGAAATGCACAAAAGTTCAAGAAAATTGAGAAAGGAAAGATAAAGAACTGTATAAGCCTAAAAAAAGGAAAAATATGAGTAAAATATTTTGAAAATTTTAATGTAAATCTCCCTTTAATTTTTATTTCAAATTTTCTGTATGGAACATTCTTTAGACAACAATGAAGTATATTGTATATAACCTATAATTCAGGTCTTGAAAATATTTCTGAATTTTATTTGGAAATAACCTACTTAGAATCAAGATTGTTGTTCAGGTATATCCCCATTATTGTTTCCTAGACAATCTCATGTATCCTTCAACTGAGCATTTGTATTATAAATTAGTATTCTAAAACTTTGTGAGTAAATATTTATATATCCGGTATATAGACTTTAAAAAATATATTCACCAACTTTATCTATACTTCCTAGTTTTATTTGTGGGCTATTTTATGATATAGGGGAGTTTATAATTCCAGCATGTGAACAAATTCTCTTTGAATGATATGTTGAATGCTAGAATTTATTTTAATTTTTTGAATGCCTTTCAGTAATGAGAGTTTCTTGGACAGAAGAGATCCTTTAATATTTTTCTCCAAAATGATTCTATTGAACTTTTAAGTACTTTATAAAATAACTCTTAATTATGTATAGAGTCCTCCCCTATCTAGACCCTCCAATCACTCCCAGACAAGATTTTGTGCATTATATCAATTATGTTAGGCCTATCAAGACAACTGTATGTCCCCAGATGTCCCTTATTGTGAGTTTAAACCATTGTATTAGTTCCTGTATATTAGTTGGTGATGTGAGGCCATACTTATTTAAGAATTTTAGTGAGAGGGTGTTTGTATTACTATGATCTTGAAGATGTTCTGGTTTGTTGGATTACTGATAGTTGCTGTCTCTCTCCATAATTAGTTTTAATATTGCACTTGTAGTGATTTTTTCTGAACTTTTCCTAGTTTTATTCCTTCCGGGAACATGTGCCTTTATTGAAGACTCCCATCAAGTGCATTCTTCCTTTTGTGATCTTGAATAAAATTGTCTTCCTGCTCTGTGTATCATGTTCTCTGAACATACATTCTGAAGTGCTGCCTTGCTTGCAATGATTTTTTTGCTAATTTTGGAAAAATATTCAGAGCTCTTATTCCTTCATTAACTTTAATGTATAAATTCTCTCAGTATCAAATTTACAGTTTCAATTTCAGTGCTTTAAATGTGTTATTTTATGCAGTCTTGTCTTTTGTGTTTCTTTCTTTTTACATTTCTTTTTTTTTTAGTTTTTGTTATTGTTATTAAACTTTTTTCCATAGGTCATACATCATTTCTCAATAGACTCTAGAATTGTCCCGTGCAGCAGTCTCGCCGGCAAGAACTTCACACGGACAACAGGATTCTTCTGCAGCAGTATTTATTGTGCACAGCTCTTTTACGAGAAGGACCCCGAAACAGGGTAGAGGCACTGCTTATATAGCAGTCTAGAGGGTTCGTGTATGCTCTGGATAGGTGTACTGGCCCGATGCCTCATTTGCATGTCCAATGCATGGGCTCGTAGCGCAACAGGGGCCAATGCCTCATTAGAATATTAGGTGTGCGGGCTCAAAGTCATGCGCAGATTGCCCAATGCATAGGCAACGGCGGTAAACGGCTTGTAGTGACTCAGGAAGTCAGCGCCATCTTTAGGGCGCGGTGCGGCACACACTGTTTGTGTGGTAGGCTGCCAACAGTTCCCCCTTTTCTATAAATTGGCTGGGAGAATGCCTGTCTTAGGTTGCCACTGCAGAGGTCTTTCTTACCCGTCATGGGGAAAACAAACAGCTTTTGGTTTGCTCCCTGTCTTAGGTTGATAAGACTTGCAGAAGGTCTTACCCGTCATTGACTACTTCTCCAGCATACTAAGCCAAATGTTTGGGGAGGAGCCTGCTTCCAAAGCTGCAAGGGCTTGTGCAATGACTACTTTATCGCGCTGATGTTGGGCACGGAGCCTACACATAATCCAGAGCATAATTATAATCCCTCCACATAGAAATAGGCCAAACCCCGCCACCCCTGCCCATTCTTTGAAGTGTGAGATGGCAGTAGCAATCCAGGAAGCCAGTCCTTCAGCAAGGGAGGCGTCCACTCTAGTCGAGTTCATGGTGACAATAGCCATGCGAAGTTGGTTCATCAAGCTGTCAAATTCTCCAGTCCAATTACCTAAAAGATAACTGGACAATTGTTTAGACAAATTTGCTGCCCTTGTGAAGTTTTGATATTGGATGCTGGTCACACATAGACCGGAGTATTTCCATTCGCAGCCAAGTTGGGCCAGCTGCCACAGTACATCCACTTGTTCTTGGACTAAGTCTATCCTTTGATTTATTACCATAAGTCCACCTTTTAACTGGGCATTAATTGCGCGGAGGTCATGTAGAAGCCTCCATTTACCTGATCTCTTTTTTATAACGAAAACAGGGGTATTCCAGGGAGAATTGGAGGGCTCCAAGTGCTTAAGTTCCAGTTGTTCTTTTACCAACTGATGAGCTGCTGCAAGTTTTTCAGAGGATAAAGGCCATTGAGGAACCCATATCGCCTCCTCTGTGAGCCAAGGTATGGGTATTAAGCCCTCAACAGCCTCTAGGAAAAACCCAGACCATGTTTATCTAATTTTGGTTTGGTGGGCACAGGCTCAGTTATGCCTTGTTGGAATTTTCCCAGGCCTTTCCCAGGGACATATCCCATTTTTGTCATCATGTTTTGAGCTGGAGTAGAGTATTCATTTATAAGTTTTAGCCCTAATTGTTTCATGATATCCCTTCCCCAGAGATTAATGGGTAGGGGAAGGACGTAGGGGGTAAACTTTCCCTGTTGCCCTTCTGGTGCTTTCCATTCTAATTCCCTAGAGCTTATGGAGGGCGAGGATTCATACCCTAAACCTTGTAATGAGTGTGCAGAATGAGTCACGGGCCAGGCAGTTGGCCACCATTGTGCAGCTATTATACTTTTATCAGCTCCAGTATCTAGGAGACCCTCAAACCTTTTTCCTTCAATTAGTAATTGTAGTGTAGGTCGGGTGTCAAGGCTAGCTATTAAATAAGCCGAGTCAGTACCGGTCGAACCAAATCCACTATTCCCCCTATCCGTTGAATGAGATGGAAATAATTTGTGGCAACTGGGGAGAATGAGGAGCTGAGCAATACGGTCTCCAGGAGAAATTGAAAAGAGCCCCCTGGGGGATGAACACATTATTTTAAGCTCGCCTGTATAGTCCTGATCAATAACCCCGGGGTGAACTATGAGGCCTTTGAGGGTCACAGAAGAGCGACCCAGTAGTAAGCCCACAGTGTTGTCTGGTAGCGGGCCATGAAAGTCAGAGGGGACAGGGTGTACTCCCATTTGTGGGGTTAGCACTATTCTGGCGGTGGAACGGAGGTCCAGTCCTGCCGAGCCTGAGGTGGCTCTTCGTGGGTGTTCACACGAGAGTGCGTCCAATGTATGCGAGTGTGAGGGTCTCCATATGTTCGAGGGCCCTGAAGACGAGGGCCCCGCATCTCGTTTTTTGAATCCTCTAGAGGGCGCCCTTTGATATCTTTTACCGAGCGGCATTCATTTGCCCAGTGTTTTCCCTTTTTGCATCTAGGACAAAGCCCAGGTACTCTTATGTTACCCTGGGTAGTACACTCCTTTTTTATATGACCTGGCTTTCCACATTGGAAACAAACAGGCGACTTGATAGGTCTAGCTTGTCTCTGCCCTTGTAATATGGCTGCTGCCAGCCCAGCATTGGTGAGGGGTCCTCCTATCTCTCTGCATGCCCTCAACCATGATTGTAGGCCTTTTGTCTTACGGGGGATGATGGCCGCCCTGCATTCCTTAGTGCATTGTTCAAAAATGAGTTGCTCTATAAGGGGCATTGCCTGTTCCTGGTCCCCAAAAATCCTCCCCGCAGCTTCCAATAGTCTAGCAACGAAGTCAGAAAAGGGTTCACTCGGGCCTTGAATTATTTTTGTTAAATTGCCCGAGACTTCTCCCTTATTTGTTAATGTTTTCCAGGCTCGCAAAGCTGCAGTTGATATTTGGCTATAGACCGCAAGCGGGAAGCCGGTCTGATCAGCAGCATGTTCCCCCTGACCAGTAAGCATGTCGAATGTCCATCGGGCCGCCTCGCCTCCAGCTGTAGCGTTAGAGCGGGCTTGTGCCTGACAGGCATCATGCCAGAGCGCCTTCCATTCTAGATATTGCCCCATGGTGAGGAGGGAAGCCTTT
The DNA here is from genome assembly GCA_009823505.1 of Rhizomys pruinosus. Lineage (NCBI taxonomy): Eukaryota > Metazoa > Chordata > Mammalia > Rodentia > Spalacidae > Rhizomys > Rhizomys pruinosus. Next base: position 942,443 of record VZQC01001441.1, on the reverse strand, counting down.
GCTACATACTGCCAGTCTGTAGGTGTCATAGCAGTGCTGGCTAGTCACTCTACTTGGGACATAGTGAAATTAGCATTAACTCCATAAGTGCGGACTGACTCCGCTAATTCTTTAACTTGCTTGTGCTCTACGGGCTGATGGCCGCGCTCACCGTCAGCATTTTCTATAACTGGGAACATTTGCCTCATGGCATGTCGCACCTCCGGTGAACAGAAGGAGGTAGAGCATTTCCCAGGCGCATAAGGCGGAGGAGCTGAAGGCAGGGGAGCGGGAGAGCTATGGGACTCGTCTACTTTCAGTTTTAACCTGTCCCTTCGCCGGGCGGGGTGAAAGTGTTCACTTTTGTACCGGGCTGCTTCCTCCTCTAGTTCCTCCTCCTCAGATGGTGATAGTTTCTCATTAGAATCTGAATCACTTAATGTCAGGGCTTGTAGGTCTCTAAATGGGTATAAGGTACCTTTATCAATGACCTCGCTAGCATCTTCTTTTTTAGAGGCTATTTTCTTTGAATGCGCATCTAACCTTTCACTCCGTTCTGTTTCTGACATGCTTTCCTGAAGGTCTGCAAGGGCTTGTTGTCCTTCCCTAATTTTTTCTTTACAGTTTTGATCCTGAAGACAGGATTTAACTAATTTCCAAATAGGAATAGTCCCTGCTTTAAGCTTCCCGGTACGCTGTTCCCTGTCCAAGTCGCCTTTGAGTTTGTCCCAGCTAGAGAGAGTAAGCGATCCAGTGGATATAAACCAAGGAGCGCAACGATCTACTTCCTGAACAAAAGTATCAAGAGTTTTAGTAGAAACTTTCAATTGCCTTCCTTTCAGAACCGCCTGAAGAGCGGTAACCAAAGAATGTGTATTACCCATCCTGGAGGCGATGCAGCCTTTGTGTTCAAAAAACAATGCTACAAGGACAATTACAACAGCCAATAAAATGATTAGGCAAGCTTCCAATCCCTCTAGATCATCAGAGAAAAGCATATCTCTCAGAACTGACCTTAAAATTAATACCTGAGCGCAGTTCTGAATCCACTTCGGAAGTCGAAGGGTCCTCTCGGCGCCAGCGATGTCAGGTTCCCGGGCCCGGGCTTTCGGCACCACTTGTCCCGCGCAGCAGTCTCGCCGGCAAGAACTTCACGCGGACAACAGGATTCTTCTGCAGCAGTATTTATTGTGCACAGCTCTTTTAGGAGAAGGACCCCGAAACGGGGAAGAGGCACTGCTTATATAGCAGTCTAGAGGGTTCGTGTATGCTCTGGATAGGTGTACTGGCCCGATGCCTCATTTGCATGTCCAATGCATGGGCTCGTAGTGCAACAGGGGCCAATGCCTCATTAGAATATTAGGTGTGCGGGCTCAAAGTCATGCGCAGATTGCCCAATGCATAGGCAACGGTGGGAAACGGCTTGTAGTGACTCAGGAAGTCGGCGCCATCTTTAGGGCACGGTGCGGCACACACTGTTTGTGTGGTAGGCTGCCAACATAGAATCACTTCCCTTTCCATGCCCCCCACCCCACCCGAGTCCCTGCACTCTGTCATACATGTCCTGTATCTTTTTCTGAGTCTTTCCAGAGTTTTTTGTTAAGTTCTTTTGTTGATGTTCTCTCCAACTTGTATTGCTACACTATATATACATATATATGCAGTCATATATACATATATACATATACATACACATATCACTTGAATTAGAAGATTTTTTCCCCTAAAAGGTGTCATGTTTTCCTTAAGGAAGTGCTCAAAATTCCTCCTTGGCAATCCCAAACAACCATCAATCCTGCACTTTTGCTCCACAATGGGGTCTTTCCCTCCTGTGGTCCCCCAAATGAAGTCCAGTAAGCACACATCCTGTCTCGATCCCCCTACACTGGCCTCCATGATACAGCACAGGTAGTCCAACAATTGCAGTCTACATTCTGATGAGGCTGACATCTCCTTAGCTGTTTAGTCCACAAGCTGGGTGTCTCAGTAGTCCCCATCTGGCATTGAAGGTTTGGAGGATTCTTGGAGAGACATAAGTCCTCAATCCATATTGGAAGGTTAAAAAGCTGTGTCTCATGTCAATGAGGAGTGCCCAAAGCAGTGGCAGCCACAGAGTTGATGCACTTGCCAGTAAGAATTGAAGACAGGCCAAACAACAGTTCTCTCTCTCTCTCTCTCTCTCTCTCTCTCTCTCTCTCTCTTTTTAACCAAGATCTCAAGTTCTATACCTGCAGTTCAGTTTCTCTGGTCTTACAGATCAGCTGCTCATCTTTTGTGTTTCTTATCAAGGGACACAGAACTCTTGCATATTTTTCTGCCTTTGTAATGAGGGATTTTTTGCATAAAGCTTTCGGTATGGATTTTTGCTTTCTATTTTTCAACTTGAATGGAGGGTTCTGTCCGTATATATGGGCACTCTAATGATTCAGTGACTATATAAACATTTCTTACTATTTTTAATTAACTTATAATTTTATTAAAAAATTCTAACATGGGGTTTTATATGAGCTCTAATGTTATTGTATTCAGTCACTTGAATAGTTTTCAGGGGGTTGGAAATTTTATTCATGCCCGTTACTTTTTCACTGTATGTCTCTGAATGTGTTATTGTCCTATGATTTCTATCCCTGTTTTGAAATGTACTTTATTCTTTGACTTTTATAGCATACTCAAATTTTTGAAAACATCAGATAGTTGAAACCAGCAAGAAGCTATACAAATGTCGACACGGTGTCAAGTCCTTTACTCACAGATCAACACTTGGGATACCTTATGGAATTCATATTGGAGAAAAACTCTACACCTGTGAGGAATGTGAAAAGTCCTTTACTGATGGAACAGCACTTAAATATCATAAGATAATTCATACAAATACGAAACCCTAGAAATGTGGAAAAAGTGACATGGCATTTATTAGTATATCTTATCTTAGGGTACACCAAAGAATTCACACTAGAGAGAAGCCATACAAATATGAACAATGTGACATGTCCTTTACCCAAATATCGTCTCTTAGAAAACATCAAAGAATTCACATTGGAGAGAAACTATACAAGTGTAAAGAATGTTATATGTCCTTTAATTGTATGTGGTCTCTTAGAAGACATCAAGGAATTCACAGTGGAAAGAAACCATACAAGTGTGAAGAATGAGACAAGTCCTTTGCTCACATATCTTCTCTTAGACTACATCAACGGATTCACACTGGAGAGAAACTATACAAGTGTGAAGAGTGCGACAAGTCCTATGCTCACATATCTTCTCTTAGAGTACATCAATGAATTCACACTGGAGAGAAACCATACAGGTGTGAAGAATGTGACAAGTCATTTGCTCACATATCTTCTCTTAGAGTACATCAATGGATTCACACTGGAGAGAAACTATACAAGCGTGAAGAATGTGGCAAATCCTATGCTCACATATCTTCTCTTAGAGTCCATTGATGGATTCACACTGGAGAGAAACTATACAAGTGTGAAGAGTGTGACAAGTCCTATGCTCCCATATCTTCTCTTAGAGTACATCAACTAATTCACACTCAAGAGAAACCATACAAGTGTGAAGAATGTGACAAGTCTTGTGCTCACATATCTTCTCTTAGAGTACATCAACAGATTCACACTGGAGAGAAACCATACAAGTGTGAAGAATGTGACAAGTCCTTTGCTCACATATCTTCTCTTAAACAATATAAAAGCATACACATAGGAGAGAAACCCTAAAAATATGAAGAAGGTTATAAGTCCTTTAGTCAAATGTCAAATCTTATAATACATTAAAGTATTCACACTGAAGAGAAGCCATACAAGTATAAAGAATGTGACATGTCCTTTGCTCAAATACCATCTCTTAGAGATCATCAAATAATTCATACAGGAGAGAAACCCTACAAATACAAACAATGTGATATGTCCTATAGTGAAATGTCAACTCTTAGGATACATCAAATAATTCATACTGGAAAGAACCCCACAAATGTGAAGAATGTGATAAGTCTTTTATTCAAATGTCAAATCTTAGAAGACATCAAATAAATCATACTGCAGAAAAGCTCTACATATATGAAGAATGTGAAAAGTCCTTTAGTTAAAGAACAACTCTTAGGCATCACAAAATTTCATGCTAGTGTGAAACCATATAAGTAAGAAGAATGTGACAATCATTTGCTCAAATATCATCTCTTAGAGTACAGAAAAGAATTCATACTGCAGAGAAACCCTACAAATGTGCAGAATGTGATAGGTCCTTTACTAAAAGCTCAACACTTAGGAAACTTTACAGAATTCATACCGGAGAAAATGCCGACACATGAAGAATGTGAAAAATCTTTTACTGAGATAGGAGTCTCAAAAAAATACATACAAGTGTGAAACCATACCAGTGTGGAGAATGTGGCAAGTCACTTACTAGGATATGGTCCCTTAGAGCATATCAAACAATTCAAACTGGAGAGAAACAAACATTTCATTGTGAAGAAATTGGGAAGTCCTTTACTTACTTTTCGAAACATAAGAAATATTGTAAAATTCATCCCAAAGAAAAACACAAATGTAGCTGGTGCTGACAGAGGAGTCTTGCTTGACTCAAGGAGACCTATATTTGCTTTATTGGTTTAGTGGCCTTTGGTAACACTCTCTGGCATTCCAGAGACCATCTATATACTTGCAAGTGTGGTCTCCATACATCTTTCCCATGTTTATATCAGGTCTTCAACAGCAGGGCCTTATCGCCTCTCTTCCTGCAGATATCCTGGTTTGGAGGCAAGGAGCCTTTACCTTTTGTGGGGGCTTGGATCCCCTGGCCAACATCTCCTTGGTAGAATAATCCATTGTTGATGTCAGAGCTCCTGTATTAATATATTTTG
>VZQC01001441.1:894173-935401 GCA_009823505.1 Rhizomys pruinosus | reverse complement strand
TTAATGGTGAAACTACAACAATATAGACTGGACACTCATTTGATCAACTTGATTGAACATACAAGCCCCCCCTGCTGGATGGTGGGACCCATGAGCTGTGTGGGTTTGGGCACAACTGCTTGCAAATTGGTTTTACATGAAGGATGCTTGTACTCACAAATTATCACTTATTGTTAAAAAAATGAAAACAAAACAAAACAAAAAAGCAGAGAAAGATGCAGAAAACTTACAGCAGAATGCATGATCTGGGATGGGTAGGGGTGGGGTGGGGGGAAGGGAAGGGGATATATGCCTGAACTGAATTGGAAAATGATGTATGAAATACACAAAGCATCAATAAAAAAAAAGATGTGTAACATTCTCATTAGAGATTTATAAAACATTAGTTTCTGAGTTTTGCTCATTTTTGAAATGTGGATATATTTCATTATACAATACTTATGTAATAATACATTTTTAACATCATCAATGATCTACAAAATGCAGAGTAATTGATTTGATAGACCTATTCATTCATTTGTGAAAACCCTAGGCTGTGAATGTCCACATGTATCAAGCTAGTTCTTTTTCAACAACAGCAATAAAATGGAATTATTTCCAAAAAAGAAAAAGAAAAACACAAATGTGAAGAATGTGACAGGTCCTTTATTGACAACTCAACACTTAAGACATCAAAGAATTCATACTGGACAGAAGCCATATCATTGTGGTGAATATACTATATACATTAATACTCAATAATCTCTTAGAGCACATCGAATAATTGATATTGAAGAGAAAACCTTCAAATGTGAAGAATGTGACAAGTCCTTTCCAGCTACCAGAAAAGTACAGAAACCTACGTAGGTTACATAGCAGAAAAGTCATACAAATGTGATGAATGGGACGCATCCATTACCAATACCTAAACACTTAGTAATCGTCACACAATACATTCAGGAGAAATACAAATCAAGTGTGAAGAATCTAAAAATTCCTTTCCTCAAGTATCAAATCTCAGAGTACATCAAAGAATCCAAAGCAGAAAGGTCCCCAGCAAATATGAAGAATATAAAATTTCATTTAATCTTATGTCAGCTCCTAGGGAACATCAAAGGAATTAATCTTGAAAATAATACAGATATAAATAAAAAGGGAAATCCCTTAATACACTAAATATTAGAAGTTGTAGAAAAGTCAGATTGCAGAGAATTGATACAAAATTTGAGAGTGTAGTAAACCGTTCAGCCTATGTATGCTAAATACTTATAAATCATTGCCAAATCATAATAGAGATATTCAGTAGTTTGGAACATGATTACGAAATTAATATATAGGTAAATTTTAGAAAAATATAGAGGCTGAAGATAGAATTTAAAACTAAAAATAATGTGGCAAAATCTTCAATGAAAGTTATTTCTAGTTCAACATGTGAGAATTCATAGGATGGAGAATTTAGAACTATGAAGACTGTGATAAAACCTTCTACTCATCTTCAAAATTACGGAATCTGTAGTGTATAGAAACTTTATAGCTCCAAAGAACATGAAACATCATTTACAAAGAATACCAAACTTAGAACATGTTAGAAATTTCTCAGTGAACAGAAACATCTCGAGATTCTTAGATAAAATATCATCTATTCACTGTCAAAGAATTCACACTGTGGATAGAACAATTATTTAGACTATGACACAAAATTAGTAAAAAAAATATATAACTCGTGGATGTGTGAACATGTTTGTGAACATATATCATTTAGAAATTTCGAACACGGATAAGGGAAATATCCCAACACAAAACCTGCTTAATAGTGTAAATGTCATAATTAAAAAGACCAGAGCACAGTCAAATGAAAAGAGTGTGCAAAAGTAGAGTGCTATGGAAAACAAAATGAAAATAATGAGATAAATCATGGATATTTTAATGGAATAAGACATGATATTTCTGTAGATGTGTCTGTAATCTTTGCACATCTATTCCAATAATCAGAACTTGCAGAAGGGAAAAGTCTATAGGTTAACTTAATCTGAAACTAAATTTTCTTATTTACACAGGATTGTATGTTAATTTATAGTAATTGTTGATTCTGACCTTAATGAATACTTTTCACATTAGAAATACTTCATTAACATATTTCCTTCATGAGTAATTAAAGGACATATTGATATTTTTTCACTGAAATATAATGTAGATTGATTTCCCTCTGGTGATGAGAATGAATTTTAATGTGATTAAGGCATTCTAGATGTCTTTCTAGTATACTAATAAAAAAAGGAAAATCTTGGGAATTTGAGCAGAATCATTGTGTATGTACATTAATTTAGCAGTGAAGAATACAATAAAATGAATGTTTTGATGTATTCACTATTATCAGATATATTAAGAGAAAATAGGACCATCACATGAAAGTGAAAACTATGCTAGAAAATTGACTACTTTAACATACCTTTATGGTTTTCATAAGTCTTTGAGCATATGAGGTAATGATCTCTACTGTATCTGTGTTTGAGGTTAACATTCTTTTTTTAATGCTTTTTATCTGCATTCTTCCTAAGTTATATGCACTATATTTTAAAATGCCTTTTCAACTTCATGCAAGCTTATTTAATTTGGATAAATAAAACTGAAACCTTCAGTGTTTTAAACTAGAGTTTTCAATAAACGTGATTTTTCACCAATGTCTAACTTGCTTATCTTTTTTCATTTTAAAGAAAAGAAGAGTTGATTGCAAGGCTAGTATTTTAAAACTCACAGTACAGTGCAATTGTTTAATAAGGTTTCTTTATATTGGTGCAATTTAGATTAAAGTAACAGGCAGGGTACTATCTCTAAAAATATTTTTTACATTGTAGACATTGAATTGCATACACTCAAATTGTATAAAAATATCATTAAGTCCAAAATTTATAGATATTGAATGTATATTTATAAAGCGTACACAATACTCTTATTTGTATCAGCTCTCTTTATTGGTAACTTAACCATACAGACCCATATGTTCATTTCTCTTCAGACAAATAGCCAGCAATTCTTGGCTCCAATACAGTTGAGCACTAATAAATAATACTGGGATATTGCATGTATACATGGTAGCTTTACAAAATATAAATTACAAAAAACGTTTTACATGAGGTGGTGTGCTTGTGTACTTTCCTTTCCCAATGGAAAAAAATACGTGATAAAACTACACTAGGATTGTAAGGTAAGGCAGGGAGAAACCTGATCAAAACACATTGTATAAATTTTTCAAATAATAAATAAAAATATTAAAGCAAGAAAAGCAAGTAAAGTATCATACATGATTTTTTTTTATAAAATGAATTTTCTTGGCTAGACAGATGGATAAGTGGTTAAGAACCCCAGCTGTTCTTGCAGAAGACTCAGTTTTGGTTCCCAAATTGCAGTTAGTAATTGTCCATAACTCCAGGTTCAGCGGATCAGAAACCCTCTTTTGACCTATGTGAGCATTGTATGACATAAGGGCACTTACATACATGCATTCAGACACATACACATAAAATAAAAAATGAGGGCTGGAGAGATGGCCTAGCGGTTAAGAGCGCCGACCGCTCTTGCAGAGGACCCGGGTTCGATCCCCAGCACCCACATGGCGGCTGAGAACCGTCTGAAACTCCAACTCCAGGAGAACTCCAGCTCCAGGGGAATCCGACGCCCACTTCTGACCTCCGCGGCATTGCATGACACGGGTGCACAGACTTGCATGCAGACAATACATTCGTACACATACAGAAATAAATAAATAAAAAAATTAATAAAAAATGAAAATAATTAAAAAAAACTTATTTTCTCTAAGATCAGATGGAAATCTCAATGATTATAATGCCAATATTTGATCTTTTGCAAGATCCCATCTCTATAATATTAAAATAAGTTAATCAATGTAACATAGAAACAGTTCAGTATTTATTTTGCAAATTTATAATTCGGTATTTATCTGTGTGCATGATCTTCAGATAGTTTATCACTCAGTTGTTCACAGACTTTGAGAGCTTCACCAAAAATAAAGGCATCTTCCTCCATATATACTCTCCCAGATACCAAATTTCCTTTCACTAGCATTCATGGCTCTAATATGTAGCCCAAACTCTGATTCTAAGCCTAGAGTATATGACCACAGAGGGAAGAACAATGATTGTGATACCTGGTTCTCCACTCTCCTGGGGAATCCTACTCACTATCAATGATTTTTGTATAGGGCTCTTATATTTCTATTTGATCCATATGCCTCCAAAACATATAGTTCATGTTTGCTGTGTAACTTTACCTAACCACTCATCATCTTTCAAATATCAGTGTTTGACTCTGTTGTGAATTACACACTTTGGGTTAATGATCTTATTAATTCTATTTGGTTAATTAGGATGAATGTTGAAGACGCAATAATCAGACCATGACTGAAGCTGCTGCTTAGGTTTCCTTATTTAACTCATGTTTTAATTTATTAATATATGAATATATTTAGATGTAGTGAAAGTAGTAGTGAAGTAGGAAACATCTAGTTCCCTTATAAAGCAGAACATAGGACTGATTTTCCATTGAATTCCACTTAAACACAGCCCATTGGTGATGTTTCCTTAGAAACAAGAATACTAGGGACTGGAGAGATGGCCTAGCGGTTAAGAGCACAGACGCTCTTGCAGAGGACCCGGGTTCGATCCCCAGCACCCACATGGCGGCTAAGAACCGTCTGTAACTCCAATTCCAGGAGAACTCCAGTTCCAGGGGAATCCAACACCCTCTTCTGACCTCCGCGGCATTGCACGACACGGGTGCACAGACCTGCATGCAGACAGTACATTCATACACATACAAAGATAAATAATATAAGAAAAAAATTTAAAAAAAAAGAAACATGAAACTAGATGAAAGACTAGATGATTCCTGAACCCCCCCTCTTTGTTTCTTTTTTTTTTTTTTTTTTTTTTTGGTCTTTTCGAGATGGGGTCTCCTTATAGCTCCAGCTGTCCTGGAACTCCTTCTGTAGAGCAGGCTGGCCTTGAACTCACAAAGATCTGCCTGCCTCTGCCTCCCAAGTGCTAGGATTAAAGGCGTGTGCCACCACACCCAGTCCTGATGCCACCACGCCCAGTCCTGAACCCTTCTTATTCCTTAGATAGTGAATACAAATAAGTCAAGCAGGAACCAAGCTGGAAGTTTCCTACATGCTCTCTAGAACTGACAGTGATATACTGTGCTATTCAGACTTTTGTGAGGATTAGGACCTCAGTGGTGATTTATAACCGTGTACCCATATTGTATAAAAGATATACCCATTTGTGCAACTATGTGGAATATCCAGGGAGATACCATTCATTTTCCCTTTAATATTATGACCCTGTCCATGAGTGGGAATAGATTCCTGGCAATGCAAACATGGTCACAATCTATGGCTTGGGAGTTCATAGGCCATAGTCGAGAATATACTACTAAGGATATAAATGCATATGTAGCCAAACTGCCTTCTAAATATGTTTGTTTATACATACAGGTTATTCGTACTCTCATTCCATATCATGGAAGTTTGGTGAGGAGCAAAATGGTTAATACAGTGAGTCAGACATGGTAAACTACTTGGCTATGAGAGATTAAAAAGTTCCAATATATATATTATGTGTTCATATCATGTCATAGAGGTCCAGGGAAGAATACAGATGAGGCTATAAAACACAAAAAGAACAAGAGATGAGAAAGATGCTAGGAAATACTGTCTTCCGGATATGACATAGCCAATGTCAATATAAGTACAATATAGATGAATCTTTCTAAATTGTCCTGCATATGAATACTAGGTGGAATAAAAAACAAAAAGAAATCACCATTAGTGGGAGTTTAAAGAACAGCAAGGGTGAATATGTAGAATCAAAATACTTTCTTTATGTGTATTAAGTTTAAAAACAGGCCTGGCATGGTGATGCACACTTTTAACCCCAGCATTTGGGAGGCAGAGACAGGTGAATCTCAGTGAGATCAAGTCCAGTTTGGTCTACAGAGAGAGTTCCAGGACAGCTGGGGCTACAGAGAGACCTGGTCTAAAAAGAAAAAAAAAAGTAATAAAAAACACAAAATGAAGTTAGGATGAAAAAAATTAAGGTGGGAATGGCAGAATCTAAATTTAGGGGAGACAGGGCAGAGGAACATCAGGGTGAGTAGAACAACAGACAGGAGTGAATTAAAAGAGAGAGCAAGAAGAGAAGGCAGGGAAGAGAGGGAGGGAGAACTGAGCTGGTGGTTCATCTTGATATATACGCAATCAACTTTTCTTGTTCTTTAAGATTTCATCTGATTCACCCACTCTTGGCTTAGCAATGGTCTGTGAACTTATACCTGTTTCTCATAATACATGTATTTTGCATTAGAAGCTGTGCATCTAGAATGAGATTACATGTTGAATCTGTTTATTTCCTTTATTATTGTGTTTATTTTCACTTTTAAGTATTTTTATTTTTATGTATATAAGCATATTACTGGCATGTATGTAACTGCAATCTTGTCATGATAAGCGGTCAGAAAAAAGGGACAGATCCCCTGGAACTGGGGGTAAAGGATGGCTGTTACTGGCCATGTGGATGCTGAAAATTGACCCTGGGTCATCTATAAGAGTAGTCAGTGCTTTTACCTGATGAACCATCTCTTCACCCTATGTATTTGAATTTTAAATCATACAGGTTTTTCAAAGTATTTCATCTAGCGTCCCCGTTCAGCTAGTTGCACCCAACATTCAGCTACACAAAACTAGAAAAAATAGTAAAATTCTTATATAATCCATAAATGCTGTAGATAGTCAATGCAATCTTGAGGGAAAGACAAAAGGAATTCTGTGAAGTTACCATTCTAGGTCTCAAATTATATTAATTATATACAGGGCTGGAAAGATGGCCTAGTGGTTAAGAGCGCCGACTGCTCGTGCAGAGGACCCGGGTTCGATCCCCAGCACCCACGTGGTGGCTGAGAACCGTCTGTAACTCCAATTCTAGGAGAACTCTAGTTCCAGGGGAATCCGAAACCCTCTTCTGACCTCCGCAGCATTGCACGACACGGGTGTACAGACCTACATGTAGACAGTACATTCATACACATAAATAAATAAATAAAAATAAAAAAAAATTATATCCACACAATGGAATGGTACCATCCAAAAAGACAGGCAGGTAGACCAATGGAATATAGTAGAAGCCCCAAACATGAGTTCACATAGTTCAGTCACCTGATATCTCACAAAGGTGTTGAAGGACTCACACTAGATGAAATACAGTATCTTTAGTAAATGGCTCTGGCAAAACTAAATGTAGAAAAATAAAATTAGAACCTTACCTTTCACCCTGCACAAAAGCCTACTCCAAATGAATCAAAGATCTCATTAACCATGAAACTCTGAAGCTGTTAGAAGAAAACATAGGTAGTACATCACAAGATATGGATGTAGAACAGGAAACCTTAGCCATCAGTTGGTCAGGGATTTAGGGCACAATTGAGAAGCACAAATACATTAAAGTAAAATCCTTTAGAGAAGAAAAAAACAAAAGAGGTGGAAAGAATGCCCACTCATTAGAAAAAATCTATACCATCCACACATCTGACAGAAAATTAATATCATGAATACACAAAAACCACTCAAGGCCAAAAAAAAAAAAAAAAAAAAAAAAAAAAGAAAAGAAAAAAAAAAAATACATGACCCAGTAAAAAGTTGGGCCGAGGAACTGAACAGAGAGAGCTCAAAAAAAGAAATAAGAATGACTAAGAAATACATTTTAAAAGTGTTCTACATTTTAGTCAGTTGGGAAATGCAACTCGAAACCATTCTAAGATTTCATGTTAACTCATTCAGACTAGCTAAATCATGAGAACAACAAAAAAAAAATGGTAAATTCTGTTGACCATATTGATGGGATTGCAAACTTGTTCAACCACTGTAGAAAGTCATGTGGAGAGCACTTAAGAAACTAAAAACTGGGGCTGAAGAGATGGCCTAGCGGTTGAGAGTGCCGACTGCTCTTGCAGAGGACCCGGGTTCGATCCCCAGCACCCACATGGCAGCCGAGAGCCGTCTGAAACTCCAATTCCAGGAGAACTCCAGTTCCAGGGGAGACCGACACCCTCTTCTGACCTCCGTGGCGTTGCACGTCACGAGTGCACAGACTTGCATGCAGACAATACATTCATACACATATGGAAATAAATAAAAAATTAAAAAAAGAAACTAAAAACTAATCTAACATATGATCTGGTTATACACTCTTTGCCATATATCCAAAGGACTCATCCAACTGGAGAGACAGTTTTACATCCATTTTTGTGGGTGCAATTTTTAAAATGGGTAAGAAGTAGAAACAACCTAAATGTCCTTCAACTGAAGACTGGCTAATGAAAATGTGAGACATTCACACAGTAGTGACCTACTGAGTACTAAATAAATGTGAAATCATGAAATTTGCAGCAGATTGAGTGGAATTAGAAGTTGTTATACTTAGTGAAGTTACACAGATTAAAAAAAAAAAAAAGAAAGAAAAGAAACAAGTACTGCATGTTTACTCTCGTTTGAGGATCCTAGCAGCAAATCTTTACCTAAAAGTACAGCATTCACCACTCATCAAAGAAGTTTATTTTTGTTTTCAAAATGTGGAGACGATTACAGAGTTTCATAAGTGGTTAGACACGGAACAAGTTTCTGAGAGATACTCAGTTCTAACTGATACATGTACAATGGAAGCTCTTCATCTAAGACCACATGGGACATAGTAGAACAGGGGTCAGAGAGAATCTTACTACACAACCAGAGAAGCTTCCTCATGCAACAGAGCAGGAGGCACAGATAAGTTCACAATTTGCCAAACTGTAGAGAATAAGAGACAATAAAGTGCATGCCCCTGAATAGGATTCCAATATTAAAACTCACATCACACATCCATGGCTCAGGGAACATTGTGGAAGAGGGGATGGTGAGTATAAGAACCAGGGTTGGTGCAAGACCATAAGGAAACTGTCTTATACATCTCTGGGAAATGACACATATAAACTAACAGCAATGGTAAGAACATACAGAAGACTCAGAGTTACTCAATCAGATTAAAACCCAGCATAGAATTAGGCAAGAGTCAAGAATGCTGCAAATTTAGCAAAGAACTTTTGGTAGCTGATTACTGCTTGGTGAGGGAGAGTTGATTTTGGTCAAGAGAATGACAGTAAATAGGCTGAGTAGAATCCAGTGTAGGACCTTGAACTAAGGAATATCTGGGTAGACTAACTGGACATGATAGACCTGGGCATGTAGGGCAGAATGAAGGAAATGATATGGGTCAGAATCTTTGGGGGTGTGGATGTAGGAGGGTGCCTAGATATGATTAAAGTGTATGAAAATTACAAAAATTCCATAAAAATACACATTAAGGAAAATAGTGTTTATAAATATGATTAAAAACACCTCCAAGAGGACATTCATAATTTCTGGAATAATGACTGAAAACTCAAGTGGCAGAATAAATTAAAATAAATCAACAATATGAAAACCGAATTCAAAGAGGAAATAGAATTTCTGTGGAGAAGTCAATTAAAACAAAATTTGATGTGATAAACTCAGTAAACTAAAAGTTCATGAAGAGCCTCACCAATAGAATGAACCAAGTGGAAGACAGACTGTCGAACTGTGAAAAGAAGTTAGAAGAAATGAATTATCCAGATAAAATAAATTCCAGGAACAGAAATTGCAGAAATTCTTGATAGTATAATAACATGGAATCTATAAATAATATATTGTTATAAAAAAGGAGAGGAAACTCCCATCATACATATAGAAAATATATTCACAAAATCCTAGCCTTAAACTTCAGAAGTTTTTTTTTTTTTCTATTATTACCAGTTTGGAGGAGAATGGAAACTCCCCATGTCTGACAATAATACAAAATTTTAAATGTTCACACCAAAGACTGGATATTGAAACCTGCAAACGGAAGACCAAATCAGAAATCAAGGGAGCCCTATTATAACACCTGTGTTTTCAATGGGGAATCTGAAATCTAAGAGGAGTTGGACCGATGGTCTACAAATTCTTTTTCTTTTAATTTTAATTTATTTTTATTGATGTTTTGTGTATTTCAGACATTTTTCAATTCGGTTCAGGCATATTCCCCTTTCCCTCCTCCCCACCCCACCCCACCCCATCCCAGATTATGCATTCTACCATAACTGTCCTGCATCTTTCTCTCAATCTTTATTTTTTATATTTAGGAATTCACATTTTCCTAGATTAATTTTATATTACTCTAAAATATGGATACATATTCTCCACCTCTATACAGTAATTACAGAGTCTGAAAATAATTGGTGGGTGGATTCTAGAGCCCATTGAGAGATTCACATTATGACAACATAGTTGCTTTCAGATAAACAGAAATATAATCATAATGTTCAGCTTGCCTTTCGTCTGGGAGATTTGGTGTTAGCATCCACAAATGAGGGAAACCATTCTCTCTTTGTCTTTCTGGAACTGTGTTACTTCACTCAGCATAATGGCTTCTACAAATTCTTAAACACCACTGATAACTCAGAGTTTTATAACCAGCAAAGCTACCAGTCATGAGAGCAGATTTAAGTAATTTATGTACAAGACCACTAGATTTGATACTAGAATGAATATTGCAAAGTGAAGATAAGGTTAAACATAACCACAAAGAATAAGTGAACAATTATTGAAGAGTTAACCAAAGAAACCAAAGAAAACAGTACTATCACAACAACAACAACAACAACAACAACAACATCAACAAAATAGGTATTAATCAACAATGTTTGGGAATAACTAAATAAAAAGTCTCAATTCCTCACTAAAAAGATACAGAGTGGGGCTGGAGAGATGGCCTAGCAGTTAAGAGCACCGACCGCTCTTACAGAGGACCCGGGTTCGATCCCCAGCACCCACATGGTGGCCGAGAACCGTCTGAAACTCCAATTCCAGGAGAACTCCAGTTCCAGGGGAATCTGAC
Organism: Rhizomys pruinosus; assembly: GCA_009823505.1. NCBI lineage: Eukaryota > Metazoa > Chordata > Mammalia > Rodentia > Spalacidae > Rhizomys > Rhizomys pruinosus. The sequence goes on along the minus strand of VZQC01001441.1, from coordinate 924,422 downwards.
ACCTCTTCTGCCCTCCGCGGCATTGCACGACATGGGTGGGTCCACAAACCTGCATGCAGACAGTACATTCATACACATAAAGAAAAAAAAAATTTAAAAAAAGATACAGAGTAAAAAGACTGGATTATAAAATTGGCTTCATATGGTTCAGGCATGCAGGCTGAGCAAATGCCTGCTTGGCTGACCCAGCAGGAGGATGGAGACCTAGCTGAAATGACAGAAATAGTGGCCCTAGTTCAAACCAATGGGTAGGGCCCCCAAGGGGCTGACCTAGCCACTCTAGTGACAAAGCAGGATTGGCAGCTTGGCCTTTAACTCAGGTGAGTGGTGGTGCAGATAACCCAGATAACCTAGGATGGAGACCCAGCTGAAGTGACAGAAATAGTGCCCCTAGTTCCAGCAAACCAACGGGTAGGGCCCCCAAGGGGTGACCTAGCCACTCTAGTGACCAAGCAGGATTGGCGGCTCGGCCTTTAACTCAGGTGAGTGGTGCAGATAACCCAGCGGCAGCTTCAGTGCACAAGGCAGTGGAAGACACAGTTGCAGTCTGGGACCATTAGGCCCCACAATCAATCTGGCAGGCTTTACTCACAGGATGCAAGGTTCAAGTCAACAAAATGTTATGTGTCCTGGGACCCGATTGAGGAGACTTACAAGCCCTGCATGCAGACTTACACAGAAGATAAGCTTTTTAAATTCTTACTAGACACTGGAGCAGACATAACCATCATTAGGGAAGAGGAGGAGGTTCCAAATGAATGGGAATTAACTGACACTTAGGTTCAGGGTCTGTGAGCAAATGTTTTCTCCAAAACAACTATCGGGCCTATGGTTTGGAGACACTTAGATGCGGGTCAGGGGACTATTAAGGCCATAATTCTGCCTGGCCTTCCTCATAACTTATTGAGCAGATACTTCCTCAATGCCTGGGGACAGGGGTGGGGGAGATCCTGACCACATATGATAGTCTCTTATGATCCAGCAAAAGACTCCCCAGTCCAAGACCAAGGCCAGGTACCCCCAATTCTAAGGGCTACTCTTCTGACGTCTCCTATAAAACTAGAACGGGTTACTTCTGCTCCAGTCTGAGTAGAACAGTGACCAGTCCCTATATCTACTTACTGCTTTGGAGTCCTTAGTTGCTGAGCAGCAATATTCATGACATATCAGCCATCTACATGCCCCTTGAATACTCCTGTATTTGAAATTCAAAAGAAAAACCCAGGGAAGTTTTGTAAGCTTCATGATCCCAGGGCCATTAACATTACAATGAAAAAAATGGGAAAACCCAACCTAGCCTTCCTTGACTGTTAGCTATACCAGTGGGCAAGCATATTGTTATTCTTGAGATTAAGGATTGTTTCTTCTCTATTCCCTTCCCGAGGACAGACATCATTTGGCATTCATAGCTGTTCCTTCTTAAGAACCATTCCTCCCCCAGGAAGAGATATCAATGGAAGGTCCTACCACAAGGTTCTGAAAAATAGCCCCACAATCTGTCAGGTTTTTGTTGGCCATACTCAAAAAAAAACAACAAAACAAAACAAAAAAAAAAAAAACAAACTTTAAAATTCCAGGGCTATATTTCATCTACCATATGGATGATATTCTCTTAGCTCACTGTAAAAAGAGGGTCCTCAATGCCCTACTTCTGTAAGTCTTATCATCACTTGAGGCTGCCCATCTAAATGTCTCCTGGGAGCAAATCCAACTTGCTCCTTCTTATGACTTCCTGGGGTCAATTCTGGAGACTAAGCTAATTCGGCCTCAGATGCCAATAATTAAACTTCTGGAGATGGTGCCCTTAACCAGCTCCAAAAGAATTTGGGGGCCATTAACTGGCTCTGTCCATGGGTTCACATGTCCTCAGAGAAATGTGTCCATTGTATGATCACCTAAATGGCTCTGCAGAACTTTCCTCAATCAGTCATGTGACCCAAAAGGCATACATTGTTCTTTAGAAAATCAATGCTACTCTCCTGCACTGTTAGATTTGACTCCTCCCTCCCCTTAATGGGGACAGTGCTCACTCTACAAAATTGTCTGGTGGGGGTGATATGGCAGTCTCATGCACCTTTGGAATGGCTGTTTCCTGCATACCATAGGGTTAAAAACATAACCCCCTGCCTAGAAGCAGTTGCCATATTGATTAGAATATTCTGCCAAATAATTATTTACCTTTTTGGTATGGAACCTAAAGCTTAATTCTCCCTTTAATAAATAAAGACCTTTTTTTTAAATCGTTGTTAAACTTTTAACATAGGTCATACATCATTTCTCAATCAAATCTAGAGTCGCTTCCCTTTCCATGCCCCCTCCTCCACCCAACCTGTGTCCCTGCACTCTGCCATACATGTCCTGCGTCTTTTTCTGGGTCTTTCCAGAGTTTTTTTTTTTTTCAGTTCTTTTGTTGTTCTCTCCAACTTGTATTGCTATAGTATATATACATATATATACATATATATACATAGTTATATAGAGACATACATAAATATACACATACATACATACACATATCACTTGAATTGGAGAATTTTTTTTTCCCTAAAAGATGTCATGTTTATCCTTAAGGAAATGCTCGAAGGTTCCTACTTGGCAATCCCAAACAGTCATCAATCCTGCACTTTTGCTCCACATTGGGGTCTTTCCCTCCCATGGTCTCCCAAATGAAGTCAAGTAAGCATGTGTCCTGTCTTGATTCCCCTGTACTGGCCTCCACGATACAGTCCAGGTAGTCCAACAATGGCAGTCTATATTCTGACGAGGTTGATAACCCCTTAGCTCTTTAGTCCACAAGCTGGATATCTCAGTCCCCATCTGGCATTGAAGGTTTGGAGGATTCTTGGAGAGACATGAGTCTGACCTTTTGGATTGGGCAATGCAGTGTAACTAGCCCTTTGCTATCTCCCTTGAGGGCTTTCCTAGCATTGTTGATAACCACTTACCTGCCCACAAGCTTTTGGCCAGCTTCCAGGAGTTGTCATTAACAGCACACCATACACACATTCTTGGTATCCCGGGCTATCCCAGGGCCCACCTCATATTCGCCGATACCTCCAATAAAGGAGCCGTGCTAGTTTCCATTCGACCAGACTCCTCTTACAAAGTTCAGGATTTCTGGTCACTGTACAAAGGCTCAGTACAGTTTAAAGAACTCTTCACCATATACCAGGCATACTGGCTGTTTTCCTCTGAGCTTACTAATCTTTTTACTGATAGCAAATGATGTGCTTCTATGGTACCTCTATTGCCTTATGCTATGTGACAATTGGATCTTTTCAAACCTCTTGATAATTTTATATTTCTCACAAAGGAACCACTTAAGGCATGTTCTGCTCCACTTTTTATTCAACATATCCAACTCACTTGGGACTACCAGGGCCACTCTCAATGATGAGGCAGATAAGCTAGCTGAAGTGGACTTACCTTCCTGCTATTCTGTTCTTTTACAACCTTCTTGCTTGCACTCACAATTCCATTGATTAGTGCATAGCCTATATCAGATATTTCCCCACTTAACAATGCGTCAATGTAAGCAATTAGTTCTCTGCCTTTAGTCTCTCTCCAGCCTTTGGGAGTTAACCCCCATGGCCTAAAAACTAATGCTCCTTGGCAAATGGGTGTTACTCATTACTATCCTTTTGCTCATCTCAAGTATTTGCCTGTCACTATGGGCACCTATTCCAATCATGCAATGGCTACTCCTATGACATGAGCGCCTGCAGCCAAAGTTTGCCAACACCAGCTCCTTTCCATACTGATTATGGGATCCCATATCAATTAAAAAACTGATAATTGCCTGGCATATACCAGTGACCAGTTTAAACGCTTCTGCACTTTTTGGAATATATCGCACATAACTGTTATTCCTTATAATCCCCAGGGCTAAGGCACTGTTGGAAGAATACATAAAACCTTAAAGGAACAATTATAAAAACAGAAGGGGAAGCCTTATACATCCTCCTCCCATGATGCAGTATACAGATCACACTTTACTGTACATTTTCTGTCAATTTTAAAACCAGACATAACTCCAGTCCAAAAGCATTGCAGCCTTCTGACAAGGCATAATGAGGTACCATTGGTACTTTGGTGAGATCCAATGGATAGAAAATGGACCAGTCCAGAACTCCTGCTGACTTGGAAGAGGGTTTGCTTGTATATTCCCATAGAGAGCCACAACCGATCTGGGTGCCAGTGAGAAATGTCCTGCTTGGACTTTAACAGATGGACTAGGAGTGACTGGCAGAGAGTATGCCCCATCTGAACACTGAGGAGAAAAGGAAGAAATACAGGAAAATGACACTTCGCTGGAAGCCAAAACACAGGGTGACATGGAGGGATCTCAGGGCACTAGAGTTACAGGCACAGAGCCTGACAACTTCGGGAATGGCACCAGCCACAGTCTCATTGCTGGTGGCCCTTTTGTGTGCCACCCTCACTACCAACAGTGTGGCAGACCAGGTATTCCAGTATGCCTGGGAAAATGTGCCCAACTTGTTTTTTCTGTTTGCATTTCTCTGGGTCCTACCTTTCAAATTAAAACAACTCACAATATGACCTACTGAAAACTGTTCCCAGGCTTTACTTAACTCCAGGGTGAGAGACTTTCCACCTCAATTCCCAGCTGTGAGAAGAGCCAATTATTATAGTAATGACTCCTTATGAGACTTGCCTGGTAGCATCCTTTGCAGCCCTCTTAACTCACTCCTCACATAAACTGATGGGAACAAATGTGAGACCTGTTGGAGGGATACTTATTATACCCCAAACCAAAGATTAAGAGTAAAATTCATTAAAGGGAGTACCAAAGCCAAGTATGACCATGAAATCCTTGGGAGCTTTATGGTTAAGTAAGACACATTAGTTAATAAAGTCTTCAGTACCCAGTGTGGACTGCCCTACCAAGAGTTGTTGGTCAGGGAGGCTTCAAAAGCCCCCCAAACAAAGGCTATTTTCCTATAACCTTGGGTGTACATAAGAAGTGGACAATAAGACACTACTGATGAAGAAATCACATGGTGTGAGCATGATAAAGAAAAAATTATGCCAAGGCCTTGTACTGCAAATGGACAGCTGACCTACATGGTGCAAGAGAGCATAATGCAGATCACTGAAAAGAAATTATCTCCAAAGTTCTACTACAGACCTCATATGTTGCACTTTCACATGACAAAGAAGGTGGAGTGCAGTAGTGGCAGCCTTGTATGTGTTTGTGCCCATAACATAACTTGTCAAGATGTTGATGTTTGTTTAAATGCCTGTGCTGCTTGATATTAAATATAGAAACAATCAAGCAACAACACTTCTCAGTGAGCTGCTATGCAGCTTGATGACCGTCCATGAACTATTCTCTTAGGAATTATTGAGCTGGTGATATGCAACTACATTTTTAATCTGGACCATTAGAATTCTTCCTGACTTGGGCAGTTTAACTGTCAACTTAAGTGAGAGGTAGAAACAACATCTGAGCCACAAGACATTGAAATACCACACATATTGTGACTGTATATATTTCTTTCAATTTTTTCAATCAACATTCAACCAACTGCCTTAACTACCAGTGTTTGCTCATACCACAGACTCTTGTGCATGTGATTTTATGCTCCAATTTATCTGTCAATCAATCACTAATCTGTCTCTGATCTTGAATAATTTGGGTTGTGTAGTTTCTCTTCAGTTTGCTTTTTAGTAATATCTGAATTACTAGTATATTGACACACATGTATCAGTACCTGTTCTAGTTTGTCTTCTATTTCTGTGACAAAACACTCTGACACCAACTTGGGGAGGAAAGGGTTTATTCAGCTTACATCTCCTGGCTCACAGTTCATCACTTAGGGAGCCCAAGGCAGGAACTCAAGGCAAGAACCTGGAGGCAGGAGCTGAATCACAGGCCATGGAAGAATGCTGTTTACTGGCTTGCTCCCCTGGCCCATGCCCAGCCTGCCCTACTATATGGTACACAACAACCTGCCCAGGGTGGTACCACCCATAGTGAGCTGGGCCCTCCCACACTGCTCGACAATCAAGACAATACTACACAGATGTGACCATGGGCCAGTCCAATGGAGCCAATTCCCCAACTGAGGCTCCCTCAACCCAGGTGCGTCAAGTTGACACTAAAGCTATACAGCATAGTACCCAACTACATCCTGAAATGATTATAGATTAAAGGATAAACAGCAATCTTTATTTGAAACTTATATATCAACATTATGGGTTTACCATTTGAGCATGATCATTTAGCACACAATATTATGATCACTGTAATCAGGCTTTATATTCTACCTACTAGTCTAGTAGAAGAGAACAATACAGTAATCCTAAAAAGGTCTAGTCTGTAAAGAGCAAATACTTTAGAAAAAATAAGTATGAATAAAAATAGATCAGTGATATTTAAAAGTAAAGAAATTCAACCATCTATTTCAAGATGCACAAGAAACAATGCAAATATAATTAATATGAAAAAGCAAAACATTTAATCTCTTCAATTAATCACTGATACAAGAGTAATGGTCTCCATGGAGAGTGAACTACATGAAATACCAAAGAATTAAAGATAATACATTTGCAAAATGAGCAACATCACTAGAAACAGTATTCAAATATTTGAGCCTGTGAAAGACATTACTTATTCATGCCATCACAACCTTTATTAAAATGTACAGAGGGGCTGGAAAAATGGCTCAGTGGTTAGCAGCACTGACTGCTCTTGCAGAGGACCCAGGTTTGATTCCCAGCACTCACATGGCGGCTAAGAACCATCTTTAAGCTGGGTGACACACACCTTTAATCCTAGTCTGCAGGAGGCAGAGGCAGTTGGATCTCTGTGAGTTTAAGGCCAGCCTGGTTTACAAAGTGAGTTCCAGGCCAGCTGGGGCTATAGGGAGACCCAGTCTCAAAAAGACAAAAAATAAAAACAATTTACAGACACAAATTTTCTTCCTCGTCTTGATGTATCTGCAAAAGTTCTAATAATGGCATTATTACCAACATAGTTTTCATTTAAAAATTATATTTTTAATATTTTTTGTTTAAGGATGAGATTCAAAGTATTTTGATCATATTCTAATTCCACTGTCTCCTCTCAGATATACACACCCCAGTAACCACCAGTAACCACTCACCTTTTGTTTTATTCTTGAGTCCAGTTTGTGTTACCAAAATATTCTGTGTAGAATTTTTTCTGGAGCATTCTTAACCAACTAGAGGATACATACTTAAAGAATATTGATTCTCCCTCTTCAACACCTATCCAATGTCAACAGATACTTGTTTAGGAGTAGTATATTGTGCCAAAATCCTCCCACTTAACAGTGTGGCATTTTTCTGTCTTCAGTATGAATAGGTCTTGTTCCTGCTAGGGAAACATAATGTCCTCTAAAGTCTCAACCCTGGAATACTTGAACACTGAGTTTCACTATGTATGGCAAATGACTCTTGATCATGGGAGCTTTATACATATCTTCATAGCTATACGACTCCATCTAATGAAAGTGAGCCATAAAGGTTTAGAATTCGACATGTATTTTTCAAACTCTCATGTGCAAACTTATTCTCCCTCTCTCACATTTTTTACCCTTTTCTCTCCCTCTTCCTTTGTGTCAAGAAGAAAGCAAGGATGCTATTGTTCCAAAACTCCTGAAATATGTCTCAAAAAGCCCAGTTAATGAAACCACTAGGTGGAACATTGAAATACAATACATAAATCTTCCTTCCTTTTAGTTATTTTATCAAGTTTCTGTAAAGGTGAAAGTACAGTTACAACACTTAATGTGAAATATGTTTTCTCCCACTCTTTATATTTTGAAAACCTACAGAAATACATGTGCTATTTCATTATTGTGTCTCTATATTCTATTTGTAGCATTATAACTTTGGGTATATATCTCAATGCGAATGAAAAATTGAATCGAATATGTATGCTTAACTATCCCAGAAACAGAGCTGATACAAAGAACGCTATTAAGTTTTATAAATATTAATATAATACCCATAAATTATGAGCTCATTTATATTGCCATACAATTTGGTTATGTGAATCATTATGTCACCAGTAAAAAAATTAACTTCAGAGGAAAACAACATGTATGAAACTTGAAGTATAATTTCCATAGAAAAAAATGCCACCTTTTGAAACAATTCCACTCTATTACCACTTGAGTAAGATTTCCCTTGTAATTAACCTTTGGTTCCCCATAAAAATGAAATGAGATAGCAGAGCTTCATGTGTGTGCTAGATCACATTTTTATTGAACACTGTACTAAAATATTGAACATAGCAGCTTTATTTATTAAAATAAACAGATACAGTGTAAAAAGGTGCTTTGCAAAATAAAATACATAATCTAGTAAAAAAAAGATTAACAAAATGCAAATAAACAAAAATGTGACATAGGAATACTATAGGTTATTATTTGCCACTCTCAAAGACATAGTCTAAAATGTATGTAGGATTTGAACATGTTAAAGGCACAAATTTTCTAAGGTTAGTTTTCACTTTTCTTTCATGTGTCTGTTTCTTCTAAGTCCATCAAGTAAAACTGAAAACATCAATTCAGTATTTGTACTGTGGTAATCATCACTAAATAAATATAATAGTTTATTCTCATTGGGACATGAGTGAAAACTCATTCAAATACACAAGAATGATCCTTTCTCTTTTAGAAAAGTAGAAAAATACCTAGCACACTCACATCACAGAAAATCCTAGTTTATGGAAAAATATATCTACACATATATTTTAATAACTATGAGTAACTTTTTTATGGCCAGTAATTATTCATAGAACATCTGCCATTAATGAAGCATTGTTAAAAAATGATATATACATTCAACTATGACTACAAAATTATTATTATAAACTATCAAATTCTCCTTTGTAAATAAGGTAACATCAATTAAATTAAGGATCAATTTCCTATAGAGGTTTCTCTTCTAAAGGCTCCAAATCTGGGAATACAAATATTGGCAAAAAAAATACTTAGGTATAACAAAATATTGTATCCTCTTCAAATGAGGCACAAAAATATTTGATATAATTGTTTCCCTTTTATTTGCCATAATATTCCCATAATGGTCCAAAATAGATAATACCCTGGTCTCTTTATTATAAACTTTCCATTGTAAAGATATGAGGTGTGAATTAATATTTTCCCACTTGCTCTATACATATAGTTTTCCTTCATGTAATATAGGCATTTCTAAGTTGTATATAATCAGGAACATGGCCAGAAAATGACATATCATTAGTCTTACAGAAATGGGCTCAAATTCTTGATATTATATGATTTAACGACTGTGAATACATACTGATAAAATGATTTTGATCTAAGAATTTTGTTAGGTTTCAGTCCACTATGAAATTTCTGATGTGATCCAAGATTAGAATCCTAAGGAAATGATGGCTGAAATTTGTTTTATGCATAATGTTCTCTACAATATGAATTGTGCAATGTTCAACAAGCCTTGCTATAAAAGTAAAGGTTAAAATCAGTTTTGATATTTCTACTTTTTCTACCTTATGATTTGAGGTAGAATGCGAAAAATGTTTGTATAGGATATTTTGTAGCACTATTTTTTTTTTTTTTTGGTCTTTTCCCTGTAGCCCCAGCTGTCCTGGAATTCACTCTGTAGACCAGGCTGGCCTTGAACTCACAAAGATCCACCTGCCTCTGCCTTCTGAGTGCTAGGCATGTGCCACCATGCCCAGCTTCTGTAGCATTATTCTTATTTCTAAGTTTTTCTTCACTATGAGTTGCAAGATGTATTCTAATATTTAAATATATATTAGACATTCCCTACACTTAAATATTTCTCTCCAGTAGGAATTCTCTAATATTTTCTAATTATTAAGTACAGGCTGAAGGATATCCCACCTTCTATATAATTGTACTGTGTTCCTTGAGTATAAATTCACATTGACTTCAAATATTTAAAATATGCTTGAAGAGTTCCACATTTTATTTGAAGTATTTCTCTTCATTATGAATACTCTAAGGCTCCCTAAGACATGACATATGAACAAAAGGTATTGCCCTTTTTCTTTAATATTTGTTATGGTTTTTCTCCAGTACGAAGTGGCGATGTATTCTAAGATGTGAAAATTGACTAAAAGATGTTTCATGGGCTGGAGAGATGGCTCAGCAGATAAAAGCACCAACTGCTCTTGCAGAGGACCCGGGTTCAATTCCTACCACACACATCATGGCTAAGAACTGTCATTAAGCAAGGTGTGGTAGCACATACCTTTAATCCTAGCCATCAGGAGGTAGAGGCGGGGAGATTGTGAGCTCAAGGTCAGCCTGGTCTACAGAGTGAGTTCCAGGACATCTGGTGTAATAGTGAGACCCTGTCTCAAAAAAAAAAAAAGTATTTTTCATAATTTTCACTTTTGTAAGGTTTTCTCCAATACCAATTCTGTTATGCCTACAAAGTACTGAGTAGAGAGTAAAGGACTTGTCATGTTTCACATTTGTAATGTTTTTCTCCAGTGTGAATTTTTTTGATACTGCCCACATTATAAGTACAGAGAAAAGCATTTGTCAGATTTTTTACATTTATATGGTTTCTCTCTTGTATGAATTTTCTGATGTACTCTAAAATTTGATACACAACTAAAGGACTTGTCTCATTTTTCAGATTTGTATGATTTTTCTCCTGCATGAATTCTCTTATGTTTCCTGAGGTGTGAAATCAGTCTAAGAAAATCTGCACAGTTTTTGCATTTGTAAACTTTGTCTCCCATGTAAATTCTCCTCTGCATCCTAAGTGATGAGTTCAGAGTAATGGACTTGCAACATTTTTTTACATTTATAAGATTTCTCTCTAGCATGGATTCTGTCATGTTCTCTCAGATGTAAAGATTGACTAAAAGGCTTTTCAGTATCCACATTTGGAAGGCTGCTCCCCACTGTGAATTTTATTATACCTACTAAGTTCTGACTTCCATGTAAAGGACTAGTCACATTCTTCACTGTTGTAGGGTTTCTATTTAGCATGGTTTCTCTCATGTATTCTAAGGTTTGAAGATCGACTAAAAGACTTTTCACAGTTTTCACATTTGTAAGGTTTTTCACCAGTATGGATTCTTTTATGCTTCATAAGTGATGAGTTGACATTGAAGGATTTATCACATTCTTCACATTTGTAAGGTTTTTCTCCAGTATGATTTCTCTTATGCACCATAAGTGAGGAATTCAGATTAAAAGACTTGTCACATGCTTCACATTTGTAAGGTTTTTCTCCAGTATGCATTCTCTTATGCAATGTAAGTGAGGAATTCTGAGTAAATGACTTATTACATTCTTCACATTTGTAGGATTTCAATCCACTATGGGATCTTTCATGTATTCTAAGACGTGAAGATCTACTAAAAGACTTTGTACATTTTCCACATTTGTAAGGTTTTTCTCCAGTATGAATCCTCTTATGCACTGTAAGTGAGGAACTCAGATTAAAGGACTTGTCGCATTCTTCACACTTGTAAGGCTTTTCTCCAGTATGAATTCTCTTATGCACTGTAAGTGAAGAATTCTGTGTAAATGACTTGTCACATTCTTCACATTTGTAGGATTTCAATCCAAGATGTGTTCTTTCATGGATTCTAAGATGTGAAGATGCACTAAAACACTTTGTACACTTTCCACATTTGTAAGGTTTTTCTCCAGTATGAATTCTTTTATGGATCCTAAGTGATGAGTTCAGAGTAAAGTACTTGTCACATTCTTCACATTTGTAGGCCTTCTGTCCAGAATGAGTAGTCTGATGTCGTCTAAGCTCGGAAGACAGACTAAAACACTTTTCACAGTTTTCACATTTATAAGGTTTTTCTCCAGTGTGAATTCTTTGATGTCCTCTAAGATGTGGAAATTGACTAAATGACTTTTCACAGTATTGACATTTGTAAGGTTTTTCTCCAGTATGAATTCTCTGATGTGCTCTAAGAAGGGAATCTTGAATAAAAGACTTTTCACAATTTTTACATTTGTAAGGCTTTTCTCCAGTATGAATTCTCTGGTGTGCTCTAAGGTGTGAAACTTGCCTAAAGGACTTTTCACAGTTTTCACATTTGTAAGGTTTTTCTCCAGTATGAATTCTATGGTGTGTTTTAAGATGTGAAAATTGACTAAAAGACTTTTCACAGCTTTCACATTTGAAAGGCTTTTCTCCAGTATGAATTGTCTTATGTCTCTTATGTGCTAAGTTCAGAGTAAAGGGAGTGTCACAATCTTGATAAGTGTAGGTTCTCTCCTCATTATGAATAAGACTATGTCTTGTGAGATTTGAGCTGTTAGGAAAGGACTTGTCACATTCCTCAAATGTGTAGGTTTTGTCTTCAGTAAAAATCGTCTTATATCTTCTAACAGTTGAATTTTTGAGGCCTGCCAAAGATCGAGAATGCATTTCAAGTGTTGAAAATAAGGCAGGGAAAGTAACACATTCAGAAGAAAGAAAAAGTAATATGCTTGAATAAAATTTCAAACAGTCCTAAGAATCATTCAAATGACCAAATCTAAAAATATATGGAGAAAGGGACATTTGGAAAGCAAAAATAAGCAACAGTGCAATCAATACTATACCACAGGAAAGATGTGAAAAATAGCAAAAATTAATACTGAAACCTGGACAGAAAAATTAACAAATCATTCCCAAGGAGAAAAATTACAATAATATTAGATCTCTGGTGAACAAACACAAAGGCTATGAACCATTAAATAATACACTTAACACAGTGAAAGAAAAGCTGTAAGCTAAATGTGATAAACAGAAAATTTAACACTTAAAGCTGATGGAGATATAAGAACATTTAAGATATGCACAAAGAAAAGTCATGGCAAGCAAATCAGCACTGAAGGATTTATGCAAGAGAATAAGCTATACAGGAGGAAGACAGATTCATTCATGAGAACAGAGGAAAGAATATAAATGATAAGAGAAGTAATGAGTGGACCACATCCCCAAAAGAATCAACATAGCAATACCAAAAAGAAGGAAATAAATAACAATCCATCCAAATACAACACTAGAAAATCAGTCAATACAAACTCCCTCAATCATTCTGAAATGAATATGGCCTCAAATCACCAAATAATAGGCAGAAACTGGGTGTATTAAATGACAAGATTCAAATATACATTCTGTCCAGGAAACACACAGCACTCACAAATACATTTAGAAACATACAATGAATTATGGCAATTAATCTACCTGATAAATCTACGTGGTAAACAGAATTTGTAAAAACAGTCAAATATCAGTTTCCATATATCATAATATCAACTGCAAACAAAACTAAGAATAAAAGTAAAGAGATCATCACTGCATATTAGGAAAGATAAAATTATCAGACATAGAAAAATTATAAATGATTCTGCTAAAAAAGTTAGGATTCCTAATTTTGTAATATTAAAACCTAAGTCAAAAGGAAGATGAGATTTATCCTGATAAATAAGAATGGACTATTTCAGTACAAAACTCTAAAATCTAAATATGATTTTATCATAAAAGTAAGAAGAAAATCACAAGATATGAATTATTTGGGTTCACAATACCTATGTAGTTTCATACAGGAAATAAAAATAAAAACTATTGCCAAAACATTGTCATATTTACATAGAAAGTTTTCTCCAAATGATCACACTACTGTTTACAAAGCAAATATTGTTTAAAACAAAACTTATAAAAATTATTTGTTATTTTAAGTACTATAAAAAAAGTAGAAAGAGGGCTGGAGAGATGGCCTAGCGGTTAAGAACGCCGACCGTTCTTACAGAGGACCCGGGTTCGATCCCCAGCACCCACATGGCGGCCGAAAACCGTCTGAAACTCCAATTCCAGGAGAACTCCAGTTCCAGGGGAATCCGAGACCCTCTTCTGACCTCCGCGGCATTGCACGACACGGGTGCACAAACCTGCATGCAGACAGTAAGCACTCACACACAGAAATAAATAAAAATGAAAAAAAAAAAAAAAAAAAAAAAAAAGTAGAAAGAGAAACCCAAGGAACTATGTGTTTACTGAACAAATTTAATTGGAATAAATTTTGTTTTCACTGACATAATTAAGGATGGAACTGTAAAATCTTACAATAAAGTTAAATGAATAGTACAGTCTATATCAAAGTGATACCTAAAAAAAAAAAAAAGACAGAATACAGAAATGTACTCAAATTTCTCCTTCATGAAGTAAAAAACTAAACACAATGTACGGAGAAAAACAAGTAGCAAAAGAGGAATCAAGAAAACAAAGGACACATCAGACATGGGGCACACACCTTTAATTCCAGTACTCGAGACACAGAGGCAGGCAGATCTCTGTGAGTTGAAGAATAACATGGTCTACAAGTTCTACAGTAGGTTGGGTACAGTATGACACTTTTTCAAAAAAGATAAAAGACAATAAAGAACAAAAAAAATATATGTAGTCTAACAAAGTAATCATTGAAAAGATTGGCAAAATTGTCTAATGAAAAAATTGATGGGAAATACATAATAAACATATTGGAAAGACGGAGTTATTAAAAGTTACTCCAATGATATCCACTATATCTTTAAACTATAAACATGTTTAAAAAGCTTTATACATGGGGCTGGAGAGATAGTCTAGCGGTTAAGAGCACCGACTGCTCTTGCAGAGGACCCAGGTTCGATCCCCAGCACCCACATGGCGGCTAAGAACCATCTGTAACTCCAATTCCAGGAGAACTCCAGGTCCAGGGGAATCCGAGACCCTCTTCTGACCTCCGCGGCATTGCACGACACGGGTGCACAGACCTGCATGCAGACAGTACATTCATACACATTCGAAAATAAATAAAATTAAAAACAAAGCTTTATACATTGGAGATACTCACAAATGTATGTAGACATCTTACCTAACAATATAAACTGCAAAAGAATAAACTGCAAAAGAATAAATTGCAACACTATTCAAATATCTCAACAATAATTATGTCCCAGCACTAGTTTACTACTGAAACTTCAAATTTTTTCATTTATTTAACACTTCATGAATTTGGATGTCCCAAGGTGAGGTGCTTATGTGTTTATGGTTGTGATTTTTTCTTGGTGAATTTCTCTTACCATACATATGAAGTCACTTTCCCTGCCTCTTCTGGCTAGTTTTATTTTGAGGTCTTTTTATTTACATATTTTATTTTATGTGTATGACTGTTAGGCCTGCATGTATATAAGTACACCTGTGTTACACAATGCACTTGGTGATCAAAAAAGGGTGTTAGATCCCTTAGAATTGGAATTATTGGTGATGTTTAGGTGCCATGTAGGTGCGTTAGTCAAACTTGGGTCTTCTGCAAGAGTACTTTGTGCTTACCCATCTCTCCAGCCCCTGATATCTATCTTGTACAATATTAGAAGAGCTATACCTGCTTCTTTCTTGGCTCCATTTACATGGACTATCATCCATCCTTTTAGCCAAAGGTGGTATTGATCATAGCTGGTAAAGTACATTTCTTGGAGACAGAAAATTGATGGGTTCTTTTTACTAATTCATTTGTTCAGTCTGTGTCATTTTACTACAGAGGTGGGGCAATTACAATTGTAGCTTTTATTAGCCAATGTTTATTAATTCCTGCTATGTTGGTGTTGTACTGCTGTTTTCTTGAATCTCTTTTGGCTAACTATTCTGGCATATTTATTCTTTGTGTCCTCTTGAGAGAGTTTAATCTCCTGACCAAAGTATTCCATTGTATATTCTCCGAAGAGCTAAGTTTATCTATATAAAATACTTAAATGAGTTTATAGCATAGAAAATTTTTTTCTTTTTCCTTCAATTACACCTGATAGTTTTGCTGGGTATAGGCATCAAGGTTCCAAGATGTGTTCTCTCATGACTTGTATGACATTGGTCAATGAATTTCTGGTTTCCATAGTCTCCACTGAAAATTCAGTTGTGATTCTGATGGTCTGTGTTTATGTGTGACTTGTTTTCTCTCACAGCTTTCGATATCTTTTTTATGTTCTGTACATTAAGTTTGGTGTTTTGATGATAAAATGACAGAGTGGGTTTCTTTTCTGGAAATTTTTCTTCTACAATTTTATTAAAAATACTGTGACTTTGGCCTGGGTTTCTTCGACTTCTATCCCTATCTTCCATAGGTTTGATACAACATTTAATATTTTTATATGTATGCAGGTATGCATGGGTGTAAGCATACTTCTTTAGCACAAAGCCTGCAGAAGCCACAAGAGGGTATTGGATCTACTAGAACTGGAGTTATGACAATGGGTAGCCAACATGAGGGTACTGGGCATCAAAACTAGGTCCTCTAAAAGAACAGAGCATGTTCTTAACTGCTAAGCAATCTCTCCAGGCTCAAGTTTGGCTTTTTACAGAGTCCAAGATGTCCTACATATTGCATTCATAGCATATTTTAGATTTCACATTTTCATTAACTGAATGATCCATTTCCCTAAGTTTGTTTTCAAGAACTGATATCCTCTACTCCATTTACTCACCTTCCTTTTGCATTCTTTCCTCTAAGCTTTCTTTTTTTTTTTTTCCACTTTGAGTTTTTTTTTTTTCAAGTTTTATTTCATATTGGCATTTCTTTGGAGACTTTATCTCTTTACTGTACTCATGCTATAGTCCAGGACAAGGATATTCAGGCTTGCACCTCTGCTCACACAGGGTCATGAGCATCAAAAGAGCTCATTTCACACACCTGTTCTCTGGAACTCCAGGTGAGCACTCTGCTGGCCCTAGAATTCCTTTTTTTTAAAATTTCTTTATTATTATTTATGTGTATGAATGTATTGTCTGCGTGTAGGTCTGTGCACCCATGTCGTGCAATGCCGCGGAGGTCAGAAGAGGGCGTCAGATTCCCCTGGAACTGGAGTTCTCCTGGAATTGGAGTTACAGACGGTTCTTAGCCGCCATGTGGGTCCTCTGCAAGAGCGGTCGGCGCTATTAACTGCTAGGCTATCTCTCCAGCCCCCCTAGGATTCCTTTTATCTGTGCATGAAGCACCCTGGGAGAAGCCTCCACCTGTCACACATTAGTGTCAGGATTGTTCTATTTACTTTTAACCTTTTCTCATATTATTGTTAAGTGATTTTAGGCCCTCTCTGAGATTCTCCCCTCACTTCTTTGATGTAAGTACATTCTGTAAACTATAGTTTCCCCAGGTCTTTGACTCATGTGCTTTTCCTATATACATTAAGCCTGTACAAAAAGGACAGGAGGAACAACAATCAGGAACAGCAACAGGAACAACTATCACGAACTAGCCAGAGGAGCATCCATCTATCCATCCATCCATCTATCTCTCTATCCCTCTCACACCTTTGCCCTTTTAATGAAGAAGACTTTACTAAGAGAACCTGCATGTCTGAAGAAATCCTTTATGGTAAACAGAGGCTGGATGGTCTGAGCCTCTCCAAGGGATTCAGCCCAAGTGAGTGGAGAACTGGGCACCCGTATATTCAGGAGTTATGTTTTGAAATGCTTTCGTGATTTCATTCAACTGTTTATGTTTCCACAGTCTTCATTCTTTATGTCCTCTTTGGGGTACCTGAAGATATTTATATTCACTATTTTGAAATTATTGTCTTATGTATTCACTTCGTTGTCATTCTCAAGAAAGATGATGATGCAGTTGTTAATCTCTTTGTTAGCTTTTTATCTTGGTTATTTGTGTTGTTTGGGCTTTTTTACTGAACCCTGGGCATCTCAGCTTGTGTGGTAGTGTTTCTTGGAATGGGTAATTGATCTCATCCTTGATGAATATTTGTATCTTATTTGTTGTTTTCCCAAATCTTCAAGTTATTACCCAACTGCATAGTACTTAGTGTTCAATTCGGGAAGCATTTTTTGGTGATGCAAAATTTGGGTGACCCAAGTTATCTCAGTTCAGACATGGGTGAGACTTTTGAGTTGCATATTCAAGATTGAGTGCACAGGTTCTGAAACAGCAGGGTGGAAACAAGTTGTTCTGTGAACAAGTGGGCTGGTAAGTTAGGGTGGAGGTTTGTAGGGTTCAGAGAACAGAGTTTATATAGCCAGGCATGAGGAATCTCAAGGCCGCACCACCAAACAGCAACTCTGGAGCTGGAAAAGATCCTGGAGACCCAGGCTGGGTTAGCAGCTGAGATAGTAAATACTGACTCACTACACCAAGACAAGGATTGAGCAGATTCTGAATGAGACATAATCCCTGTGATCCAGGGAAGTCTGAGAGCTAAGAGGGTGGGGTCAAAGTGAGTCTCAGGGAAGGAGTTCCAAGTGGAAAGTGTGGGGCAGGCAGGATCCTGGAGATTCAGGCTGTGTGAGAGATGAAACTGCAGATAATGATTCACTTGGCCAACATGAGGGGTGTGCATATCCAGGGTGGGATAGGATCTCTGCAACCCAGCAAAATCTAAGAGCTAAGATGGTGAAGGCACTAAGGAGCCTCAGGGACAGAGCTCCATGTCTGATTTTGAACAACTAAAAACTATTTCTCAGGAAATTATCTTCTTGAGAAGTTTCTGTTTAGGTCCACGCCCCATTTTTAATTAGTTTGTTTCCTTATCTTTAAGTTTCTTTCAGGTATTTGTATATTTCATTCAGTAACTCTGTGTCAGATGGATACACAGTAAATATTTTCCCCTTTCAGAAGGCTGCATTTTTTAAAAATTTTATTTATTATTTTATATGTATGAATGTATTGTCTGCATGTAGGTTTGTGCACCCATGTCGTACAATGCTGTGGAGGCCAGAAGAGGGTGTCGTATTCCCCTGGAACTGGAGTTCTCCTGGAATTGGAGTTACAGACGGTTCTCAGCTGCCATGTGGGTGCTGAGGATCAATCGCGGGTCCTCTGCAAGAGCAACGCTCTTAACCACTAGGCCATCTCTCCAGGCCCAGAAGGCTGCATTTTCACTTAGATGATGGTGAGCTATGCTGCACAAAAGCTTATTTCCATGAGGACCCATTTATCAATTTCCTGTTATCTAATAAATCAACAAATCTTCTAAAAAAAAAATCAGAAGAGCAAGACCATTCATAATAGCCTCAAAAGAGAAAGATTCATGGAATAAATCTAAGAAAGGAAGTGAAAGATCCATATAATGAAATACTTAAAAGATGTAAGGAAGTTCTTTTAAAAGGTTATCAAAAGAAAGAAAGATCTCCAGTGCTCTTGGATTCATGGGACTGATATTGAATAATGGAATATTACCGAAAGTACTATACAGATTGATCTTGATACCAGTCAAAACTGCAAAGAAATTCTTCACAGGAAGTGAAAAAGAAATCTGAAATTTCAAATGGAATCACAGAAGACCCAGGATAGCTAGAGTGCTCCTGAACAACAATAACAAACAAATAAACAAACAAAAAAACTGATAGCAGCAGTTCCATCATCCCAAATTTCAAGTTATAATACATGGCTATTTTAATAGAAACAGAATGCTATCAGCACATGGATCAGTGGAACAGAATAAGAACTAGCATGAGACCACACATGTACAGCCACTTGAGTTTTGACAAAGAGGGCAAAAAATACATATTGGAGAAAAGAGAGCATCTACAACAAAGGCTGATGTCAAAGAGCACAGCACAAAACTCAACTACAAATGCATCATGGACTTCAAACTTAAGGCTACATTCCCTAAATATGATAGAGGTGAAAGTAGGGAATATGTTTAAAGTTTTAGCAGATGAGAAGACTTTGTTAAGAGGAAACTACTAGTGAAAGTATTAAAATGTCAGATTCTGAGGAAAGACTAAATCCACTAATCCTCAAAAAGCTCTACAATATGAAAGAGATATAACACTGACTTACTCAATCTTCAAAGCTAGATTTACCTTGATACCAAAACTTGATAAGGACATAGTAACTACAAGAAAAATAATACACTAACTTCTCAAATGAAGATAGATGGACAATTTTCAACAAAATGTTTCTGAATGAATTCAATAATAAAACATCACACATCATAACCAAGATAGTTTCCTACCATGGATACAAGGTCAATCAATGTACAGAAAATAGTACATGTAACATAGCACCTAAGCAAGATGAGAAGAGTGGGAAAGGAAAAGTAGAACATTTTCAAAAGTATTCCTAAATTTAAAAGTGACTTGCATTGCACAATTATATATACTTTTTTAATTTTTTATTTTATTTTATTTTATTTTATTTATTTTTGTATGTGTATAAATGTACTGTCTGCATGCAAGTTTGTGCACCCGTGTTGTGCAATGCTGCGGAGGTCAGAAAAGGGTGTCGGATTCCCCTGGAACTGGAGTTCTCCTGGAATTGGAGTTTCAGACGGTTCTCAGAGGCCATGTGGGTGCTGGGGATCGAACCCGGGTCCTCTGTAAGAGCGGTCGGTGCTCTTAACTGCTAGGCCATCTCCAGCCCAATTATATACACTTTTAAAACGTGTTGATTCATATATTAAAAAATGGTGTAGTCAATTAAATGTCAAATTTTTCCAAGAAAGGACTGTAAGTTATATAGGAATTTTAACTGAAAAGGAAAAATCATGGTTCAATTAAGAGAAAATCCAGGGTTTTTTTATATGCATATTTCTCTGGAGTGTGTAAGAACAGCTGAATACATGTTAGCAAACTTGGCTTTCTTTTCCCTTTATAAACAGTTTCCTTCACGGGGTTTAAATAAGGAAAACATGTAATGTTTGAACAACATCATTAGATAACTCATTACCATGAAAAAGGACCAATTCATACCACAGAGAAAGATGGAAGACAAGATTGCAAGTCTCAAGAATAAAGATATAAAAACTTCTTCTATGGGAAAAAAAATAGTCATTGTTCAGAGCAGCCTGAGAAAAGTTTACATTAGTTCAAAAATTTTCCAGGATTTTCTAATCTTACATTTCTCAGAATGAAAATGTCCCTAGAGCTGGGCAAGGTGGCGCACGCCTTTAATCCTAGCACTTGGGAGGCAGAAGCGAGCAGATCTCTGTGAGTTTGAGGCCAGCTTGGTCTACAGAGTGAGTTCCAGGACAGCCAGAGCTACAGGGAGACCCTGTCTCAAAAAAAAAAAAAAAAAAAAAAAAAAAAAAAAAAAAAGAAAAGAAAGAAAGAAACAAACAAAGAAAATATCCCTAAAATGATAGCTGACACTTTTATAATATTTTGCTTACTTTATATTTTGAGAAACACCATGAACTTATGATGTGCATCATGATGCTTGAAGAACTGAAACACCATACAGTGAATCAAGCTATCTAGCTAATACACATTACTTCACAACACTAGCACTCTCTGGTCACAGCATATTATATACAATCTCTTGTCATTTTCCAAGCCGAAAATACACTTATAACTTTTTAAATTTATTTCTCCACTGAAGCTGGAGTGTTACTCATTTCCTGTCATATTTCAACACAATTCTTTGTGTTAATCAGCATTTTATCATCTGGAATACAACTGAGAAAAATCATTTAACAGATATACATTAGCTACCATTGTTAGAGTTTTCATTTCAGTATATATGGCCTCCACTGCTTATAGATAATGGCATAGCAGAAACATGAAATGAAAGGCATGACATAAGAAATCTCATCATTGACAGGATTTATAGTGACAGGAAGTGAGTGAACAAGATATATCCTCCAAGTGATGCCATTATTACTCATATTACCTCTGTGATGAATAATGAAATCAGAGTAAAGAAAGAAGGACATGAGCACTATGAGAATGCAATCATTCCAAAAGATCTTGGGAGTGATTCACAACCATGCATGAGAAAGATTCACAACTTCCCAACCTCATACCTCATTCTCCAAAATAGATGATATCTTAGGCCATGCAGTAAGTCTTAAATATTATACAAGATCAATATTTCATGATCTCTTTTCTGAATAAATCAGAATATAGACATCAAAGGTAGAAGGGAAACAAAGACATACAGATTTCCTACATTCTTAAAGATTCTATGGGGCTGGAGAGATGGCTCAGTGGTGAAGAGCGCCGACTGCTCTTGCAGAGGACCCAGATTCAATCCCCAGCACCCACATGGCGGCTAGGAACTGTCTTTAACTCCAGTTTAGGAGATTCTGATGCCTTCTTCTGACCTCTGCACCACTGCATGACATGGGTGCGCCAACCTACATGCCATGCAGACAGTACACTCATACACATAAAATAATAAACTTTAAAAAAAGATTCTATGTAATTCCCATCAAAATCAAACTGTTATTTTATAGGAATACATAAATAATAAGAAAACAGTGGAAAAATCACAAGAAAGCAAAAGCACACAGAAAATTTTAAAACAACAACAAAAAACTAAAGATACCAGATTTAGTAATTTCTACATAAGATTATAATTCAGAAATCAAAACAGTAGCACTGGTAGGAAAGCAGGTATTAGAGATATTGTATGGAATAAGGAGATAATCTCTCCCAAGTAGGATCAAAGAAAGTGAAAATTGCAATCACGTGTTAATTTCCACATAATTCATGTGGAATAAGACAAAGGTCATTTGGCATTTAACACAGGAAAAATCTTGAGATTAATACGATTTTTTTTTCTAGTAAAGCAGACCACATCAAAACCATTTTATGCCTTTATGTACCTTTACTTTGAACCTTTCACCTGGGCCCCTATTTCACTCAACCTACCTGGTTGTTTAACTACCTTCTCCTCTCTCTTCACATTCCAAGGCTCTTTGTTTTGCTCTAGATAGGAGACCAGGATAGGCTTAGACATAAGAAGACCTGTTTATGACAAAGAGGCAAATTACGCATGGGATTCTTTAGAAAGTACTGGGACTTTTAAAACAATACTGTGTTTAGTTTATGGTACAGATAAAAACAGCTTACTCTACAAATAACTTCCCAACTTTTATTCCTTGAGAGACTCTTTAGAATATCTAGGAAATTTTCAGTTTTGCATATGTGGACATTCATGACAGAATTAGACTGCAGCTATGGAAATGGAATTTTATATTGCTGGTTACTGAAATATGCATTAATGGGTGGTAGAAATTATAACCAAAAATAATGAAGATGAGTACCACCTTTAACAAATGGAAATGTAAAAAAATGATAAAATATGCACATGCTTTTTCTCACACAATGTACAGACTTTCCCTATAGAGAAGTTCCTTTCTTTTTAAGAATCTAAGACTTACTCATGTGTAGGACTGTGAAACAGTGTTCCTATGAGTTTAAAAATATATTTGAGCTGGGCGTGGTGGCGCACACCTTTAATCCTAGCACTTGAGAGGCAGAGGCAGGTGGATCTCTATGAGTTCAAGGCCCACCTGGTCTACAAAGTGAGCTCCAGGCCAGCTGGGACTAAAAGGGAGACCCTGTCTCAAAAAGACAAATATACCATATATATATAAATATATAATATAATATCTATAGATAGATATATATATGGTAAATTTAAGCTGTAACCTTGAGCATGTATGCCTGGATGACCTTGTCTCATGAAAAAGTTTATGCAAGAATTCTTGCTGAGAAGTTATCTCCCAGAATGCTGGTACTCCCCTAGTTTCACAAGAGACAATTTGCTTTCTCGAGAAGGCACTGCTATGCTGATAATGCTATCCTGTTTATGTGTCTCTGAATTACTGTATTCTGGGTACTTTATTATTATTCATTCTTCTATAAATATTCATCTGTGATTCTAATGAGTATGAGTACAAAAGTAAAGCTCTCTGTGCCTTTATTGCTCATGTGTGGATGGAGAAACAGAACTAAAGCAAAGACATAAAAACCACCACAGGCCCCCTGGTTCCATTTTTCAGAGCCAGGTAATCTCTTCAGGTTCCATCGCTGCTTTTTTGGTGGTCACACTCATGCAAAACCAACTGCCTTATAATTTGCTGTCTATCAAAGAATGCTCAGTAAATAATTCTGAATGAAAAACCTTCTCACCTACTGACACTAGATTGGTATAGTTCTCCAACATCATTTCTCTGTACAAAGCCCTCTGATCAGAGTCTAGACATTCCCACTCCTCCTGGGAGAGTTCTATGGCCACGTCCTTGAATGTCAAGGGATCCTAAAATGAAAAGTGAACATTTGAGTATGTGCCCTTAAAGAGAGTACTTGTCCAAAGGAAACAGGAGATAATTAGTAAAGAAGTTTTAAGTAAATGGGGAACCTGAATCATTCAAAGGAATGTTTCTTAATGTAATAATTCCCTATAATGTACTTCCTAATTCTGCAAGAAGAAGAGCACCATATCCTCCAAATTTAGATGAAAACACTGTTTTAAAAACTATTATTATAGAAAATTAAACTCTTTATATAGAGATGCAATTTTCCATTCTATACTTATAGCATAAAAGAACAGTTGCATATAATTTTAGTTATAAAGTCATATTACACTAATATTATGTGTTTCAAGTTTTAAATTTCTCCACAGGCACATCAGGACCCAAGTCTATCCTTTGTAGAAATGTCAGAATTGTATGGTCTATTTTCACCAGTGACATCACAAACAATTTCGATATTTTAGGTCATTCATTCAGTGACTGAAATAGTGTTGAAAAAAATCATTTGAGGACAGAATGAAATGATAAATATGCTGCATAGTCAGTACTATATAAACAGTTAATGCTGTATATTATAAGAAAAGGAAAAATTATTTGTGAATACATTCCTTAGGCAAGAACAATAGATTGTTAAAAATTCAAACAGAAGTACTTATGGTCCATGCCATTACATGCATTTACCTCAAAACAAGCCATCTCGTCTTCCTTCTGTTTCCTTTCCCGGCAATTGTAACTATATAAATCTCACCTTTCTTCTGAGCCTTCACCTTTAAGTTCATAGAAATCCACCCCACCTGCAAATATAGCAAGAGGAAGAAGTACCTCAGAAAACAAAGTGGTCATGCTCACTGTCTGCTGTCATAGTAGATACACAGGAAGAAACAGCTCACCATGGAGCCTCCAGTATGTTTCTGCTGTCCTGGCTTCAGTTGGTTGCCTTGATAACAAGATCAAGGATTTCTACTGCATTCATGGAAATACGATTCCAATGATCTCCTTACCTAAGCAAGGCATGGTAGGAGTTTTCATCTTTTGCAAAAGAGGCTGAACTCACCTGTCAACTAGAGTTATTTCCAGTTGAGCCAAGCCTCACCTTTACCTGTGTGGGGCTGTTTACAGAAATAACACTGATGATTTTACTTAGTTTAATAGAATCTGCATGAGAGGCACAAGGGAAAGTATTTCCTTATACACCCAAAGTTCAAATGAAATTCAAATGTAGTTCATTGAGAATTTTGCTACTCTGTTCACTATTTATTAATTAAAACACAATAGTTTAAATTTATTAAGTATCCAATATGTTTTACATATATGGATACTGATATAATCAGAATAATTAGTCTATCCCCATGCTAAACTTTTATCCTTTCTTCTGATTATGAGTATATCCAAATCCGTATTTTCTAATAATTTTGATATACAATATGCAAGTGGAAGAACTATATTCACTGCATTGTGTCATACAAAACAATAGATCAGTTACACAATGAAGCAGTAATATTTTTTTTTTCTGTTGATAGTTTCCCTATTATGCCCAGTCACTGGTAACCACTATTAATCCTTCAAAAGCCAACAATAAATAGTTGTTGTTTTCATAATTTCCTTATGATCGAGATCATAAGAAAATATTTTCCTTATGAGCGAGATCATAAGAAAATATTTTCCTTATGAGCGAGATCATAAGAAAATATTTTCATATTTTCCTTATGATCGAGATCATATGTATCAAATTCCCTTACCCAAGGAAATATCATATCCACCAGATCAACTATGTTGCCAAGAATAAGATTCCATGATTTTCTATGATTGAATTGTATCATATTCATTTAAGTATTTCATTGCTAGTGAACATTAAATTGATTCCCTATTCTGTAAATAGTGCCAATATGAATATATATATATATAATATATATATATATATTGCCCCTATTGAATTATTGTCTTTGAGCATATAGTCCTGGAACTCAGTTGCATCATTCACAGGATAATTCACTTATTTTAGAGAAAATTCCAGGTAGCTCTGCATGATGTTGTTGTAATATTCATGTGCACTCACGGTGACCTTACATGCTACACTGGCCAACATCTTCATCAGCACTTCTCACGTTTGTCTTTCAGATTACATCCAGCATCACTGAGTAATTCAATATATTATATCATTGTTTTATCTCATCTTCCGAAACAATATTTCTTGGTATCATTGTTTATTTGTTGCTTATTTGGATTTGCTGTATTTGATGAAATGTCTACAAAGTTAATTTTCAATTGCATAATTAGTGATTTAATGCCATATTTATTAGCTTTATAAGTAAGTACCTGGATATGTAATGGGTGTATTTTTGTGTGGATGATAATCAGACACTGTATAGAATAGAATAGAATAGAAGAATTATATCTAATAAATAAAAGTAGGGAGCTGAAGAAGAAAGATCCCAAAGTCAACCCCCCCCAAAAAACCAATTTTCTTAATAAGTAACAACAAATGTCATGGTTTACAGTTATGCAACACTGTTACTATATATAAGTCATGCTATCACCCAAAATTGGTATATCTGAAACAGAAGTACTCTAGACATTACAGCCCTGTTAGAAGTGAGACCCAAGAAATCTTTTAAGGAGCCTTCTCTTAATCATTATCTTAAGATACATCTTAAGTTGTTTTCTTCATTAATGAAAATATTACTTTCAGATAGAAATAAAATCATAATATGAAAAGTAATTTTCCTACGCACCTGGACCACTTCACCTATTGTCTTCTCTACAGTCTCTTTCCAACATTTTTCTTTATTACGTTTTAACAACCTTACCCCATCTAGTTGGTATTGAGATCAATATTATATTTTTCTGCATGTAAATGAGGTCAGAGTATTTTTTATTCATGTTCACTTTTCAATTAGCAATATACCTGCAACATGAATATACACTAGTACAAATCACAGTATTTCATCCATTTTAAAATTATAGCATATCCAAGTAGATGTACATACTACAATCATTTATGGATAGATGTACTGCATAGTTCCCCTTTCCTCTTCGATCATATATGTATATCCATGTACGTCTTCAATGAGGAAAACAGACAACATAGTTATTAAAAGACTGTTCATAAACAGTCAAGCTATAAAATAGCAATTATTATGGTAAGTATAACACATAAATATTGTGGTATCTTTTGTGGGTTTTTTTTTTGTATGCATGTTTGTGTACATGTGTTTTTGAGACAGAGTCTCCTTGTAGCCCCAGTTGGCCTAGAACTCACTATGTAGACCAGGCTGGCCTTGAACTCACAGAGATCTGCCTGCCTCTGCCACCCAAGTGCTGGGAACTGTGGTATCTTTTGATGCCCCAAAGCCTCACAGGAAAATCCACACAACAGGAAGGTCAAAAAAAATGGCTGTTTTATACCATTGATATTTACTATATTTTTTGTATTTTCTGATTTTTTATTGTTATTCATTTTTTATTTTTTCAGAATACAGAATGCTTTTGCATCATTTATACCCCTCGGCCTCCAAACCTTTTATTTTCCCCAACTTCTCCCTCTTGATTTCTTTTCATCCTTATTGGTTATTACTGTTACAGATACATGCATTCATTTCTGTGGTTATGCAAATGTGTGTACTCATGTATATGGAGAGAGAGAGACAGACAGACAGACAGACAGACAGACAGACAGAGAATGATGTTTTTATGCACATTTGTTTCGGGCCAAACACTTGGATCTATCTAGATAACCCATCAGGAACTTGTACCTGGAGAAATATGATTCACAAAACTCAAATATGTATGCATATACATATTCACAATAAAATTTTCTGAACAGGACATCAATAGTGCAGATACTAATAGTTCACAAATATTTACATAAAACCTAAACCCAATACTTCTCCAAATAATTCCACATAATAAATGGGATGGAACCCTGCGCTGTTCAAACTCCAAAGACAGTATTACCTTGATTCCAAAACATGATAGTAACATAATAACTACAACAAACACTGTCCATCAGTTTACACAAGGAACAAAACTGCATAATTCTCAATAAAATTAGTGTGAATGAATTCAATATATTAAGAAGATCATACAACAAAAATTAGGCTACTTTTGTTCCTAATGGATAAAAGGTCATTCAATGTGTACGAAATAGTAAAAGAGCATATAAGCAGAGACAAGGACAGAAATTATATAAAAAGAAAACCACAGAAAATGAAAAATGAAATTGTAAAGCATGACTTAAGGAAATTCAGCGAGGAAATCTGAAAAAAAAAAAAAGAACAAATATTCAAAATAAGGCGGTATCTATGAGAAGTCTACGAGAGCAGTATAATGAAAGACAAAAACTCTTTGTCTTCAAAAATCCGGAAAATCTGGAATGAAACAAGAGTACCCACTCTTCCCATCATTATTCAGTTTTTTTTTTGTTTTGTTTTTGTTTTGTTTTTGTTGTTGTTGTAGTATGTTTGTTTGTTTTTTTGTTTTATTTTTTGGCAGGGATGGGGGTGCACTTTTTGAGACAAGGTCTCTCTCTGTAACCCCAGGAGGCCTGGAACTCACTGTACATGAAGACCAGGTTGGCTGGTTTTGGACTCTCAGAGATCCACTGGCCTCTGCATCTGGAATGCTGGGACTAAAGGGCTGCAATACTGTAGCTGGCTTATTATTCAGTTTTTTACCTGATCAATTAACATAGTAAAAGAAGAAGCCAATTTATTCCTATGTGAGTGGAAGAAGGTTATAACCTTAATGACTCTACAGACACCATCAACATTTATATCAAATAAACATATTTTCCAAAATTGCTGAACAGAAAATAAATATGGAAATTGCAAATTTTCGAGGAAAGATACATAGCACAGTGGGTAAAATACCTGATCTGTATGCATGAGGACATGAGCTTGGAACCCCACTGTCTAGCCAAAATTTTTATTGTGGGGGCAGATGTCTGTACTCTGATGCTTTAACACTGAGAAGAACCTGGAAACCACTAGCTATCCAATTTAGTCAGAGAAAGCTAGAAACTTAGTAAGACACTGTTTCAAATAAACAAGGTATGGAGCTGGGAACTCCAAGACTGCCTCTGTCTTGGAGTTCCCAGCTCCATACCTTATTTTTTTGAAACAGTTTGGAGCTGGAACTCCAAGACAGAGGCAGGCAGATCTTTATAACATAAAGACTAGCCTGGTCTACATAGAGAGTTCCAGGCTGGCTGGAGCTACAGGAAGACTCTGTCTCAAAATGGAAAAAAAAAAAAAAAAAAATGCATGGAACAATAAGGGAAACCATGAGCAAGCTAATCTACACACCATTCCCAAATAAGTGTATCACTTAAAAACAATATCAGCAACTTCACCATATATGGAAAAGAACCTTCAAAAGAAGTAATTTATGAACATATCCCATTCATAATCACATCAATTCCTAGCATTTAAACGATGTAAAGAAACATAAAACATTCAAAATGACACATTTTTGGCTCCAAAAAGAAAATGAAAATGACAAATGACAACAAACAACACAAAGGATATGTATGTACATGTTTTAGGAATAAAGACATTGTGCAAATGACTATATTACTGAAGGTGATCACATGCAGAAAAATGAAATTATGAAATTATATGCATATCTCAAACACTGTGTAAAACTCAGTTCAGCTGGACATTGTGGCACATGCCTTTAATTGCAGCACTCAGGAGGCAAAGGCAGGTGGATCTCTGTAAATTCAATATCAGTCTGGTCTACAGAGTGAGTTCCAGGCCAGCTGGGATTATAGGGAGACCCTGTCTCAAAAACTAACAAACAAACAAACCCCTCAGTTCAAAAGAATTGTAATATGTTTAAATATAAACCTTAATAAGCCAAAACTGATAGAGAAAACCTTGCAGATAATGCTTCCTGACTAAGCATACATAGGGACTTTCTTAATCTGACTCCAATCATTCAATTAGCCTGACTAATTGACAAATGGGTTTAGTTCCAATTGAAGATCAGCATAAAAATTAAACTGAAAGAAAAATGAAAATTAGCCTATAGAATGGAAGAATCTCTTGGCTATCTTTCTTTGAGACTCTATCTTAATATCTAAAATGCATAAAGAATTGAAAAATTAGGCTGGGTGTGGTGGCACATGCTTTTAGTCCTAGCACTTGGGAGGCAGAGGCAAGCAGATATCAGTGAGTTCAAGGCCAGCCTGGTCTTCATAGCAAGTTCCAGGACAGCTGGAGCTACAGGGAGACCCTGTCTCAAAAAGACCAAAAAAAAA
>VZQC01001441.1:774771-892689 GCA_009823505.1 Rhizomys pruinosus | reverse complement strand
GGCGTGGTAGAATGTAAGGGCTTCGATTGGGGTTAATGGTGAAACTACAACAATATAGACTGGACACTCATTTGATCAACTTGATTGAACATACAAGCCCCCCCTTTCAGGATGGTGGGACCCATGAGCTGTGTGGGTTTGGGCACAACTGCTTGCAAATTGGTTTTACATGAAGGATGCTTGTACTCACAAATTATCACCTATTGTTAAAAAAAAATGAAAACAAAACAAAACAAAAAACAGAGAAAGATGCAGAAAAGTTACGGCAGAATGCATGATCTGGGATGGGTAGGGGTAGGGAGGGGGGAAGGGAAGGGGATATATGCCTGAACTGAATTGGAAAATGATGTATGAAATACACAATGCATCAATAAAAATAAATTTAAAAAAATTAAAAAATAAAAATAAATAAATAAATAAATAAAACCCTGACATTTTAGTTAAGTACATGAAATTTAAATTTATATTAAATGAATGGCAAGATTCAACCAACATTTTCAGTAAGTCTGAAAATTAATGGTCGCAATTCTCCAATGAAAAATGAGACTTGTAGATATGATAAAAAAAAGTATAAGCCAGGTGGATCTCTGAGTTCAAGACCAGCCTGGTCTACATAGCCAGTTTCTGGACAGCCGGAGCTACAGGGAGACCCTGTCTCAAAAAAAAGTATAAGCCATCTATTTGTTGTATCTAAAACTAAGTGAGATATTCCAGGCCTGTAAATACAAATGCTACGTTTCCATTTTATGTAGGTTCTCATTTAAGTGTTTTATCTTGAGTCCTCAAAACCTAGAAAGGACCCATAGGAAAGGAAAAGAGGTCTTATGTTGTAAGAGTAGAATAGAAGACATGGCATGAAAGCTATGATGGGAAGGATGCTGGAGTTAAATTTAAGCAGGAATTGGAGGGAATCACAGAGTTATCTAATTTTCAGTATGTATGGAAAAAAAAAAGACTTATATTGTAAGATAACTTTAAGTTAATTTAGTTTTTTTTTTTACTTTTTATGTGTATGAATGTACTGTCTGCATGTAGGTTTGTGTACCCGTGTCCTGCAATGCTGTGGACGTTAGAAGAGGGCGTCGAATTCCCCTGGAACTGGAGTTAAAGATGGTTCTCAGCCACCATGTGGGTGCTGGGGATCGAACCCGGGTCCTCTGCAAGAGCAGTTAACTGCTAAGTTATCTCTCCAGCCATATTGTAAGATAACTTTAAAGCCGGGAGTGGCGCACATGCCTTTAATGTAAGAGGCAGGCAGATCTCTGTGAGTTCAAGTCCAGCCTGGTCTACAGAGTGAGTTCCAGGACAGCCAGAGCTACAGGGAGACCTTGTCTCAAAAAGACCACCACCACCACCAACAACAACAACAACAATAATAGTTTTTGTGGGCAAGGTGGAGCATGCCTTTAATCCCAGCACTCAGGAGGCAGAGGCAAGTGGATCTTATGCCTAATTTCTCATCAGTTCCTCTTAGCTCCTGCTGTCCTGTGTCCTCCCATGCCAGCCTCATCTGCTACAGAAGGAAAGACAGATAGGAAGGACCTGTGTAAGGGCAGCAGCAGGGCAGAGCAGGGCAGGGCAGGGCAGGGCCACCATCTGGTCTTGCTGCAGCTGCATTTCTAGTGCCTGTGGTAGAGATGCATTAGCTCCTCCCCCATCCACACTCACCTGCCTAAGCTGGCACTGAGGAAGTGCAGCTCTGCAGAGAAGTGGAGCTTCAGCATTCATAGGACCTGACTCCCTCAGCAGCTTTATGGGAGCAGAAAAGGCAGAGGGTGGAGGCCATGCCAAGCCCTGACCTGACCCATGTCCCCTCCCCTCAGGAAAGAGCCTATTAAGCCTCCACAGCCAGAAGAAGTAGCACTGGGCAGATAGAGAGAGGTGTAGTCTTCTGGGAGGTGTAGTCTTGGGGGAGGGGTAATTGAGCAGAGAGGCTTCCTGGCCCAGGCAGAGACAGGCAGATCTCTGTGAGAGCAAGGCTAGCATGGTTTATATAGTGAGCTCCATCTACTCTGAATTAATGTTGAGGGAGTAATTAGACTAATAGTTCTTGCTAACGATTATCTTCTGTATTAAAAAAAAAAAATGTTGCTCAAGAGACTGGAGTCATGGCTCAGCAGTTAAGAGCATTGGCTGCTACTGTGAAAAAGCCAGGTTTGGTTCCCACCACCCACATGGTGGTTAACAATCGTCCATATCTCCCAATCCAGGGGATCTGATGCCCGCTTCTGTTATTCATGGGCATTACACAACACAAGATCACTTAACATATATTCAGTGTGCTGATCAGGGTAAAACTTCAGACCCTGGCCCAGTTGAACAGGGCAGTTCCTAACTGTAACTAAGAGACACAGTTTTACTATTGTTTTAACCTAAAAATTAAATAATGGCTAAATCTTTTCTCACTCCCTGTCTAGAAACAATTTGGGAGAGAACACCTAAGGTGATTCTATCTAGTCTAACAGCTTTCAAATTAACTGAAAGTGGATCCTTAGTTCAAATCTCTCAAGTCTAGCCTTCAACACTGAAAAAATGAGGAGCTCAGAAGATGGGTGCTCTCAGGAACACTCATCGGGAGATTCTCATGGGCGTTGATCTGGGCATTTAAAACTACCCTATTTTGGTTTCTCCTGGTTCCTTCTTTAGAAGTATAAACACTGAATCTGTAAGAGTCTGTCATCCTTTGGATCCTGGCCACAAGGAGGCACCTTCTCAGGCTAATTCTCTGTCTAGTGAACCTGCTTGTTCTGCTCAAATTGTTTCCTTTTTCTCTTCTCCCATTTCCTATTTTCTTACAGGGTGTGATAGAAATTTATAAAATAAGGATTCACGGACTACAATGAATCAAAGAAACAAACGTGCTTCTATGAAGAGACAAGTATTGGCAAATCACTGTATTCACCTAAAGAAAAGAGAATGCATACCCAAATTAATGGAAATATTTGATAAAACACTGCAACATGGCAATGACATCTGGGATACTTTTGTGGAGTGGGCTGAAAAGTCATATGGATATAAATTGGAAAACCTGTAAAAAGGGAATGGGTTTGTAGAAATACATAAACAAAAAACTTGCTATATGATAAAATAAGAATAGACCTAAAGCACTGAAATTAAACCACTAATATTTTTCCTCTCAAATTTTTGGAAGCCAAGACAGAATCAGTACTGAATTTCCTATGTCTTTCAGAGAATAAAATCAATATCAACCCTGTACTTAAATTATTCCCACAGAGAGGAAAGGGATGCTACAAAACCCACTGTAGATTGCAAATAAAGACAATCAAATATTTAGGAAGGAAAACAGAGACAAGTTGAATGGATGTGTATAGAAGAATTCATAACCAAATTATTCGTAACCTGACTTTAAGTCATGTAAGAGTATTTCAACAAGTACAAATCAACAAATGTAATATCTAGAAAATATCTAGACTCACTGAGAGAACAGATGAAATAAAACTTAATATGTTAAGTTGTAAAGACTGTATGTCACAAACTAAAATTGAACATTAAACATAACGGCCTCCACTTTCGTGAAGCAGTCACTGTCAGAATTGAAGAAGTAAATAGTGATATTAGGAAACTTCAAGATAAATCCTTCTTTTTGGAGCAATGGCTAAGAACAAAATGTTAACAAGGGAAGAACATTAAAAAGAACAAAAAAATCACTTGTAGCCTTCAGATAATCATGCATATTAACAGAAGAAAGATTCACAGTCTTTTTAAACTGCCAGGAATACTGTCCAGTGTTGTCACATCTTAAAAATAGAATACTTTTTTTTTTTTTTTNTCTTTTCGAGACAAAGTCTCCCTGTAGCTCTGGCTGTCCTGGAACTCACTCTGTAGACCAGACTGGCCTTGAACTCACAAAGATCTGCCTGCCTCTGCCTCCGAGTGCTAGGACTAAAGGCATGTGCCACCATGCCCAGCAAAAAAAAAAAAAAAATACTCTTAAACATAGGTAAAGATCAATATTCCCTTTACAACACTGGCAGGCAGAAAACAAAAATCTATATATGGCACATGAAAACAGACATGTTTTTAGCATGTTCTTATTCAAACATGGGAAGGAAATATAGAAGGAGTTGTGTGTTTCTAAAGATTATAAACAACTGGTATGAAAATCCTACTGGCTATATTCTGGCAAAAACAGAAGTAATTCTAAAAAGATATTTTTTAAAACTTCATAATTTCTTTTAAAATCAGCTAATTGTATACTTAAGATGGATGGATTTAGTAAACCATAAATTATGATGTATAAAACTTGTGAAATATGATAAATGTACATGTACACAGGATAATATAAGTGCTTTGAAGAAATATTTCCTCTCACTCTGCCAAGTTTTCTATACAATGGGGTGCCAGAAGTGAAACTATAGATAGGAACCAGCAGCTAAAATCAAGTAAATCCAGACAAGCAGGCACTGCAGCACAGGCAATGACATGACAGCAGAAAATGGACATAAAATTTTGAGGAACCACAAAGTATGAAGAAATCCCGAGAGGAGAAGCAAACCTAGAGGTAACTTCAAAATATATTGAAATTATAGCAAAGCAAACCAGTTGGCATAAGCATAAAGACAGACAAAGGAGACGTAAATGGGAAGGCCACAGCCATTCAATACTGTGTAAAGATACCAAGACATTCTTTTTTTTTTTTTTAACATTAGTAAATAAAATTTAAAAAATAAAATAAAATAAAAATAAACTTTCTTTCCACATTTATTACACCTTTCTCTCTGATGTTGACTACATATTGGAACTGATTAAACATACAACTTGGGAGGAAGTTTGATATTCTCCACATTTTTCCCTTTAATTTTATATTACTCTAAAATATGAATACATACCCTCCACATATATATCACAATTACAAAGTCTGAAAATAAGTGGTTAGTTAATTCTAGAGCCCATTAAGGGATACACATTATAACAGCATAGTTGCCTTCAGATAAAAAGAAATATAACATTCACTTTGCTCAGCTTGCCTTTCAACTAGGGATCTGGTGCTAGCATCCATAAATGAAGGATACAGTTTTTCGTTTGTTTTTCTGGTACTGTGTTACTTCACTTAGCATAATGGCTTCAAGTTCCATCCATTTACCTGCAAAGTTCATGATGCCATCTTTTTTTATCGCTGCATAGGATTGCATTATGCAGATGTACCACATTTTCTCTATCCACTCCTCAGTTGAGGGACATTTGGGTTGCTTCCAGCTCTTCTCTATTGTGAAGAGGGCTGCAACAAACATAGATGTGCATGTATCTCTGTGGTAGGATGAGTCTTGTGGGTATATACCCAGGAGTGGTATGACTGGGTCACGTGGTAGGCTCATTTTCAGTTTCTTGAGCGTTCTCCACACTGCTTTGCACAGGGGTTGCACGAGTTTGCATTCCCACCAGCAGTGGATGAGTGTTCCCTTTTCCCCACAACCTCTCCAGCATGTGGTATCCTTTGTTTTCTGGATCATAGTTAGTCTTACCAGAGTAAGATGAAATCTTTTCTTTTTTTCTTTTCTTTTCTTTTTTTTTTTTTTCTTTGAGACAGGGTCTCCGTACAGCCACAGCTGGACTGGAACTCACTCTATAGACCAGGCTGGCCTTGAACTCACAGAGATTCACCTGCCTCTGCATCCCAAGTGCTGGGAATAAAGGCATGTGCCATGCCCAGTTTAAAGAAGGTTCTTAGCCACCATGTGGGTGCTGGGAATCAAACCCAGATCCAGATCCTCTGCAAGAGCAGTCTGTGCTCTTAACTGCTGAGCCATCTCTCCAGCCCATAAGATAAACCTTAAGGTGGTTTTAATTTGCATTTCCTTAATTATTAGCAATGTTGAACACTTTTTAAGATGTTTCTCAGCCATCTTTACTTCTTCATTTGTGATATCTCTGTTCAGCTCTTTAATCCATCTTTTGAGTAGGTCATTTGTTTTCTTCCTCCTTTGTTTTTTGAATAGTTTATACACTCTGGATGTTAATGCTCTATCAGATGTATCACTGGTGAATGTTTCCTCCCACTGTATGGGTTTTCTCTTCACTTCTTTGATTCTTTCTGCAAGAAATGTATTATCACTGCACAAACAAGATTGATACAATTCCCTAACATCCATCAGGTCTATATATACACCCTCTGTGCAGGGTCTGGTCATTCACCCTCCTCCTGGGAGAAGTCTACAGCCACACTGTTGACTGTCAACACACACTGAAATAAAAACAGCAGTTTGAACATATGTCTCTGAAGAGTGCTGTTGAACCTATGAGACCAAAGAACATTATAGACATTTTTTTGATGTACATTAATGATCTTAATCATTTAAAAGATAACTTTTGATACAGGCCTATTCTATAATGCAGTTCCTAACTGTGAAAAGAATATGGCAAACTGAGCATGGTGGCGCATGCCTTTAATCCCAGCACTTGGGAGGCAAAGGCAGGTGGATCTCTGTGAGTTCAAGGCCTTCCTGGTCTACATAGTGAGCTTCAGGCCAGCTGGGACTAAAGGGAGACCCTGTCTCAAAAAGACAAAGCAAAAAGAAAAAAAAAGAATATGGCTTTGTATCTTTTTTTTTTTTTTTTTTGGTCTTTTCGAGACAGGGTCTCCCTGTAGCCCCAGCTGACCTGGAACTCACTCTATAGACCAGGCTGGCCTTGAACTCACAAAGATCCGCCTGCCTCTGCCTCCCAAGTGCTAGGATTAAAGGCTTGCGCCACCACTCCCGGCAACAACATCATTCTTTTTTTTTTCTTTTTTAATTTTATTTTATTTATGTGTATGAATGTACTGTTTTGCGTGTAGGTCTGTGCACCCGTGTCGTGCAATGCCGCGGAGGTCAGAAGAGGGTCTCGGAATCCCCTGGAACTGGAGTTTTCCTGGAATTGGAGTTACAGACGGTTCTCAGCCGCCATGTGGGTGCTGGGAATCGAACCCGGGTCCTCTGCAAGAGCGGTAGGCGCTCTTAACCACTAGGCCATCTCTCCAGCCCAGCATTGTATCTTAATATTCAAGTTTCACACTCAGCATTTATAGAGTATATATTCCAAAATTAAGACCTCAAGGAAAAAGTATGTATTTAAAAAATTTTTTTTATTTATTTATTTATTTATTTTTATGTGTATGAATGTACTGTCTGCATGCATGTCTGCGCACCCATGTCGTGCGATGCCACGGAGGTCAGAAGAGGGTCTCGGATTCCCCTGGAACTGGAGTTCTCCTGGAACTGGAGTCACAGATGGTTCTCAGCCGCCATGTGGGTGCTGGGGATCGAAACCCGGGTCCTCTGCAAGAGCAGTCGGCGCTCTCAACCGCTAGGCCATCCCTCCAGCCCAAAAGTATATATTTTTGAAAGCTCTTCATAAAAAATATGTATTTTTCAAATTGAAAGCTAACAGAAATTTTAAAATCACTTATTAAATTCAAGGGTTTATGATTCTGAGGGGAAGTTTAAATGGATTGTCTGATCTAATCCAGTCTCAGTGATTCCTTACTTGACTAATATATAAGAAGTTCTCTGGAGATGCCATGGCCTATGTCCAAATCCTACTCTCTTAGATATGAAAGATTTAGAACATGCAAGGCAGAATTCATGCATGAACTTATATTGGAACAGCTTTGTCCAAAGCAGCAAGAAGAGGAATGAGCAATTTCAAGTATATCCTACAGATTGCATGCCACTCTTCCATATTTTTAATCAACACAATATTTCATAGTCTATGACATTATTTCCTTGAGTACATTTTGGCAACCATAAGATTACCTAACAAAATTACAATGTGTGCTATTATTATTATTTAGATAATATTATCTAAACTTTATGTAAAAAATGCAGTGACTCATAACCAAATGGCTACAACAGAATATTCAGAGCTAGTTTACTTCCTGAAGACAATAAAAAAAATCATTAAAACCCTGGTTAATTTTGCCACCCTGCCTCTGTTTCTCTGCCCCACAGCTCTTCTGAGTGCTGAGAGTCCCATGAGTTTCAGTCCCAGGATTCCAGGCCACACCACTTCTCTAACCATGAGGATTATTCTGCCCACCTCAAGGTTCCCATACCTTCTATGAATAGTGAACTTCCCATGCCTGGTTCTCACCAAGTTTTCAGGAAACATGGTTCTTTTAACCTGGGTGAATTTCCAAGTCCCTCCCAGTTTCCCTTCCTTTGGCTGGAATGGGTTTTCTTTCCCATCTCTGGGAGACACCATCAGGTTCTTCCAGCAGATGTCTTGGCACCACACTGCTCCAAGTGGTCTTTCTGGCTGTGATTTGTTTACAGGCCCCACAACTAAGGTCATCACTACCTCCAGGGTACTTAGTTACATGCAGCAAACCTCTCACATACATAAAATAACAATAATAAATAAATTAATGAATTAACAGAAACTGAAGCAAACAGCTGTACAAAATAATGACAAGGAGGGATATGAAAATTGAATTTAATAAAGAAATATAAAAACTAAAGAAAACTAAAAGTGAACTGAAGCAAGAAATGAAAACTCAATTACCCTGATAAAAAAATTCAATAGAAAGCCTCATCAAGAGAACAAACGAACACAGATCAGAACACAGAATGTCAGGGCTTGAAAACAGGGAGAGGAAATGAATCATGAATCAGAGAATAGGATAAATTTAAAAAGAGAAAACACACTCAATGCTAATAAAACATAACAATGAAATTCAGGCTGTGTCTTCTTTGATAAGAAATTCCTCTAAAATTTGATATAGTGACTGTCACCAGGAGATCATCCAAAAGAACAAAACAAAAACACACAAAAGCCTGGATAATCATTTCCTTTACTATGCAAATGAGGTGACACAGAAAAGCTTGCTTTACCTTTTCCCTAGGATCTCCTCATTCCCAGTTGAATAACTGAAATTTTACAAACAATTTTCACTTTGGGTGACCCTCCAGCATCTGATTTTAAAAGAAAATGGTTCCCTCAGGAAGTGACTCAGAAAGCCTGCCAGGCCAGGACCTCAATTCTTCCTATACTCTTATTGTTCTGAACACTAGAAAATGGTCTTGCCATTTTCTGCTAAAAAAACTTTTGTCGACTCTTGCCTCCGGCTGGTCCAGGTCTATAAAAAATAAAAATAAATAAATAAATAAAAAGTTTGTCTTCCAGAAATCAATGTTAAAGGTACTTTTAGGTAAAGAATAAAGATTTCTTTTAAAAAAAGTCACACAGGAAGGAAATATACAAACAGACTTAAAGAATATACAACCACTAATCCAGCTCCACAGAGAGGGGGAAGACTGCTAGGAACATGAGAATGGGATAAGCACATCCAGACAGCTGGGGGAAAATTAATGCCATAAATTGTTTGAAAAAGCCAAAGAAAACAAGATAGAAAATAATAGGAATTAATCCATATTTTAAATAATAACTCTGAATATTAATGGTCACAATTACCCTAACCAAAAGACACAAGACAAGAAAATTGGATAGGAACAGGATCCATCTTCTTGCTACCAAAAAGAATCACTTGGCTTCAAGCAGACACCACCTCAGGGCATAAGCATGGAAGAGGATATTTCATTGTCGAATGAGGAAACAAACAGGAGTAGTTATTATAATAACAGACAAGCCTATTAAACAATGAGCTATAGAACTAAAAAGAACCTACTTTTAAAAATATTTTATATTATTTTTATTTTATGTGTATGAGTTATTGCCTGCATGTTCGTAAGTGCACCTGTGTCCTGTGATGCCCACAGAGGTCAGAAAAGGCCTTCAGATTCCCTGGAATTGAAGATACAGACAGTTGTTAAGCTGCAATGTGGGTGCTGGGAACTGAACCTCAGTCTTCTGCAAGTGCAGCCAGTGCTCTTAACCACTGACCC
Source organism: Rhizomys pruinosus (assembly GCA_009823505.1). Lineage (NCBI taxonomy): Eukaryota > Metazoa > Chordata > Mammalia > Rodentia > Spalacidae > Rhizomys > Rhizomys pruinosus. The sequence continues at coordinate 882,847 of VZQC01001441.1, read as the reverse complement.
ATTACACTAACCCCCAGCTTCTACAAGGAAAAATACAAAGGTCTAGGAAACATTTTAAAAATTGTTCAACATTCTCTGCCATTAAGGACATGCAGATTAAAAACACTTTAAGATTCCATCTCACCCCAGTCAAAACAACAGTCATAAGGCATAAGGTGTGTTATGCAGGTGAAGCATTTTGAGTTATGATATTTTTGAAAACATAGCTAAAAGGACAGCTGGAGCAATTCTGACTTTATTAGAAGAGAATAAATTAGAAAACCATCCAAAGCCTCCACTGGTTGCCTGGCCATAAGCACTGACAGGAGTGATGACATCTTTGGCAGATTTAGGTGAACATGAAGAAGAACACTATTAGTTTTAGTCTAGGAGACAAGAAGTTTCTTTTCCATCAGTTTCAAATCAGTACCTGACCATTGGGTTTCTGGAATATTAACCTCATGAGGAACATGAAAGACACTATGAGTGATGAAAAATGTTCCACATGTTTATAAACTTAGGTTTTATTTAAGGAAGCAAGGTCTGGCTGGGACTGGTCTGACTCATTCACCAGAATGCAGTGGGAGGAAGCTGATGGTGAAAGCTGTACAAGAAAAGTCAGTGAGAGTCACACTAATTTTGGCAGGATTGTCCCTACAATAAATGCCCCTGCTCATATATCAGACCTAATTCTTAGTGGGAAGCAGACATTAAGGGCCAAGTGTGAATGAAGTTCCATTGTTGTTGCCAATGTCCATTTTCTTTTTTTTTTCTAGGCCAATTTTTATTGAAGCTTTGTGCATTTCATACAAAATTTCCAATCAAGTCTAGATCAATTCCCCCTTCCTTGCCCCCCCACCCCACCAAAGCTCATGCATTCTGCTGAACTTGCTTTTCATCTTTTTCTCAGTCTCTTTTAAAATTTTCGATGCAGTTTACTGCTTTGAGCAGTTCACCATTTCAGTCAGATCTTTGACCCACTTTTTCTTGTTGTTGTAGTTCCTTCCAATCTGCATCACTCCAAAACATGCATATATGCATGCCACTTATATCTTTTAGCATCTTCAGCTTATGGTTCCTTCCTTCCTTCCTTCCTTCCTTCCTTCCTTTTCTTTCTTTCTTTTTTAATTAGGCTGAAAGATGTCATGTCTGAAGGCTCCTCCTTGGCAAGTCCAAACAACCATCAGTCCTGCCCTTGTGCTCCACACTGGGGTTTTCCCTTCTCATGGTCACCAAATGAGGTCCAGTAAGCACCATGCCCTGTCTTGATTCTCCTGTACTGGTCTCCATGATACAGCCTGGGTAGTCCAACAATGGCAATCAATACCCCAAAGAGGCTGAAACCCCAGTTGCTGCTCAGTCCACAAGCTGGATGTCTCAGCAGTCCCCATCTGGCACTGAAGGTTTGGAGGATTCTTGGACATGAGTCTTTGGTCCACATTGGAAGATTGAAAAGCTGTGTCTCATGTCATGGAAGGATATCAAAAGCAGTGGCACCATCCAGTTAGCTATACTTGCCAGTAAGACAGGCAAAACAACAGTCCTCTTTTTCTTTTCTTTTTTTTTTTTTTTACTTTTTGTCTTTTAGCCAATGTCCATTCTCTAATTGGCAGTCGGTAGTCTGAGAAAGAAATATACTCCCATTGAGTGTGTTCCTAAAACATCACTCGGTGTTTTCCCATGAGCACCACTTTTGTATTACTTAATGACTCTTCCCAGGCTGATGAGTTTAACAAGAGGGTACATGGTAGCCTCAGTTAGTAGGGAAACTTAAGAGCTTAGGATATAAAAAGATATATTACAATGGAGAGAGACTGTGTTCCACAGAGAGTGTCATAATCAGGAAATTTTGTTTTGTTTTGTTTTGTCTTTTTTTTTTAATAATTTTATTTATTTCTGTATGTGTATGAATGTGCTGTCTGCATGCAAGTCTGTGCACCCGTGTCATGCAATGCCGCGGAGTTCAGAAGAGGGTCTCGGATTCCCCTGGAACTGGAGTTCTCCTGGAATTGGAGCTTCAGACAGTTCTCAGCCGCCATGTGGGTGCTGGGGATCGAACCCGGGTCCTCTGCAAGAGCGGTCGGTGCTCTTAACCGCTAGGCCATCTCTCCAGCCCCTGTTTTGTCTTTTTGAGAGAGGGTCTCCCTGTAGCTCCGGCTGTCCTGGAATTTGCTATGTAGACCAGGCTGGCCTCAAACTCAGAGATCTGCCTGCCTCGGCCTCCTGAGTGCTGTGATTAAAGCCATGCATCACCACACCCACCGGCTTATGAATATAATATATATATATAAATTATATATATACTATATACTATATATATTTTTTTTGGGAAAGAGTATTTTTAAAGCAGCCATTAGCATTAAAGCCATGTGATTGATCACAGCCATATTAGGATTCCTCACCGTCAGAAGAGTCAATAAACCTTGCTAGGTCTAAATACAAACTCCCTCCCATGAGGTTATGGTAGTATAGTTATAAAGAATGGATGTTTTATTATAAATCCATTCCTCTAAGCCTGAAGTATTTCGTCTTCGTTTATGCAGTACCCATCAAGTTTCGTAGTTGTGAAAGAGGAAATTTCTAACCCATTTGGAAAAGGATTCCTTTTCCTGGGAGTCCACTTACTCTAGTTTTCCCAAGACTCCCAGGCCTGTACCTATTCCTCTGAGATCTCTCTTGTTCCTTCAGGGAGGATTATCCTTTAGTTTTTTTGTTTTTTTTTTTTTTTTGGTCTTTTTGAGACAGGGTCTCTCTGTAGCTCTGGCTGTCCTGGAACTCACTTTGTAGACCAGGCTGGCCTTGAACTCACAGAGATTCGCCTGCCTCTGCCTCCCAAGTGCTACGATTAAAGGCGTGCGCTACCACGCCCGGCTGTTCTTTAGGTTTTTAGGTAACAAGATTTTCCAGGTCCTAGTTTTCTCTTGCCAGATTTGGGATAGCCACTAAGCAAACTGACTCTGTTGTAAAGCTGTGACTTAGGAATAGTTGTTATAGAAAAGGTCAATCAAAAACTGGGAGATATGCCATTGAAGAGATGGGAAGGTAGGAACAAGTCTCCAGGTAAATGAGAGTATAGCAGAGTGGTTCCCAATTCCATCCCACCCATATAGTAAGGGCAGTACTGGAGGGTATGTGAGCCCAAGTTACCCCTAGTAATTGGGGATGTCTATTAGGGAATTACATAATTAGCCCACAAGTACAGGGTAGGGAGTTTGGGCAGCACAGTTTTATATTACAATAAGGCCACATTGCTTCTCAAGCCTAACATTCCATCAGACCAGGTGCTGGGGAAAGGGATAGCTTTTATAATACAATATAAATCACGCAGTCATTCTTAAGGAGGAATTCCTACCATATTATTGGTGATACAGGCCAAGGACTGACAACTTTTACTTTGAAAACAGGTGTCAGCCAAGCAGAGCTCGCATAGAGTGGTCCTAGCAGTGTCCTAGTCAAGATAGAGAAAACTCCCTGAAAAGTAACTCCCTTTGTAAAGAGCCAGGATAGTTTTGTTACAATGTAAGGTGAAGGGTATTTTAAAATCAGGAGAGAAGCAGGGAACCTATATGGATCCCACATTGGCAGTGGTACACATACAATGATAATGTTAGAGTTTGGTGTGCATTGAACTCAAGATCAACTCATTTTGGACTTAAAGAATAAAAATCTGGGTTCTGGAGAGTATACTATCACTAACAAAGAAGGTTTTAAAATTCCAAAAAGGGTTATTATAGTACAAAAAAATGTATATCCCAGAAAAAGGGCAATTATTTCCAGATAAGTAATCAACAGTTGTCTCAAAAAAAAAAAAAAAANTCAAATGTTTGGCTTCTAGCAAGTATTTCCTGACATCACCCATGACAGTGATGGATCGGAAGCAATTTTAATACATTTTTATCCCACTAACTTGTTAAATAACCAGAGAATCATGCATAAATTGAAAATATCTTTATTACCACAAGTACCTAGGAAGATCCACACGAATATGTGATAATCTGATGGGTTTTGCAGGAATGCATCCTAGCCGAATCTTCACAGCCAATGGGATGTGTCATCAGAGGATACCACACAGTGAGATGAAGCTGTATTCCAATCGACGGCTGCTTTCTGGCAGTCACAGCTAGATTCACAGCTAGATGCCTAATCAAATATCTTTTCATCCCTTTTTTTTAAATTTTTTTTAAAAATTTTATTTATTTCTGTATGTGTATGAATGTACTGCCTGCATGCAAGTTTGTGCACCCGTGTCATGCAATGCCGTGGAGGTCAGAAGAGGGTGTCGGATTCCCCTGGAACTGGAGTTCTCCTGGAATTGGAGTTTCAGACGGTTCTTGGCCGCCATGTGGGTGCTGGGGATAGAACCTGGGCCCTCTGTACCTCTGTAAGAGCGGTCGGCGCTCTTACCGCTAGGTCATCTCTCCAGCCCTTTTTTTTTTTTTTTTAAAGGCAGGCGGATCGTTGTGAGTTCAAGACCAGCCTGGTCTACAGAGTGAGTTCCAGGACAGCTGGGGCTACAAGGAGACCCTGTCTCGAAAAGACTAAAATAAATAAATAAATAAATAAATAAATAAATAAATAAATATGCACGCCTTTAATCCTAGCACTCAGGAGGCAGAAGCAGATGGATCTCTGGGAGTTCAAGGTCAGCCTGATCTACAGAGTGAGCTCCAGGCCAGCTGGGACTTAAAGGGAGACCCTGCCTCGAAAATGAAAAAACACAAAAACAAAAAAACAAAAAACACACACACAACAACAACAACAAAAAACAACAAACAAACAGTTATCTAACTGGAATTAAGGCCCACTCAATGCGGGGGGGGGGGGACAAGCGACATCATGTGTCACACTCTAAACACACGATCACCTGTCCAGTCATGTATATTTGACTGTGTTTAGAGTGTGACACATGATGTCGCTTGCCCCTCCCCCCCGCATTGAGTGGGCAAACTACTTTTACCACAACCCTAGACCAACATAATTTCTTAGTTTGTTGTAAATACATATTCTCATATGTACAGACAAGTGTGCCTTTTACCTCTCATCAAAGAAGATTCTTTTTACAACAGATGGAGACAACTACAAAATTCCAGAACAGGCCTAATGCAGAGAGTAAGTGTCTGTGAAATGCTTAACCCTAAGTGACACATCTTTAATGCAACCTCTACACTTAGGATGAATGCATCTCTTAACTCACCAGAGAAATTTCTTTCTGTAGCAGATGGTGATTAACACCGATACTCACAACTGGCCAATGTGCAGAGGAGAAGATGCTGAAAAGTGCTTCTCTCTAAAAAGGACATCTATTTCAAACCCCTGCCCTAGAAAAAAAGCTCAGGGATCATTGTGGAAGAAAGCAAAAGGATTTTAAGAGCCAGAGGAGGTGCATGACCACAAGGAAACTGAGATTTCCAGACAGCTTGTCATTTACTCATAGGAACTAACAGCATTGCTGACAAAATGCACAAGTCCTACCCAAGCTTAGATCACACAAAATCCCAGTATAGACACAGGAAACAGATTATAAATCCCAGCACAACTTAAGGAACTTTGGACAAATGGTTGCTGTGAAGGTGAAAGTGTCTTTTATGGATGGAACTCTAGGGAACCACACTGAAGAACATCAGAAACACAAATCAGATTCTATCAGCCACACACACACACACACACACACACACACACACACACACACACACACGAGAATCCATTAAACTGGGCAGGAGGAAGTGGTGGGAGATAGAGTGGGGAGCAGATCCATACCATTAAAATATCTTGAATAAAAATCAAAACACTTGGGGCAGGAGAGATGGCTCAGAAGTTAAGAGTACTGTCTGCTAATTGTAAGTATTTCTTGTGCAGGGCCCCTTGAGCTTTTGTCCAAGCAGTTGGGAGTGATGCATATTGGAAACAACAACAACAACAACAACAGAAAGGACTGCATCAAAGAACTGACTGAAACAGTGAACTTCTGCTCAAAACAGTCAACTTCCACATGGAGAATTTTGAGAAAGACTGAGAAAGAGATGAAAAGCATGTTTGGCAGAATACATGAGCTCTGGTGGGGTAGGGGGATAGGGTGGGGGACACAGGTCTAGATTTGATAATCTTGTACAAAATTAAAAAAAAAAAAAGTACTGTCTGCTCTTGAAGAAGACCAAGATTCTAATCCCAGTACCCACATGGTGGCTAACAACCATCCACAACTCCGGTTACAGGGGATTTGACAATTTCCAGGACTGCATAACACAGAACCAGTTATATACATGCAGGCATAACATTCATACCCATAAAATAAAACTAAAAAAATAAATAAATAAAAATAAAGAATTTTCAGCACAAAAATTCAGTAAGAAAAGAGCATCCACCACAATCAAGGTGGTTTTACCCTCAATGACACAGGGTTGGTTCAACCTTCGATGGAGAATCAGCCATTTCTCCCTGTGGCTCTTCTGTGAATTTCTCTCTCTATAACAAAAACTGGAACTCTTGCCATTTTATAATGAAGGTGTCAAAAATACAAGCACAAATTAATACTAAAAACTGTTAAGGGACAATGCTAATCCACATGCAATAAGACAAACAGAATAATCCCAGACGACCAAGAATCCTAAATCTGATGACAGGGAACAATACAGTAAAAGCTCTGAAGGAAAAGAACCTTCAAGTGTCTCTTAAAATTGATGGAGGAATATACATTGCAAGAAATCCATGAATTAGGACAATTCATCTCACTCAAGAAGCATTTCAGATAATAAGGAAAGGCAAACTACATACAAGGCAATTAAAAAGAAATTATCCATGGCTGGAGAGATGGCTCAGTGCTTAAGAGTACTTACTGGCTGCTCTTGCAGAGGACCTGGGTTCGACTGCCAGCATGCATACAGCAGCTAACAACCATCTGTAACTCCATGGGCATTGCACGACACAGGTGTGCTTACACACATGCAACCAATACACTCATACACAGAAAATAAAAATAAATATTTTTTTAAAGAAATCCATGAGAACAAAGGGTAGAATAGATTTCATGTGAGGAATAAGTGAATGGAGAAGAGCTGAGAAGTAATCAACCATATCCCACGCAAATCACTAATTATAAGAGGGAGAAAGAAAAATACTAGCAATAATCCAACCATCACAACAGCAATGAAATCATAGAAAAAAAAAACTACAGAATAATCATACTCTCAGTAGAAACAGAAAAAACGTCACCTGACAAAAGTCAACCATTCTTCATAATAAAACTCCTGTGGGAACTATGAAAAAATGGAACATATCTCAGCCCTGTAAAGGACATGTCAAATCTACGCTATCAGTACAGTGAAAAGAAAATGTACAATATTAACTCTAAAACTGTAGCAACACCAAGGTTCACAGTCATATTTAGTATAGAGCTATAAGAAATACCTAGAGAAAAATTGAAAATATGAAGATAAGGGGTAAAGCTGAGACCTCAAATGAAACCAGACATCCCCACAGTTCTCACAGCCTAATGTCTAGTCACAGACTGATGCGACAAAACCCCCTCCATATCAGGCCAGGATTAGATGTGAATCCACTCTGTCCATATCCATATCATATTGTGCTGCAGACAGACATCTTGGTTCACATTTACTGTTTTTTAATTGGATATAGTGGAGACCAAAATCAATGAACAGACAGAATTCAGAAAGCACTGTGGACACCTTCACAGAGTGTTAAGTATAAAGACACCAAAGGCATTCATGGAGGGCTAAGGTGACACAGACATGCTGGGAAGTTTTGACAACAAGAGGCTTTAAGATGTAAGAGCCATTTCTCCACAGAAATGTACCCTGTAGGTCATACAAAGGATCAAGTCAATCTGAAATAGTACAGAAGGATGTTTAAAAGGTTATGTTTAAAACTCAAGAAATAGGGGCTGGAGAGATGGCTCAGCAGTTAAGAGTGCCAATTGCTCCTGCAGAGGACCCAGGTTCGATTCCCAGTACCCACATGGTGGCTAAGAACAGTCTTTAACTCCAGTTCCAGGGGAATCCAACACCCTCTTCTGACCTCCTCGGCATTGCACAACAGGTGCACCAACCTACATGCAGACAGTACACTCAGACACATAAAAAATAATAAATTAAAAAAAATTTTTTTAAATCAAGAAATAAAAATTAAATGAACAATAAAATAAACATGACAGATTTATTCTGATGAAAAGACAAAAACATTGACAAATCATTTTTCATCTGATCAAAAGACAATGATTACCCAAATTAGAATTTAATGAGATTTCAACAGGTCAATCTCAAATATATTATTTTTATGGAACCATTTGGAAATTCATATGCAAATAAATTGGAATATCTAGAAGAAACAAATGAATTCTTAGAAACATAGAAATAAATAAACCTTCTATCTTATATAACTGGAATAGACCTTGAACAAGCACTAAGATAGCACTAATAGTTTTCCTCTAAAACATTTTCTAGGACTGGACAGATTCTATGTTCTATGTAATTACAGAATAATAGATAAATACCCAGAACACATCAAGAATTCCAAAAGGGAAAACCAATTAAGCAATAATCCAACCAATAAATATACAAATAATCTTTTAAAATATTTTACGATTTTTATTTTATGTGTATGAGTGTATTCTGGACATATATGTAATCACATTTATCCTGTGCAATGCCTTCTGAGGTCAGAAGAGGACATGGGATCCCCTGGTGCTGGACTTACAGAAAGTAGTTAGCTGACATGTGGGTACTGGGAATCAAACCTGAGTCTTATGCAAGAGCAGTCACTGCTTTTAACTGCCAAACCAACTCTCTAGCACAATATGCAAATAATCTTGACAAACCAAACTCAAAAATATTTCAAATGGCCAAAAAGTACAAGTTAAAAATATCCACCGCATATATCTTCAAGATAATACCCATCAGATGTGCACTGAGAGTCCATGACTGTAGAGTTAGAACCTATCCTTAAGGTATTAAATTAAACAAAATGCTAAAGACAACACAGGAGCCAGAATACAAGCTAGCATGGACCTTCTGGAAAATTTTTAAAAAACACAAAATAAATATCTAAATTAGGCTGGTAAATACCCTTGATGCCAGCACTAGGGAGGAAAAGGCAGGTGGATCTCTGTAAGATCAAGCCCAGCATGGTCTACATAGTGAGTTCTGAGAATACCAGGAGACCCCACAATGCTTACACTGTTATCATTACTCTTAACACTCTGGAACCATTTCTGTATGAACTAGACAGAAAAAAGGTTATTTCTACATATGGAAAAAAGGCTGAAAGAAATTTTACAAAGCTTTGGATGACTTTAAAGTGATTGTGCATTGGAATGGTAGATTCACTTTAACCTAAAGTTGAAATCTTCTAAATTATATGGATAGGTAAGGCCATGACTCATGTATAAAACAACAAAATAAATTCTACTGTATTGTCACTTACAAAAGCAATTCCTAGAAATTTCTTACAAAGAACATTTTCAGAGGGAAGTAAAAACACACCTAAGGAAACTGTGTACCAAATGGGTATCAGGACATTTGTTATTTTTCATAAATGTTCCTCTTAACTGTCTAAAAGGTAGCTATTATAACACTATGTCATTTAAACTCCACCTGGGAAATCTATATTCTCCCTGGACTTGCTGCTTCTCAAGTCGCTACTAACTGTGGAATGAATGAGAATACAGAAGACATTTCCAGCAGGTATTCCACATCTCTTCCTGAGAGAAACCAAATAACCACTGGGCATCCACCTATGTCATGGTATGCCTTCCTCCATGCCCAGATCATCATCGTAGCCAGCAAGCAATGTCCTCCACTCCTGGCTTTTGTATCCACCGAAACCAGGCTAATGTGTCTACCTCATCATTCCCTGGGATGAGCAGAAGTTTAGCCACAGACATCTCTTTTCCTGTACACTATTACTCTTTCCTCATGGGGAAGACCCATTGGGGCCAGAGGCCCATCTCCCAACCCTGTAGGTATGATGTGGGAGTCCATGGGGTATTCCCCAAATACAATGCCCAATTATCATTACACATGTGAAGGGAGGAGGGATCATTTATGACTACCATCCAAAAAGTCCTTTAGTCTACTGGCTACTTAGATCAACTCCTATATTTATGCAGGACTGTTGGTGGATAGCTGAGCTGCTGGTACTGTCCATGTGCCCTGTGGACCAGGCTAAAACCATCAATGTATCACCTATAAGTGCTAGAGCAGTCTCTTCTTTATAAGGACATGGCTCCATTGGCTCCAACTCTTGGAGATCCATGTCTAGCATTGTTAAATATTGTGTTGGTCTCAGGACTTCCTGTAACTCAACTGTGAGAAGACTACTTAGTCCTCCCCTCTGGTCTGGGCAGGCTTCTCACTGAGACAAAGTATAGTTTTGGACAACCTTGCCTTTGAGGTAGAGTACAAAGACCTTACATATCCTGGATCTCAGTATGTAGTGTACACTAAGAACTTTCCTCTCCTAGTGATAGACTCACAAGCTTATGAAGCTGCATACACTGCCACAAACTGTCTCAATATAGATATCAGGTCTCAGTTATGTCCACACTGTGACTAAAATCGTATGCATATTCTCCTCTTCCCCATACGGTCCCACAGGCCTCACAAAGCCACAAACCTATTAGATAAATGGTAATATCCATTTTAAGTGCTTAGGTCCAATCAATGATCATAAGTGTCCATGCTTTGCTAATGGCCTGCTTGACAGCTACAAGTGCCCACTCATCTGCCTCAGTCCAACCCCATTTTACTCCTTTTTTTAACATAATATATGGGATGTACTATATGGGCCATTTGGGGAATGAATGCTTTCTAATATCCCAACAGCCCCACCAAGGTTTGTAACTGTTTGACTGTCAATAGTCTAGCATATGCCTAAACCTTGTTAACTATAGATGCTATGATGGCTTTGCTCTTACCTGACGAGACAACTGTCAAGAACTTGACAAGACAAACTAGCCCCTTGTACGTAAGAGTCGTGATTCCCAGCCTCGTGATTCCAGGACAGATGTTGCACTGAACAAGTGCTGCTGCCAAATCTGCAAGTGAATCAGAGGTTAGCATATCATCAATATAATGATACAATATGACTGTCTGGGTAGATTTCCAGGATCCCAAGTCCTAAGCCAACACACCATGGCAAATGGTGTGACTATGCAGACACTGCAGGGGCAAGATGACCAAGATGACCAACGTCCATTGTGGGCTTTCCCAGGTGAAGGAGAACTGTTCTTGATTCCCCAAAGCAAAGCCAATGGATAAAAAAGCAGTTGCCAGTCACGATCCATACTGGTATGGACACAAAGCCACAGTCAACTGATCTATCAGGTCCATGACAGATGATCCTATTGCATACAAAGGTAGAGTCCCTTCTTCAGTTGTCTGTAGTTCACAGCAATTCTCCATGTTCCAGCCAGCTTCGGTACTGGCAACCTAGGGGAGTTGTATTTGCTGTGTGCTGCTTGCATTATACCATCAGCTTCTACTTGTAAAACCATTTGAATAATCTCACCATGTCTCCCAATCCCATATGGGTATACCTGTACCCAGGGAGCTGGGAACACTTGTGTACTGGAGGGAACATACCTCAATATAATTAAAGCTACATACAACAAATCCACAGCCAACATCATTCTAAATGGACAATCACTGGAAGCATTCCCCTTAAAATCAGGAACCCGACAAGGCTGCCAGCTCTCTCCACTCCTTTTCAATAGAGTGCTTGAAACTCTTGCAAGAACAATAAGAACAGAGAAAGAATTAAAGGAGTACTAATTGGAAAGAAGAGATCAAATTATTTCTTTTTGCAGATAATATGATATTATACCTAAATGATGCCAAAAATTCTACCAGAAAACTCCAGGAAATGATTAACACTTTTCAGTAAAGTGGCAGGTTACAAAATTAATCTACAAAAATCAGTAGCTTTTCTAAAAACCAATAACAAGCAACTGGAGAATAAGTACATAGAAACCCTCCCATTCACAATAACCTCAAAAGAGAAGATATCTCAAACTAAGCCTGACCAAAGCCATTAACTATCTCTACAATAAAATGTTTAAATCTTTAAAGAAAGAGATTGAGGAAAACACAGAAGATGAAAGGACCTCCCATGCTCATGGACTGGAAGAATTAATATTGTGAAATGACCATCCTACCCAAAGTAATATACAGATTCAATGCAATGCAACACAAAATCCCCATAAAATTCTTCACAGAATTAGAAAAAAAAAATCCTAAAATTAATATGGAAGTACAAAAGACTCTGGATAGCAAAAGCAACCCTGAACACAAACAACAAAGTGGAGGTAGAGGGTTACTATACAATATTTCAAGCTATATTACAGAGCTTTAGTCATAAAAACTGTGTGGTACTGACCAAAAATAAATCTGTAGATCAGTGAAACATAATTGAAGACCCAAACTTGAGTACACAAAATTTCAGTTACCTAATATTTGACAAAGGGCCTGTTCTAGTTTGTCTTGCATTGCTGTGACAAAACACTCTGACCGACACCAACTTGGGGAGGAAAGGGTTTATTCAGCTTACATCTCCTGGGTCACAGTTCATCACTTAGGGAGCCCAAGACAGGAACTCAGGGCAGGAACCTGGAGGCAGGAGCTGAGGTACAGGCCATGGAGGAATGCTGTTCAAGGCTTGTTCCCCTGGCTCATGCCCAGCCTGCCTTCTTATACCATACACAACCACCTGCCCAGGGTGGCACCACTCATTGTGGACTGGGCCCTTCCACACTGCTCAACAATCAAGACACTCCACAGATGTGGCCACAGGCCAGTCCAATGGAGCCAATTTCCCAACTGAGGCTCCCTCAACCCAGTTGTGTCAAGTTGACACTAAAGCTATCCAGCACAGGGCCATAAATAGTAAATAGAGGAAAGAGCATCTTCTGCAAGCAGTGCTAACAAAACTGGATCTCCATCCATAGAAAAATGAAACTAGATCCTTATCCTTACCTTGGACAAAAGTCAACTCCAAATGGATCAAAGACTTCAATGTGAAACCTGAAACTAAAACTATTGAAGAAAATGTTGGCATATAATATATAAGTATAAGAAAGGACTTTCTAAATTGGACATTATTTACTCAGGAATTAAGGTCAACAATCAACAACTGGGCGCTCCTTAAACTAAAAAGCTTCTGTACAGCAAAAGAAAAAAAACCAAAGAAGTGAAGAGAAAACCCAGAGTGGGAGAAAATCTTCACCAGCAACACATCTGAAAAGGTTTAACATCCAGAATATATAAACTACTCAAAAAAAAAAAAAAAAAAAAAAACACAAAGAATCAAGAAAACAAGTGACCAATTAACAGTTCTGAACAGAGTTCTCAAAGGAAGAAATAAAGAAGGTTAAGAAACATCTTAAAAAGTGTTCAACATCATTAGTAATTAGGGAAATGCAAATTAAAACCACATTAAGATTTTATCTTACTTCAGTAAGACAGGCTAAGATCAAGAAAACAAATGATACCAAATTCTGGAGAGGATATGGAGAAAGGGGAATTGTCATTCACTTCTGCTGGGATTGCAAACTCATGCAACTTCTATGGAAAGCAGTATGGAGAACTCTTCAAAAACTAAAAATGAACCTACCATTTAACCCAGTTATACCACTCCTTTGCATGTACCCAAAGTATCCGTCCTATTGCAGAAAAACTTGCACATCCATGTTTGTTACTGCTCTTTTCACAAAAGCTAAGATATCGAAGATATGGAAGTGTCCATCAACTGACTAGTGGATAATGAAAATGTAGACATTTATGCCATTCCATAGTGAAGAAAGACAACATCATGAAATTTGCAGGTTAAATGGATGGAACTAGAACCTGTTTTGCTAAGTGAAGTAACACAGACTCAGCAAAACAAACCACACATTCTCCCTCATTTGTGGATCATAGCACCAAATCCTTGTGTGTGTATATATATCCTGATGTAACTGCAGGAATCAGGAAAATGAAAAGGAATCAGGAAGGGAAAGGGAAAGAGGGAACCTGAGAGAGAAAACTAATAGGAGACAGGTGTCACTAAGGGAGAAATGGATAAAATGAGAGTATTTAAATGGAAGGCTAGAGCAGGAAATTTGGAGCTGAAGACAGGTGGGACCAGAGGAGACTTGTATTATCAAGAGAGAAACGGAGGGAAACTGAACACTTTAAATTTGGAAGCCATAGAGGAAGGGTTAGACAGGGAGGGGGATAAAGGACAGGTAAATAATACTTACCTGGCATAAAATAAAAATAATAAAATAAAATAATAAAATAAAATAAATAAAAATAATAAAATAATAAAAATAAAATAAAATAAAATAAATAAAAAATAAAATAAAAATAATAAAATAAAATAAAATAAATAAAATAAAATGATAAAATAAAATAAAATAAGAGAATCATATTAGTCTAACAATCTAATAATAAATTACACATCCAATATCTTTACCTGAGTCCACGTGGATAGCTGAAGGCTATATAACAAGAAACAGGGCTAGATAGGAGAAACCTTCCTTTGAGTTGATGAGGATAATCCAAGAGACTCCCAAAATTACACAAGGCCTATTGCCATAGCCCTTGGTTGGCTCCCAGAACTTGAAGGTAAAACCATACTGCTGCAGGCAGGACATACTTTGGAGACCAGATTTGGAGCAGTGAAGCTGGAACTGATCTGCAAGCCACCTCCCCTGAAGGCTGCTCCCATAGCTTTGGAGAGCACTACGGAAGCTGCTAAGGGAGAATACCAACAAATGCTCTAACAGGAAGTTTAAGACAAAGTATCCACATCAATGCCCAGCACAGTATATGACATTGGTGCAGTAGTGGCACTTGTATCTTGGGGGCAATCAATAGCTAATTGGACTTAAAGCCCAATCAATGGGAGGAAACTCATGTGTGGTACTGTTAACAAAGCCAAATACATATGGATGGAGAGGTCATGGATCTTACAGAAATTCCCAAGGCTGTCACATCCCTAGACTAATGTAACTTCTTACTAAGTGCAAAATACGTATCCTTATAGTTACAGACAAATAACCCAGACACCACTCATCAAAGAAGCTTCTTTTGCATCAGACGAGACTATTACAGAGTACCACAACTGGTCATACAGAGACATGGCCTGTGAATTGCCCAAGGATAAGCAGCACATCTACAATGGAACCTCTACACTTAAGGCTTATGCAGCACATAACAAGGAGCCAAGAGAACACTAAACTCTTATCTCTCATTAAGGAAGCTCCCTCATGCAACAGGGGGCCAGAAACTCAAAAGGTCATAAATAGCCATACCATGGAAATTTGGAGTCTGCAGAGTGTGGGTCAATGGACAGATCTCCTATATTAAGCTTCACTCACCCAGAGTTCAGGGACCATTGTGGAAGATGAGGCAGAATGATTGTAAGAATCAGGGAGGTGATGCATGACCATATGGAAACAGAATCCTACAAACTCCTGTTCATATAAACCAACAGCAGTACAATCAGAATGCACAAGAGCCATGGAAGCTCAACCAGACAAACTCAGCATGGAACTGGGAAGATGGGCAGCAGAACCCAATCTCGGATACAGAAATATTGGCAGCTGATTACTGTTGGGTAAGGAGGAACTAGTCTTCTTAGAGCAAGGGCCTCTGGATAGAGTGACTAGAGCTCAGGGGATGAACTTTCATTGGGGAATTGCCAGGGAGATTAATTTGGCATAATAGGCCTTAAACGCGAATTTCACAATGTATGAATTACATTGGTGGAGACTATGAGAGGGGACAATGAAGAAAGGGGTATAAAGGTGATTAAGACTGATGGAAATGCTATGTATGAAATAAAAGAAAATTCAACTGAAAAATTTATGGAAAAAAAAATATCAGTTTGAACATGTGTCCACAAACAGACTGCTTTTCTTAACCTAGGGAGACCAAAGCACATTACAGACATTTTTCTGATGAATGTGAGTGTTCAAAATTATTTAGGGATACTTTCTGACATAGTCCTATTCTATAAAAATGCATTTTTTTTTTTTTTTGGTTTTTTTGAAACAGGGTCACCCTGTAGCCCCAGCTGTCCTGGAACTCTGTAGACCAGGCTGGCCTTGAACTCACAAAGATCCGTCTGCCCCTGACTCCCAAATGATAAGATTAAAGGCATACGCCACCATGCCCGGCATTTGTTAACTTTGAAAATAGAATAGTATGGTATCAGCATGTATATTGGGCATTTATGGAATATATAATCTAAAACTAAGACCTCAGAAAAAACAATAAAGATCTTAATGCCCTGTTTATACCATAAAGTATACATTTTTCAAATTGAAAGTTAATGGGAAGTTAAAATGTATTTGCAGTGAGTGTTTTCTTACTTGACTAATATGTAAAAAGTTCTCTGGGGGCTGGAGAGATGGCCTAGCGGTTAAGAGCGCCGACCGCTCTTACAGAGGACCCGGGTTCAATCCCCAGCACCTGCATGGCGGCCGAGAACCATCTGAATCTCCAATTCCAGGAGAACTCTAGTTCCAGGGGAATCTGAGACCCTCTTCTGACCTCCGTGACATTGCACGACACGGGTGCACAGACCTACATGCAGACAGTACATTCATACACATACAGAAATAAATAAAATTAAAAAAAAAAGTTCTCTGGAGATGCCAAGGCCCATGTCCAAATCATAGTCTCTTAGATATGAATGATTTAAAACATGGAAGTCAGAATGCATGCATGAGTGCATGAGCTTCAATTAGAAGAGCTTTTTTTTTTTTTTCATAGCACCAAGGAGAGTAATGAGTTATTTGAACTATATTCTATAAATTCACTGTTACTCTTCATATTTTGAAACATCAACACAATAGTTTACATAGTCAATCACAATTTTTTTTATTATTTTTTGGTCTTTTTGAGACAGGGTCTCCCTTTAGTCCCAGCTGACCTAGAGCACTTGCTATATAGACCAGGCTGGCCTTAACCTCACACAGATCTGCCTGCCTCTGTCTCCCAAGTACTGGAATTAAAGGTGTGCTCCACCACACCCGGCCAATCACAATATTTTTTAGGAGTACATTTTAGCGAATGTAAATTTAGCTAAGAAAATTAGAATCCATCCTAGTTCATATGATCTAAGCTTTATCTAAAAACTGTAGTCTCTCATACCCAAATGTCTATAACAGAATATTCAGAGCTAGTTTTCTTCCTGAAGACTAATCATAAAAAAAAAAAAAATGATTAAATCCCTGGTTTACTTCCCAAACCTGCCTCTAGTCCTGAGCCCCACAAGCTACTCTCAGTGCTGAGTCCCCACACAAATCAGTTCTAGGGTTCCAGGCCAACCAGTCCTCTGATCAGGATAATTTGTCCTCCCAACCTCAAGGTTCCCTTCCATACTTCCTATAAATAATACTTAACTTTACTACTTGTTTCTCCCTAAGTTTCCAGGCAACATGTTTCTTCTGACCAGAGTGAGGTTTCCAATCTCTCCCAGCTTCTGGTTCCTCCCCATACCAATTTAGATGAGTCCTGCAGCTAGACTGAGTTTCTGTTCTTCCAGCCCCTGATTTGGCACCAAACTGCTATAGGTGGTCTCTCTGGCTCCCATTTGTTTGCAGGTTTGTCTGTTACACACACCACCAAAACACCAATTCCAAAACATAGTTCCCTAAGAAGAGCAATTAAGAAGACATCTAAGATGCTGAATTAAACTCATTTTTTTTTCCTAATTATGTTGGCATCCAAAGCACACTAAGAGGAAATAAACACCTGAGTGAACTAATTAAAAAGAAATCAAATAAAATGAATAGTCTAAGAAAATGCAAGCAAATGGCTGAAATAATAAGGACAAGGCAAGATATGAAATTTGAATTCAATAGAGAAAGACTAAAGAAAATTCAAACTAAAATGAAACAAGAAATGTAAACCTCAATAAATGTAATAAAAAGTTCAATGGAAGCCGGGCGTGGTGGCACACGCCTTTAATCCTAGCACTTGGGAGGCAGAGGCAGGCGGATCTCTGTGAGTTCAAGGCCAGCCTGGTCTACAGAGTGAGTTCCAGGACAGCTGGGGCTACAGGGAGACCCTGTCTCGAAAAGCCAAAAAAAAAAAAGTTCAATGGAAAACCTCACCAACAGAATAGATCAGGAATACAGATCAAAACACAGAACATCAGGGTTTGAAAACAGGAGAGAAGAACTGGATCAGTAATCAAAGCAAAGTTAAAATTAAAAGAAACACACTCCATGCTAGTAAAAGACAACAATGGAATTCAGGCTGTATCTTCTATACTGATATGAAGTTCTATGATCTGATGCTGTAACTTTCACCATGAAAGAAGCTAGATAATCATTTCCTTCTCTATGCAAATGAAGTGACACAGAAAACCTTTCTTTACCCTTTTCCTGAGATCTTCCTTATTCTCAGTGGAATACAAGAATCTTGGTAACAATTTTCATTCTGGGGGTGACCTTCCAGGAATTCTGATTCTCAGGAAATCTCTCAGGAAGCCTGCTAATCAAGGACTCAATTCACCCTGCACTCTACTGCTCGCACCAGTAGAAGATGGTGTTGCCATTTTGTGAACTCAAAAAACTTCTGTCTTTCAGAAATCAATGTTCAAGGTACTTTCAGGTAAAGCATAAAAAATTACTTTACAAAAAATGGCACAGGAAGGAACAATACAGGAATTTTAGGATACAATTGAAAAGCCAATGCCAGGACAATGGTATAGATAATTTGTTTTGTTTTGTTGCTAATTAGAAAAAGTATTTCTGCTCTTTCATACATCATATTGTCCAGGAAACAATCTTGCATGTGTATCTGAAACAGACAGTACCACACACACCATTAAAGGCAAAGCACCACTGGAGGAGCTGACCAGCTTGCATGCTTCTCAACTCCCAGGATCTTCCTGATTTACATGAATTTCTGAAAAATCAGAAATGTCATATCCAAACAATGATAAGGGGGGGTTGTAAAAATAATCATTTTATTCAATATCATAGTTTCAGAAGTATATTTTTTAAGAAATAAAAAAAAAAAAAAACTAAGAAAATGCCACTGAACATCCATGGCACATCAGAGTAGATAAGCTGGAAAAATACTGTGAACTTGTGTCTGATGCCACGGAGTTCCAGTCAAGCTTCAACATGTCGCCTGGCGGTCACTCAGTGCTTCTTTACTAATGTTCTTCATTCGTTTCCACATTGCACAAGGGATTGGTTCTGCCTTTAAAACTTCATAAACAGGAGCAAATCCAGGATATACTGATTTCTTCTCAAAAGGCACTAACCCATCAGATAGCCTGGCAATTTCATTCTCATAAACATTCTAGCCATGAAGAAACTCAATAGGACACAGACAAATCCAATGAACAGAAGAAATCTGTTGAGTTCTGGAATATTTGGTGCATTGGATCGGTCCAGGATTATGAAACCTAAACCTCCCATTGTAAACAGAAAGCTCGATACGAGTCCTTCCATAATATACTGTCCATTTACTCTGTAGGCCAAGAACACTACTGGTCTCTGATGCCCACATTCATCAGACACAGAGCCAACACTTGGAGGTTCAACAGTTACATCATAAATTATTCCTCCGGTGATTAGGAAGTAAAACACCACCAGCACGTACACAGTCATGGCTGACGGCATGTGCCCCAGGTAGCTTCTTCCAACTTCAAGTTGGGACATTTGAGCACCAAGAACTGGACTCGGTACAGAGTCTCCATGTCGGTGGCGGCAAGGCCAATGTTGCGGCCTCCAGCCCCGCACTGTCCGGAAACTCGCCTAGATAATGTTTTTAATAAGAGCAACTGAAGAAAATTTCCCAAATCTAGAGAAAAAGATTCCCATCCAAGTATAAGAAAAGCCAAAAGAACACCAAAGACACAGAACCAGAAAGAAACTCTCAGTGGCATATTAAAAACACTGCAAACAGAAACTAAAGGAAGCCTCTGAAATTGACAAGAGAGAAGGCCCAAGTCCCATATAAAGGCAGATCCCTTAGAACAGCATCATATTACTTAATGGGAACTTTTAAAGCCAGAAGATGCACTCTACAACTACAAAACTCAAATCTTACACGTCACAAAATTTTCTAGTAAAATTAATATACATAAAAGTTTCCATGATACAAACAGACTTAAAAAATACATGACCACTAATCCAGCTCCACAGAGAATCCTACAGGACTTCTAGGAACATGAGAAAGGGATAAACACAGCCATTAATTCCATAAGCTGTTTTAAAAAGCCTAAAAAAACAACATAAAAATCAACAGAATAACAGGAATTAACATACACTTTAAATTTAAAAACATTATGACTATTTTTTTAAAGTTTTATTTATTTTTGTATGTGTATGAGTGTACTGTCTGCATGTAGGTATGTGTTTGTACACCCGTGTTGTGCAATGCCCCAGAGGTCAGAAGAGGGTCTCAGACTCCCCTGAAACTGGAGTTCTCCTGGAATTGAAGTTACAGACAGTTCTTAGCCACCATGTGGGTGCTGGGGATCGAACTGCAAGAGCAGTCAGTGCTCTTAGCCGCTAGGCTATCTCTCAAGCCCCACCAAAACATTATGACTATTAATGTTTACAATTCCCCTAATCAAATGACAGAGATTAAAAAATTGGACAAAAACAGGCTCCTTCAAAGACATGAAACACAGCTTTTTAACCCTCCAAAATGGACCGAAGACTCATGACTCTCCAAGAATCCTCCAAAACTTCAATGCTAGCTGGGGACTGCTGAGACATTCAGCTTGTGGACTGAGCAGCTACTAGGGATTCAGCTTCTTCAGAATATAGACTGCCATTGTTGGACTACCCAGGCTGTATGATGGAGGGCAATACAGGAAGATCAAGATAGGGCGAGGTGCTTACTGGACCTCATTTGGGTGACCATGGGAAGGAAAGACTCCAGTGTGGGGCACAAGGGCAGGATTGATGGTTGTTTGGGTTTGCCAAGAAGGAGCCTTCAAATACTTCCTTAAGGAAAACATGACATATTTTAGTCTAAAAGAAAAAAGAAAAAAAAAAAAAAAGAAAAAAGAGAAGAAAAGAATATCCTCCAATTCAGGTGATGTATGTATGTATGTATGTATGTAGGTATATATTTATGTATGTGTATATGTGTATAGATATATATGTACATATATGTATACACACATACACACATATATATATATATATATATATATATATATACACATATATATGCAATACAAGTTGGAGAGAACAACAACAAAATAACTGGAAAAAAAATGACTGAAGTTCTCCCCAAAACAATAAGCTTTGAAAAAAACTCTGGAAAGACTCGGCAAAAGATGCAAGACATGTATGACAGAGTGTATGAACTCAGGTGGGGTGAGGGGCATGAAAAGGGAAATGACTCTAAATTGGATTGACAAATAATGTATGATGTATGAAAAAGTTTAATAACAATAAAAATATATTAAAAAGAAAAAACAGGATCCATCTTCTTGCAGCCACAAAAACTTGGGACCAAAGACAGATACCACCTCAGTGTGGAAGGATGGAAAATGAATGGTCCTCCATCACAGATTAGGGAAATAAGCAAGAGTAGATATTTTAATAGGAGACAAGATAAATTTGAAACTGAATTTTGTCAGAGAGATAAACAGAAAAATATCATCTTCATTAGGAAAAAATTTATTAAGAGGCTATTCTAGTTCCAAACACATCACACCAAAGACAGATTGACCCAATTTCATAAAAGAAATACTACCAAATGGAAAAACCACAGATTAACCCTAACACATTAATAGTGAGAGATTTAATACTCAAGTATTAATAGATAGGTCATCTGAGATTTAAAAAAAAAATAGAAGAAAAACACAGATACACTGGAGTTAAATGAAATTATAAAGCAAATTAACTGAATAAGCATCTATACCACATTCTACCCAAAGACTAAAGAATACAGAGTCTTTTCAGCATCTCAGGGAAACTTCTCCTAAAAGGGCCACAAGTTGGGACACAAAACAAGCTTCAACAAGTATAGGAATATTGAAATGAGTAGCCTTTTCTATACATCAGTGATACAGAAAAAAAAAAAAAAAACTACCCAAGTAAATAAAAGCAAATAATCCCATTCACATGGAGAGCATGCGTGCGAACAAATACATAGTAATAAAGCTAGCCAAGGATATTAAAGAATGTAAAACTGGAAGTATTAAGACACTGGAAAGGGGTCTGGAGAGATGGCTTGGCAGTTAACACCACTTGCTGCTCTTGCAGAGGATCCGGGTATGCTGTCAGCACCCATATGGCAGGTAACATCTATTGGAAACTCCAGATTCAGGAAATCTGACACCCCCTTCTTACCTGCACTGGCACTGCAAACAGTAGGTGCACTTACATGCAGGAAAAACATTCATATACATATAAAAATAAAATACAATAAAATAAATATATAAAGACATTGAAGATATTAACGAAAACGCCAGAAGATAAAAGGACTTTTCATAATCAAGGACTGGAGGAATCAATTTTGTGATAATGGCCATCCTACCAAAATCAATCTACAGGAAATGACAGGGGAGAAAAACTGGAAAGAAGATCGAAGTAATCAGGATGAAGGAGAATGAAAGAGGGTGACAGGAGAGGGCAATAGAATGGGAAGTTGATCATGATACATCTACAAACCTAAAAATATTAAATTTTAAAAATTATTACGAAATTAACAATGGATACAAATACAAGTAACCAGGTAAAAAGGAACGCTTGTTTGGAGAAAGCATTTTGATCATCTATATAACCAGCCAATAAGAATGAATATATTTGCTGTAAAATTTCCTACTACTATTTATATAGTTAAAACTGAATAGTAAACCAGTAAGTGGTTCTTTGAAGCGGAAAAACAAATCAAACAAAAAAAAATTTAATAAGCTAACCAAACAGATGAAAGAAATCTACAAGGGAACAGTTCACTGAAATACTGTATTGCTGTGGATGTCTGCTAAGATGTATTTTCTAATTCAATCAAATCTAGAGTCATTCCCTATGTGACTAATTCAAACTGGAGATGTCAGGGCCCCAGTTCTAAGTGCCAGTATCTTGATTGGATGAAGGGTAAAATAGATGAGGTGAGAAAGCACGGATGGACTGAAATTAGAAGAGCTTTGTTTCTCCCATGCTGGCAGGAAAGGGGAAAATTGTTCTAAGTATTTCCCTTAGAGCCTGGTCTACAGTGTGAGTTCCAGACCAGCTGGGGTTACAGAGAGACCCTGTCTTGAAAAGACCAAAAAGAAAAAAGAAAAAGAAAAGAAATACTCTGTACCACTCCTCCACATATGCAAACAACATCAACACATAAATTGAAATATCTATTAAATTATTTCTATGGGATATTTTGGCAACCATAAAATGAATGAAACATAAGGATTAGTCCTATTTCATATGATTTAAAGTTTATCCACAAGGGACGCAGAGACAAACATACACAAATATCTGTCACAGAATTTTGAAACTTATTTTCCTTATTTAAGAGTAAGCACAGAAAGTGATTACATTCCTTTCAATTGCCCTGCTCTATCTCCAGTTCCAAGAGGCACAGTTCTTCAATCCTGTCCCTCCAGGAGGCATTCAGCTATTTGGAGCAGGTCAATTTCTCCACCAGCCTCAGGCTCCCTTCCACAACACTCCTCTGGCCAAGGCGAGTTTCCAAAGCACAACCCACCTCTGGTTCGAGGCCCCACCTCTCCACCTAGTTCTGGTTGTCCAGAGAGTTTCTGCGTCCCTGCCACTCACTGAGCAGTGAGCATAAACAGAGATAAAATTCCTGACAACTTCTCGGTCTCTGGTTCCGACCCCACAGCCCTTCAATCCGGTCCCTTCCGGGTTCAGAGCCTAGAACTCTTCTGACCAGGTGACCTTCCCCAGCGCTCCACTTCCTTCCACCCTCTGCGCTCACCCACTAGAGTTTTCAAGGCACACTCTGCTGCAGTTCCGCACCGCGCTTCTCCAAGCCGTTGCAGTTTACCTGCTGAGTTTGGGGGTCTCTGCTACTGCGCGCTGCGGTCTCTCTGAATTCCATGCGTTTCCTGTCCCTGCAAGACCCGCCTCTCTGGGAGACTCCGACTCCTCTGACCCTGCCCCCTCCTCCTTGGTTCCTGCCTGGTCCTGCCACTCTTCTGGCCACGCCCAGGTCCTAGGCCTCCTCTAAACGTCATTGACTTTTCCCCAGCCTGCGTTCCTTTGTTTCCTTATGGCTTCCCCCGCTCTGACCTAAGCGAGTGTCCGCACCCACTGAGACCTGGACCCTCCCACACAGCCTCAGGCTCCTCTCACGTATCCCATGCCTTCAGTCCAGCCTTGGCCTCACTCTACAGTGGTTTCAATAGGCTGTTAGGCACTTAGAGCAGACCTGAGCCTAGTAGACCACTGGGCATTGGGGACCGAGTTGAGTTTCCAGACAAGGGAAGGAGAGCCTTCAGGCGCTTTGATTCCAGGACCTGCTGGAAATACCACAGGCTTTATTCACTACCTCACAGGCCCCTATGCAAGTGAGAACATGTGTCCATGCCCCCACAGACATTTTATAGAAAATCACACAAAGTTGCCTCTTCCCTAAACTGGTTTTGTAACCGGTTACAAAACTGCAATGTTTAGTGTTTCTTCTTGGTTCCCAGACATCCAGCAGTGGCCTTTCTAACTCTTACTCTATGTCCACAACAATGTCATGCTGTCTAAAACTTTATCTGGCCCTCATGGCCCTGATTCCCTTCATCTCATCCCATTTAGAGATCAGGCGCTTTGTGGCACAGCCCCCAGGACACTCCCCACCCTTAGTGCACAGTAACAATACAGGAAACAGAGGGATGACCAGTGAGCAGGCTGTACCTCCCAAGTTTAGGTTGCTCCCCTTTAGGAATGGAGATGCTAGCCCACCATTTCTCTAGGGGGTTTCAGTTAACTGCTGGAATGTCTCATCTCATTGTTTATATTATGTAAGGCACCTGGGGTCTTTTGTTTCATTTTTTCCTTATTTTGTAGGATATATAAACAACATTGCTCTGTAGCACAGTACACATTCCTCTTTGCAGTTGCCAGCAAATGTAAGACCATTTTATTATGTGACACAACCTTTTTAAACTGAATTGTCTTGTCCATGAGAAAGACTACAACCTTACAGGTCTGGCTGAGTGCACATGCAGTTTGCGCCGCTGGGCATTTAAATCAATTTTTATGTCTATAGCCCCTCCCCAGGAAAAACACAACTGGGGGATAAAACCATTACAGAGTGCACTTCTGTGAATGCCACCAGAAGTACACAGCACCCCAGTGGTGCAGTGGCTTGTGAAGTGTGGAATCTCCCCAGCTAGGTACAGGCATCTCCAGGGGCAAAGCCCAGTCCAGTCAGCTGGCAGGTATAAACACTTTACTGCACATAGACCCACATAAACCCTGGGAGAACTCAGTACACTGAGGAGAACCATTCCACTATTGCCTGGTGGTTGCATTTGTAGTTTAATACTCAGTACAGCAGTGTTCACTCCATTACATGGCCCACCCCATGCAGTTTTCTATGCAATGTAGTGCTATAGTATTTACTTCCACCACTCTACCCAGAGCCCACCTCCATCCATATGGAGCAGCTTATCCTTGACTTGGGACGTCTATTCACTGATGGCCGTGTCTCAGGAGGTTCTCAATGGCTTCTGTAGACTTGTTCTATTCCTAGTTATTGGTTTCCCTGGTAGCCAAACAGGCCCATTTGGAAAGCATTACAGGGTGGGTAAACCAAGCAAGCCATCAGCCGAAGCCACAGGAAACTCCATACACACCTCATATGGGACACATTTGCAACCTGGGCATATGTTATGTACTCAGGAAACAATGCTATTCTGTAGGATACTGAAGAAACAGGGCAGACACGGAAACCATCAAGGGCAGGTCCCTGCATTCCAGGATTCAGGCCATTTTCCTTTCCTATATCAGTATGATGGCTGTCTTTGGCTTTTTTCCTGGCCTATGATACCTTACAGTCTCTCCCAGGACTGGAGTGGGAGATATCCCATCTATTACTGTAACTGGCAGGTGAAAAATCAGCTACACTGCCACCATTAAGCACCTTTTAGAACCATCCAAGGCTGAGCAGACCCCCTCCTAGAGTGAAGGTACTTGGCCACTTTGTCACTATCAAGAGATTGTATTATCTCCCATGTCCCAGGGAGTAACAAGCCTCAATCAGTATTTCTCAGAGCTGTTTATCTCTGTATCACATCCATACAAAACTATCTTCTTTATCACAGTATATGTGGCAACAGCTCTCCTTGAGGAATGAACTGTGGATGAGGATTGGTTTGCTTCCTTGGGGACAAATTCTCAAGGAAGCTGCCTCTTTCTGTAGCAGAACTGCTAATGCGGACAGCACTTTTGCGACTACTAATTTTCAGTACATACCAATCCATGGAGGTTGATCTTTCAATCTTTCACCCCTTTGAAGACCTGGGGTGTGTTATTACATGCAATTTAACTGTGTTTTTGTTCTCGTTTGTTTCTGTTTTTGTTTTTCTTTGGTCTGAGACATACTTTACCTATAGTCCCAGCCGGCCTGGAACTCACTCGGTAGACCAGGCTGGCCTTGAACTCCCAGAGATCTGCCTGCCTCTGTCTCCCAAGTGCTAGGATTAAAGGAGTGTGCTACCATGCCAGGTTTAGACAGTTCTTAGCTGCCATGTGGGTGCTGGGAATCAAAACCCGGTTCTCTGCAAGAGCAGCCGGTGTTGCTCTTAACTTCTGAGCCATCTCTTCAGCCCCAAGTAATTTAACTCAACACATCATTAAAACTCTATCATTCCTGCTGGCTGGGGTGGTATGGAACATATTACTTTCATTCAATATTAATATCAGGATCCCAAACTTGGGCTTGAGGATTAATCTCAGGATCCCAAACTTGAACTTGAGTGATAGTAAACATGACCCCAGGTGGCTTTCCACAGTATAGACCCAACCAAACATTACACAGAGGTGTGTCAAAGTCCGTGTATTTGCCTTCGGGTCAGCCTGGGCATTAGGGCAAGCACATAAGAGACCTTGTAGCTGTATCAATGTATCTATGCAGATATAAGCACAATCTTCAGAGGAAGGTGCCCTATGGAGTCAACTTGCCTCTTTTGACCAAAAATGGTAGAATTTCTATTCCCCACCACATGAGAGTGATTGGGCATGCATCAGTCATTTCCAGCAGATATGCCACATCATTTCTGTAGACACACCAATTCTCCTTTGGGCATTTACCTGTGTCATGGGCTAAAAACTCACACCAAAGACAACTAACAACCTAAATCTAGATAACCAGGTCCCTTTCTAAAACACAAACCATATGACAATCCAAGAAAAATTGTCTTGTGCCCCCTCCTCCCCAATCACCAATTCTGAATATACCCTAGGGAGAGCAAACTTAGAATCCAAGAGACAGAACTCAAAAGAACAAATATAAATATGGTCATCAACTTCAAAGAATGTAGAGAGGAAACAAACACCTGAATTAACTTAAACAGTACAGGAACAAAATGATGGAAGTCCAAGAATACAGCATCAAATGGCCAAATTATTTCATTGACATGAGGACAATAAGAGATATGAAAATTAATTCAATAAAGGAATAGATCCACTAGACAATACTTATATGGGCGGGGGGAGAGTAACCAACGCTATCTAATTGAACTTAAGATCCACTCAATGGGAGGGAATTCAAGTATGGTACTGTAAACATAGCTAAATAGACATAGCTGGAGAGGCCATAGATCTCAGAGAAAAAACAACTTTGCCACATTAGTAGGCCACCATAATTATGGTGTTCTAAATTTGTGGCCTTTTTACAAATAAGTGCACCTCTCAGCACTCATCAAAGAAGCTTCATTTTGCAATAGATGGAGACTACTACAAAGTTCTACAACTGGTTAAATGCAGAAAATAAGTGTCGGTGAGATGCCCACCCCTAAGTCACAGATCTCCAATGTACCCTCTAATCCTAAATCTCAGGAAAGAGCAGAACGGGAAAGACAGAATGTTAATGCATCTCTAAACCTGCAAAACGTCCTCATAAAACAGATGATGGTTAACAATGATACCCACAACTGGCCAAAGTGCAGAGACTGCCAAGGGCTTTTCTTTGACTAGGACACCCATATGAACTGAGACTGGTAAAGAAATGTATGCTGGGCATGGTGGTACATGCCTTTAATCCCAGCACTTGGGAGGCAGAGGCAGGCAGATCTCTGTGAGTTCAAGGTGAGCTGGGACTAAAGGGAGACTGTTTATCAAAAATACAAAAAAATAAAATAAAAATAAAAAAGAAAAAAAGAAACATGTGCAATTTTACATTTTCTTTCAAACAATCTTGTACTAGCAGCCACAGTTGTCACTCTGTGTTGGACTCCTTCAGGTTTTGGTCTAACACTCAAATCTCAGTGTTCTCATAGAACATTCCAAGAACCTTACACCCCAGGCTTCTACCTCACCAGGACTGAACCATAACAATCCACTCAGAATAATCAGTCTTTGATTCTGATCTTACCTCCCCTCAGACCTGTTATTGTAGTTTCACCTGTGGTAGCAATGGATTTACCTGCTTGAGCAGTCAAGAACTTTTCTGACAGTTGTCCTGCCAGAGTCAAAATTATTATTTTTTTTAATTAGAATTTTCTTGCTAATACCCCTTAAGAAAATCTGGAGA
Source organism: Rhizomys pruinosus (assembly GCA_009823505.1). NCBI lineage: Eukaryota > Metazoa > Chordata > Mammalia > Rodentia > Spalacidae > Rhizomys > Rhizomys pruinosus. The sequence goes on along the minus strand of VZQC01001441.1, from coordinate 854,177 downwards.
GTTTAGAATCCTTACAGGGCATAATTTTTGGAGATGAACAGGTTTTTACAGGGAGAAAACATGAAATACTGAGGTGTGGTTTATGAAGACCTGGCAGTGAGCTATACATATCTCATTTCATTTTCTGAAAAAGTATCTCCCTCTCTAATGCAAATGTTACCTTTTCTTCATTTCACTGAGTAGCATAAACATGAAGCTATTAGAAAATAAATAGAACGAGTCAAATTCCTTGGAAGGTTTTTCAAAGAAGAGAAGGAAGCATGTACAGTTGATAATCTACATTACAAATTGTTCAGCTCATCTGCACAAATGCAAGTATGTTAATCTGGACTGATTTGTACAGCTCAATTAAACAATTAACAATAAAATTTGGCAACTAGTGAAGTGGCTATTTTAGTAAAGACCCCTTCTGTCAAGCCTGACAACCTGAGACTCATCTCCTGGACTATGATGGAAAGAGTATTCCTAATCTCAAAAGTTGTCCCTCTTCACATTCACTTTGGTACACTCACATGCATATGCACACATACACACAAATTAAGTAAGATATAATCAAATTTTAAATACAACAGTATGAAAGCAGTAAGATATAGTGGGCCAGTGTACTTTACCAATATTGGTTTTCATTAGTGAAAGAAAAAAGACATATAACTGCTTCTGCAAAAGAAATAGAAGAATCTGAGTTCCCCACAAAAGAAACTGAATCACTGTTAATTCCACCATTTTTGTGTCTATCAAATAAGTGAGCTCTACTTATTTAAGACCTTCAAACGGATGCTACAGTTCTTTGAATCTGCTTTTATGCTGAATGTTTAGTGATGTGTGTTTGGTATATGAGTTGGAATTGGCCTCATATTGTTCTTAATATTTCATTAGGCTCTCCAGAAATACTATTTCCTTTATATGAGCTCCACTTGAAGAGTCACTTATGCTTTACCTCACAATAGCTGTGGCCTCGGCTATCTGAAGTAATTAAAATGGTATTTTCATTTTGCAGTTGAAAGAATAGGACTAAAGAGTCTACGACATGATCCAGTCAGATTGCAGTCAGTGGCTCATTCTAAGTTTGGATGCATACTGTTTGCATGAAAATATGTCTTTTTAATTATTTTTAATTTTTTAATTTATTTTCATATGTGTATGAATGTACTGTCTGCATGCAGGTTTGTGCACCCGTGTCGTGCAATGCCGCAGAGGGCAGAAGAGGGTGTCAGATTCCCCTGGAACTGGAGTTAGACGGTTCTCAGCTGCCATGTGGGTGCTGGAGATCAAACCCCTGTCCTCTGCAAGAGCAGTCGGTGCTCCCAACTGCTAGGCCATCTCTCCAGCCTTTTTGACAAGGGTCCTGACAAACAGTGCTGGTTATATCTGAACTTCTACTACTCAGCATTGACACTTATTTTCCTAATAATAATCTCATTTTCACATATACGAACATTTAAGTTTATGTATGTATGCTTATTTCATAGGCGAGCATCTATGAATTGATTCTTTTCTTAAAAAGATTTATTTTTATTTACATGTAGTTGCGTGTCTCTCTGTGTGTATGCACTCCTGAGTGTAGCACTCTGTGGAGGTCAGAAGAGGAATTCAGACTCCCTGGAAGTGGAGTTACACATTAGTTGTAAGACACCCCACATGGGCACTAGGAACCAAACAGCTTCTCTGCAAGAGTAGCAAGCACTCTTAACCACAAAGCCATCTCTCCAGCCCCTATGAAAAATTCTTAAGTGAACTTTGATTATAGGGTATCAAAATTGTTTTGACATTGGATTTACACAAAAAGTCTAGAGTCCACACCATTAAGAGATTCAGTGGATCCTCACTGTCCATTAATTAAGTGCTATATTGAGATGGAATAAGATTATATGAACAAAATACAAACTATCCATGATAATGAAAATGCTTAAATTTTATCAAGTAAAACATTAGATCAATCAGACATTCCAAATAAAGTAGTAGCATGGTTTAGTAAGACCAGTTAAATATAATCACCCTCAACATTATTTTTTTTAACTGTTGGTACTGCTGAGGATTGAAATTGGGGTCTCATACATGCTAGACAAGTGCTCCGTTGAGCTACACACCCAGTTCCTATTTTTGGTTCTTTTGATTAAAATTTCCATTCTAATATTCTCTTTAATTTCAAAAATAAACTAATATTCAATATTTGTTGTATAAAGTTACTGTCATTCAATGGGGATGATCACATTATCTTTTGTATTTTTTATTGACATAATCAGTACCTAGTAGCCTATTAACCTTATTTCAAAAATAAATAAAAATATACTAATTTCTCAGCTTGCTGTATCTCATGATTAGAAGACTATTTCTTGTAAAATTTCATTGCCCCATAGAGGTTCGTGTACACACACACACCAATAATAAGCATGAAGAGTTATTTTGTAGTTTTAAATAATCTTAGCACTTGGGAGGCAGAGGCAGGTGGATCTTTGTGAGTTCAAGGCCAGCCTGGTCTACAGAGTGAGTTCCAGGACAGCTGGGGCTACAGGGAGACCCTGTCTCGAAAACAGACCAAAAAAAAAAGAGATGTTAACTTAGGGAATACTTAATTTCAAAAGATAGAGTCATACTCAGAAGCTGGGTAGACACAACTTACTGAAATGAGGCCTTTCATTCTGTTTTGTTGTTGTTGTTTGTTCTTTGGTTTTGTTTTTGTTTGTTTGTTTTCCATTTGAAAAGCCTGCAAGGTACCCCTAGTATGAACAGATTTCCAAGTTGAAGCTGAAAATCATAAAGGAAAAGACTTTTCAGGAAACCACAACTAAATGAGTAATTTAGAACCTGAAGGTATGTGTTTCCAATCTTGTGACTTTCATATACATCACAGATTTCAACATATTTCTATTTGAAATTGTTCTATAAAATAATCATTATTCCGCAGAATGTAACATCAAAAGTTAACCATAGGGAACAAGATACTAAATTATTCCTCACATAAACCCTCATCCACAGTAATGGTCATTAGGTAACAGCCTAAATATGGTTTCATCAGCAATGTGTAGTTTGGTATCTAGCAAGGTGCGAGTCATGGAATAAAGCATCTGATTAACATGTATGAAAATTCTTTAGTATGGACACATGCTTTTGTAAAAGCTTGAATTTTTTTTAAACCATGTTCTTGCTATGCAACCCAGGCTGCCCTCGAACTGGTAATATTCTGATAACATCCTGGCAAGTGTTGGGGTTTTAAGTGCATACTTCCACACCTCAAGTGGTGAGCCTGAACTCTTAATGAGTGTTTTTCTATTGTCATTGCAATTATATTTTCTTAAGAATGAATTCTTGGGGCTAGAGAGATGGCTCAGTGGTTAAGAGAACCGACTGCTCTTGCAGAGGACCAGGGTTCAATTCCCAGCACCCACATGACAGCTAAGAACCATCTTTAAGCAGGGCATGGTGGTGCAAGCCTTTAATCCCAGCACTCGGGAGGCAGAGGAAGGCAGATCTCTGTGAGTTCAAGGCCAGCCTGGTTTACAGAGTGAGTTCTAGGCCAGCTGGGGCTATAGGGAGACACTGTCTCAAAAGAAAGAATAATAATTCTTGGATATTGCATAAGGAGTGAATTGTGACTGAAGACCTTTCTACACTCATTTATGCTTCTGTCCAGTATGAAGTCTCCGATGACTTGCAAGGTTGGAACTTCGACTAAATACCTTGCCACACTCATTACATGTATAAGGTTTTTCTCCAGTATGGATTGCCTGATGGGTAGTCAGGCTTGAACGCACACTAAAGGCTTTGCCACACTTCTCACATTTGTAAGGTTTCTCTCCAGTATGAGTCCTGCGATGGCTTGCTAGATGTGAATTTTGAGTGAAGACCTTGCCACACTCATCACACTTGTAAGGTTTTTCCCCAGTATGTATTGCCAGATGAGTAGTAAGACTTGAGTATACACTAAAGGCTTTTCCACACTCATTACACTTGTAAGGTTTCTCTCCAGTATGGGTTCTACGATGATTTGCAAGGTGTGAATTTTGAGTGAAGACCTTGCCACACTCCTGGCATTTATAGGGTTTTTGTCCAGTGTGGATTACCTGATGGGTATTAAGGTTTGAATGTGAATTAAAGGCTTTCCCACATTCACTGCACCTGTAAGGTTTCTCTCCAGTGTGAATTCTCTGGTGAATTGCAAGACTTGAAGTTTGACTGAAAACCTTGCCACATTCATTACATTTGTAAGGTTTTTCTCCAGTATGGATAACCTGATGGGAAGTTAGGCTTGACCGCACACTAAAGGCTTTGCCACATTCGTTGCATTTGTAAGGCTTTTCTCCAGTATGAACCCTCCAGTGTCTTGCAAGGTTTGATGTCTGACTGAAGACTTTGCCACACTCTTCACACTTGTAAGGCTTCTCCCCACTATGGACTCCACGATGACTTGCAAGGTGTGAATTCTGGGTGAAGACCTTGCCACACTCATTGCATTTGTAAGGTTTTTCTCCAGTATGGATTGCCAGATGAGTAGTAAGGCTTGAGTACACACTAAAGGCTTTCCCACACTCATTACACCTATACGGTTTCTCTCCCGTATGTATTCTCCAATGATTTGCAAGGTGTGAATTCTGAGTGAAGACCTTGCCACACTCTGAACACTTGTACGGTTTTTCTCCAGTGTGGATTATCTGATGGGTATTTAGATTGGAATGTGAACTAAAGACTTTCCCACACTCATTACACCTGTAAGGTTTCTCTCCAGTGTGAGTTCTGCGATGAATTGCAAGGCTTGAAGTTTGACTGAAGACTTTGCCACACTGATTACATTTGTAAGGTTTTTCTCCAGTATGGATCACCTGATGATTGGTTAGGTTTGAACGAACACTAAACGCTTTGCCACATTCATTACACTTGTATGGTTTCTCGCCAGTATGTATTCTTCGATGACTTGTAAGGTGTGAATTTTGGGTAAAGACCTTGCCACATTCATCACATTTATAAGGTTTGGCTCCAGTATGATGTCTCTCATGTACCAAAAGATACGAACGTCTGAAAAAAGCCTTACCACATTCAATACATTTGTAAAGTTTCTCTCCAGTATGGATTCGCCGATGATGTGCTAGAGAAGAGGTGTAACTGAAGACTTTCCCACACTCACTACACTTATAAGGTTTTTCCTTAATGTGTCCCTTTTGTCTTTGTGTGAGTAATGAAGAATAAAAGCCATCCTTGAGTTCATGAGAAATGTGTGTTTTGGCATGAGAAGGAATTTCTTGAGAGGGCAAACCTGAGGAATCATTGCTGGTTGGCATCTCACCTTCACTATTATCAATTTCCTCTTTAGATGGAAATAGTTGTGCTTCAGGAAGATGAGACTTGAGGCTTAATCCAAGCCAATTTCTCCTAAATTTATTTCCTGCCTCCTTTCTACTATCTTGATCTCTTCTACCAGCTAGATTTTCTTTATGGATTATAAGCAAGGGTTTATAATTCCCTTCAATGCTTTCCCACTGAAACTCAAAGTCATGTATGTTCTTCTGGACTTCCTTGAAGGAGAAGTCATTAATGGCATTGCTTTTATTTCTTTCCAACATCACTGTCCGGAATATTTCTCTGGAATTGCTGTCCCCTTTTGATGGTATATCTTTAATTGTATTTTTAGGAGAGTTGACTAGAAGATATAAAATAACATAGACTTCTGATTAATTGTAGACAAATATTCCACATTGAAAACTTTTATAACAAAAGTAATACTTCTGCTGTATTGACTTAAAAACCTTCAGAACCATAAATATCAATGTCTAGTAACAAAAATAATGTGATTCTTTAAGAATAGATAATTATACATACTTCAAATCAAAAAAGATAAGCCTAGTTTCAGAGAACTTATGACCAAAATATTCATATTAAGCAACCTAAATAAGTCAGGGGAAAAAAGTGTATTTCTCCATCATGGCCTAAAGGCACAAACTAATTTCCAAAAAACATATGGCTATATCACAACTGAAGAATATAATGGTTACTAATGGCACAGCCTGTATAAATAAACGTATCATAAAATATATCACACTGTATAACCAACAGTAAATTTATATACTATAAAAATGTCAATTTGACTAGCAAAGCAACAGCAGCAAAGAGGAACAGGGGAAGAATACACACACACACACACACACACACACTCAAAAAAAATCAGCAAAAGATGCATTTTTCAACATTAGCAAGCAATGCATGATAGTGATACTGCATAACACACAAATAAACACTTGTAGACCTTAATAAAATCTTGCAGGGAATGCTATTTCAGAAACAGCCCAAAATACAGGGAACAGAATATTCAGCTATCCTACTCCTGAGTGTTTATATGTATGAAATGAAGTCACTATATAAAAAAGAGATACCTGCATGCTCCTGAATATTATGGGAATGTTCACAACAGCTTTGATATAGAATAAGCCTTCTTGTGTGACAACAGATGACTAGAGAAAAAAAATGTAACACACAAACACACTGGAATATTAATCAGTCACAAAGAATACATTTGTCTAGTAAAATAATGTGGAGCCTGCTATATATTGTTGTTGCAAACAAAACTTCCTTATTTTGAAAGACAAATTATTATATAATACAGACATACCCAACATCAACTGTTGATAAGGTGAATTATATAACTTGGCTACTAAAAATAATGCTGCTTTGAACACTGACTACAGACAGCCCATAGACACATCATAAATCTTCTAAATCAATATTCAGAAGCCAGACTGCTCAATTATACAGTAATTCTTTTTTAATTTTTCTAGGGAACTTGTATGCAGTTCTCACTAGTGAATATTAATTTATATTCCCACCAACAGTATACAAGTGTTCCTTCCCATCTAGGCCAACTCTTACTTTTTCACTGTAGTTATTCTGGCAAGTGGAAGAGGATATCTCATTTGGGCATAAATTTGCATTTCTGTAATGATTAGTGATGTCCAACATCTTTTCATACACCTATTGCCCTTTTTATAATTCCTTTTATGTCTATTAAGGCTGAGTGTAGACATGTGCACCTATAATCCTAGCTACTGGAAAACCTGAAGAGCCTAATCAACATAGTGAAACCCTCATCTCAAAAAATAAACACTTAAAAAAAAAAAGAAAAGAAAACTTACTCATCTCTAAAGGACAGGAAATGTAGCTAGCTTGAACCCTAGCAATAAAAGACAAAACCCAGGCTGGTCCTTATTTTTAGGATGTTTCATGCTGGTTGTTTCAGCTTCGTACATATTTTAGGTATTAATTCCATTGGATATATGTTCTACAAATATTTTCTGCAAACTTAGAGGTTGCCTTTTCACTGTGTTGTTTTTTTTTTTAATTTTATTTATTTCTGTATGTGTATGAATGTACTGTCTGCATGCAAGTCTGTGCACCTGTGTCGTGCAATGCCGCAGAGGTCAGAAGAGGGTCTCAGATTCCCCTGGAACTGCAGTTCTCCTGGAATTGGAGTTTCAGACGGTTCTTGGCCGCCATATGGGTGCTGGGGATCGAACCCGGGTCCTCTGTAAGAGCGGTCGGCGCTCTTAACCGCTAGGCCATCTCTCCAGCCCCACTGTGTGGTTTCTTCTGCTGTACAGAAGCATATTCTTTTGAGAAAAATCTCAGTTTTCTGGTTTTGCTTTTGTTGACTTTAGGGATCCAATAAAAAAGCAATGCATTGCTAAGACCAACATATATTAATCCTGCTTTCTAGTAGTTTTACACTGTCAGATCTTATGTTTAAGCCTTTAGTTGATATTTTCCATGCAGGATTTTCTATGTTGCCCACACTGGTCTTATACTCAGGAACTCAAGTGATGCTGCTGTCTTAATTTCCTAAGTAGCTGGAACTGTAGGCAATATACCTGGCTCATTTTGTGTTGGCTTTGTCTATAGAGTATAGGACAAAAGTTCAATTTCATTCTTCTACCTTTGGATAACAAAGTCTTCCAGTAACACTGATTGTAAAGATATTCCTGCATTACAGATTCTTGGCACCTGTAGTAGTTTGTCTACTATAGGAAAATATCAGGGGCTGTGGCTTTAGATCAGATGTCCGCAGCACCAGGAAGAAAAACCAAACAAAAGCAAAGGCAAAAGGAGGAATACGAAATAAGAAAACATCTGATGCTAAGTAATAAAAATTAAGTTCATTTACATCACAATGAGGTTCTCCTCAGTCAGCCCTTGAAGGGGTGCTGAGGTGGGTGGGGAGAGATTTAAAGTATACACAGCAAGATGGTAGAAACCAGTATGAAGAGATCATGTGCTGGAATAGAGGAACAGAGAAGGATGCTGGGGTTAGCCTGATTCTTCTATAAGAATCCTCTCACACGGGAACTAGCTCATTGCACTGAGTTCAGCATGCATCCCTTCTGAGGGTGGCACATCCAGTCACCTAACTACTTCCAACTCAATTCACATCTTCAAAGTTCCACCTCAGCCAGACATGGAGCCCCGCATCTTTAATTCCAGCACTTGGCAGGCTGAAGTAGGAGGATTCAGGGTTCAAGATCAGCCAGGTCTCCATACTGAAACCTTGTCAGTTCCACCCCTCAAAGAGAAAGTTCCACCATATTTCAAATAGCCACAAGCTAAGGATCTTACTATGAACCTTTTAGGATAATCTCTCACCACATCCAAATCATAGCACCTCTGTCAAAAAGTAATTAGACATCAACTTGATATGGCAGCATGTATTTAATCCTATCACTTAGATGGCTGAGGCAGGAGGCTTACCAGGAGTTCATGGCTAGCCTGGGCTACATAGTGAGTTTCAGATCACACTGTGCTAAAGAGAGCCTGTCACACACAGAAAAACACAAAACAAGATTTAAAAATAATTAACTGTACCTAGACACCACTGGAAGATGAAGGCTAAATTTTCATACTTGTAAAGCCTTTCATTTTCTGGGGAAAGCTTGCACTTTTGGGGACTTCAAGATACTAGGAACAATGGCATCACTTACACTCTGAACTCTTACCTGCACTCACAACTCTGGCACTTTCCTGTCCTCTTGGTTTTCTGGTTCTTTTCACCTCTCTCTCCATAGTCCAGGGCTGTTTCACTTGTTCCAACATGGACATAACATTCAGGTTAGGAAGTGTGACTCCTGTTTATAAAAACAAAGAACCACCATCTTCAGTGGGTTTTTATAGAAGCCCAGTCCTATGCTTATGTAAAGAAAGAGGACATCATAGATGGATCTAGAAAAATATTTACAAATTCATCGCTGATTGCCTACTTTTAGAAACCTGATGTACAGATAACTATTTCTCTACTAAGATACACTGAATTCAAAGCTTAGCAAAAGAAAACAAGGAACTGTTTTAAAAAGTAGATTTTTTTTTTTTTTGGTGTTTTTGAGACAGGGTCTCCCTGAAGCTCTGTAGCCCCAGCTGTCCTGGAACTAACTATGTAGATCAGGCTGCCCTGAACACACAAAGACCCACCTGTCTCTGCCTCCCAAATGCTGGGATTAAAGGTGTGCACTACCATGTCCAGCAAAAGTAGATATTTTTTTAAAATGTTCTGTGAGTCAGTTGTAGTGGCACATGCCTCTAAATCCAACACTTGGGAGATGGAGGGAGGAATATCACATGGTTGAGGTTACAGAATCTATATAACACAAAAATATCAAAAACAAAATAAAAACTAAAATAAAACTCTACTATAAAGGTCAGGCACATAGTCCTGTGGCAGAATGTTTGCCTAGGGTATACAAAGTCATGGATTCTATTCCCAGAGCAGATTGCGGGGGGGGGGGCATGGAAGGGAAAGAGAGAAATGAAGACAGCATGGCTCCCCAGAGTAAAAGGAAAAGTGCAAAGACACGCAGCACAGATTCCCAACTGTTGGAGGAAGTCATCCTCACCCAGGGAAACCAAGTTCCTGTAGTTCTCCAACATCACGTCCCTGTGCAACGCCCTCTGAGAAGGCTCCAAGCATTCCCATTCCTCCTGGGAGAACTCTATGGCCACGTCTCTGAATGTCAACTGGCCCTAGAAGGAAACAAAGACATTTCATCATATGGACAGTAAGGATCTGTATAAAGGAAAGGACAGAACTCAAAGAACAGATTCGGGGGCTGGAGAGATGGCCTAGCGGTTAAGAGCGCCGACCGCTCTTGCAGAGGAACCGGGTTCGATCCCCAGCACCCACATGGCAGCCGAGAACCATCTGAAACTCCAATTCCAGGAGAACTCCAGTTCCAGGGGAATCCGATACCCTCTTCCGACCTCCGCGGCATTGCACGACACGGGTGCACAGACTTGCATGCAGACAGTACATTCATACACATACAGAAATAAATAAAATTAATAATAAAAAAAAAGAACAGATTCAATTGAGTGAGTGAGCCATGTCCATGCTGAGGAATTAAAATATGTACTTGGTCTTTGTCTAGTTTTCTGACATGCAAGTTACCTGATATCTCCAGAGTGATAAGGATGGATTTGTATACTAAGAAGATGGAGAACAGAGGCCTTGAGAAAAGAGTGCTTCAGAAGGCAGCTAGGCACCAAGCCCATCACAGCAGGACTAGAGGGCTTTGGAACTTTTGCCCTCACTACCCATCCTCTAGCAAGGAGAGAGAAGCTAAAGGTTTAGATGAACACCAATGGCCATGACAACAACGGCCATGACAACGGCCATACCCGAGTAACAAAACTTCCACAAAATCTCAAAAGGAAAATTTAAACTTCCTTCCCGATAGCAGACTGACATCAGTCCTAGAGAGGGGCTCACTCAAGGAGGGAGTAAAAGGCCCAGACCCTCTCCTATACCTCACCTTCATCATCTCCTTCTGGCTATAGCCTTTGGAATGTCCTTTATAATAAACAGGTAAGAGTGAGTAGTGTTTCCCTTGTTTCTGTGAACTTCTTTTGCAAATGAGCCATAAAATCCGGGGAGTGGACTATACAAGCCTCTGCCACTCAACCACAGGTATGTACTATGAGGGCACTCTGTGGACCTGAAGCCTCCAGCAGTGAGACCTGGATCTAGTACCAGCCACCTAGGGTCAGAATGTAATTGAGGAAGAGTGCGTGTACCCAGCTGGGACACTCTACCATTTACTTGGTTATGGGGGAAATCCTATACATTTAGAGTCTCTGAAGCTTGCTGTATGGTGAGTGTATGGAAGAGAAACCACTAAGTTTCTCATGTATTTCCTAAAAGTTAAGGTTTCAGAACAATACTGCATCTCTCTAATTTTACTTTTCTGTAGCTATTGCTGTGTACTTTTCACTTTGGTGAACAAGAAACACAGACAAAAGCCAGCACAGGGTCTGCTCTCCTTTCCCTTTTCATTTCCCTCTCTTCCCATTAGGCTCATTCTATACTTCCACCTTCTCTTCCACTCTTTTTCCCAGGCCCCCTAACCGCCACCTGGTAGTTCCCATAAAAGAAAAACAAAACTTACGCAAAATTTCAATAAAAATTGGCTTTGGGAAAAAAAAGAAAAAGGAAACTAAACAAAACAAACACCACCCCCCTGAAAACCCATAAGAGAAGCATTAGAATTATGTTTGACAAACCAATTGACAAGCGTTTATCTAGAAGATGGAGCTATAGCATCAGTGGTATCTTGAGAAATGAAGCCACAGAGCTTAAGAAAGCAGTCAGTTGTGTACAATGGCACATGCTTGAAACTCCAGAACATGGGAGTCTGAGGCAGGAGGATAACCAAGAATTCAAGTAAAGTCTCTGTTACACAGTGGATTCAAGACCAGAATGGGTTGCATTGCAAAAAGAAAAAAAAAAAAAAAAAAAAAAAAAAAAAAAAAAAAAAAAAAAAGCCAGCATTTCTAAACTGGGCTAACAGTAATAGCAGTGACTAAAGTTTGCAAAGACTTCAAGTGCTAGGTAACCCTGTAGTTATGAAAGTCCTAGAGCATAGTAGCAGGCCCGGGGAGAAAGACTTGTGTTAAGTACCAGGGGAGAACTCTGCATCACACACTGAAGAAAATGCTAAGATTGAAGACAGGAAAGAAGCAGGTTTCAGAACTGGAGATGACCCTGAGAAATCAGAATTCAGTTACACAGCATGAAAAGCAAATTGACAGATCAGCTAGATGAAGAAGCTGAAGCGATTCAAAGAAAGAACTTGACACTTTAAAAAATGGTCACTATCCCCACACACAGACATAGACAAGTACATAAAATAATAAGTCATTATATGTGCACACACATGCAGACACATGATATGTAAATGTGCTTATCAGTGTCAAATTAATATGAGAGCACATATCAGATTTAAGATCACAGGAAATGAGATATGTTTCCTATTGGTAATAATGTAAAACCGTCTTTGATAAACAGCATGTACTTGAGCATCCATGCATGCATGACACACACCACTCACACTGAAGCCAGTGAAATGAGTTGCTAGCTCAATGACTTGTTTCTGATAGCATCTTTCATTCCTACTTTTCTCATACGCATTTCAGCATGCTTGGGACCGATTTTAAAAATCATGAGTTTAAAATTATCCACATTTTAAAACTAAAACTTTAGGGCTGGAGGAGAGGCCTAGCAGTTAAGAGGCCGACTGCTCTTTACAGAGGACCTGGGTTCGATCCCAGCACCCACGTGAGCCGGCGAGAACCGTCTGAAACTCCAATTCCAGGGAGAACTTCCAGTTCCAAGGAGTCCGACGCCCTCTTCTGACCCTGCGGCATTGCACCACACGGGTCCACAAACCTGCCTTGCAGACAGTAATTCATCAACCCATACAGAAAAATTAATAAAAATTAATAAAAAAAAACTAAAACTTTATGTAGCTATTTTAAATTAGACAATTAGGCAATACAAGTAGCTGCAAAACTAGCAATGTCTACAAGAAAAAAACAAAGCATAACATTTGGAAATTTTATAGCTTTGCATCTCAATTTAACAGACTAATATAATGGATGATATACATTTAAAAACTACCATATAGGGGGCTGGAGAGATAGCCTAGCGGTTAAGAGCACCGACGCTCTTGCAGAGGACCCGGGTTCGATCCCCAGCACCCACATGGTGGCTAAGAACCGTCTGTAACTCCAATTCCAGGAGAACTCCAGTTCCAGGGGAATCTGAGACCCTCTTCTGACCTCCGCGGCATTGCACGACACGGGTGCACAGACCTGCATGCAGACAGTACATTCATACACATACAAAAATAAATAAATAAATAATTAAAAAAATTTATAAAAACTACCATATAATTAATAATAAGGACAAAAGTAAATATGAGGAGGTGCAGAGATGGCTCAGTGGTTAAGAGCACCAGCTGCCCTTTCAGAGGACTCAGGTTTGATTATGAGCACCCCTGTGGCAGCTAACATCTGCCTGTAACTCCATTTCCAGGGGAACCCCATGCCGTCTTCTGGCCTGTGCGAGCATTGCATGGCATGGGTGCACTTAACACATATACAGGCGATACATTCATACTCATAAAATAAAAATGTAAATAAAAGGTAAAGAAATAAAATTTTAGAAAAATAAATGTGAAAGCCAGGGGCAGTGGCACACCCTCTAATGCCAGCACTTGAGTCCAGAACAAGAGATCTGAAAGTTCAAGTCGAGCCTGGAATATACAATGATTCTCTATCTCAAAACAAAACAAAACAAAACAGAGGTGGTAAAACACCATTTTTCAGACTGCAACAAAATAAAAAAATCTGGAGATACCAAAGCATTATACCAAGGCCCTGTGTTCAATCTCTGTAACCACCAAAAATAAAAAAAAAAAATACAATAAAATAAATGTGGGAAAACAAATCATGATAGTAAACAAAACCATAAAACAATTTACCAATCACCATGATCACCATTTCCAAAAAAAAAGAAAAAACAAAAAACAAACAACAACATCAACAACAAAACCGTGGAGTGAGAGGCTAGCCAGGGTTGCAGCCAATCACCACACAGCGTGTTTGAGCAGGCAGCAGTAAGAGAAAACAGACAAAAACGAGGCAGGGGAGAGAAGAGCACTGAACCAGATGGCTAAAACTAACAGATGATGTGGTTATAGCACAGAAACAGGTAAGTACAGGAATGAACAACAGAAAACTTTGCTTCTTCCTTAGTAACCCTCATGACGCATATAAACAAACAAGGAACACGCTTTGGGGAAATACATATAGCACCAAATTTAAAGACTTAAAAGAATTCGGAAAAGGAGCTATAAAACTGATGAAATGATGTCCACAAGGCACAGTAATAGGAACCAAAACCACATCTCCCTGAGACAAGACACTGATTTAATATGAGGAGCACTGAGAAATCCAAAAACATTTAGAAAAGGAGAAATCTGGAGGCTGGAGAGATGGCCTAGCGGTTAAGAGCGCCGACTGCTCTTACAGAGGACCCGGGTTCGATCCCCAGCACCCACATGGCAGCCGAGAACCGTGTGAAACTCCAATTCCAGGAGAACTCCAGTTCCAGGGGAATCCAAGACCCTCTTCTGACCTCCGCGGTATTGCACGACACGGGTGCACAGACCTGCATGCAGACAGTACATTCAGACATATACAGAAATAAATAAAATTAAAAAATATATATATTAAAAAAAAAGAAAAGGAGAAATCTGAAATCTTGTGAGAATATACTTAAGAGGGTAGAATTCTTACAGTTAGTCCAGTAGGATGATGTGTGGCACCCACTTTTCAGAATCCCTGTTCTTTTTTTTTTTTTTTTGGTCTTTTGAGGACAGGGTCTCCCTGTAGCTCTGGCTGTCCTGCAACTGACTCTGTAGACCAGGCTGGCCTCGAACTCACAGAGATCCGCGTGCCTCTGCCTCCCAAGTGCTAGGATTAAAGGCGTGCGCCACCACGCCCGGCATTTATTTATTTCTGTATGTGTATCAATGTACTGTCTGCATGCAAGTTTGTGCACCCGTGTCGTGCAATGCCGCGGAGGTCAGAAGAGAGTGTCGGATTCCCCTGGAACTGGAGTTCTCCTGGAACCGGAGTTTCAGATGATTCTCGGCCGCCATGTGGGTGCTGGGGATCGAACCCGGTTCCTCTGTAAGAGCGGTCGGCGCTCTTAACCGCAAGGCCATCTGTCCAGCCCCAGAATCCCTGTTCTAATGGACTACAGGCTCACAGGAAAAGCCCCAACTCCTCATGATCCCTGCAGCATGGACAGTAAGGAACATCTATCTACCATGATGGCCTGCGTAAAGCCTGGCGCGTGGTAGTGCACGCCTTTATTCCCAGCACTCACGAGCCAGAGGCAGGCAAATCTGTGTGAGGTTGAGGCCAGCCTGAGTCAACACAGGGAGTTCCAGGCCAGCTGGGGCTACAGGGAGACCCTGCCTCAAACAAACAAAGAAAACAAGCAAACAAATAAAAGATATAAGCTTAATGAAT
Source organism: Rhizomys pruinosus (assembly GCA_009823505.1). Lineage (NCBI taxonomy): Eukaryota > Metazoa > Chordata > Mammalia > Rodentia > Spalacidae > Rhizomys > Rhizomys pruinosus. The sequence goes on along the minus strand of VZQC01001441.1, from coordinate 838,835 downwards.
GAGAGGTTATTTTGGAATCTGATTCAAGTTTTCAGTCCACCATAGAAGGGAAGCAAAGCAGCAAGAGCTCGAGGCAGCTAGTCGACGCTATATCTGCAGTCACAAGAGAACAATGAAGTAAATGCAGCCTAATGCTCAACTCTCTCCACTTTACACAGCCAATGACTCGCTGCCCAGAGTGAGCTTCTGCTCACAGTTAAGATGGACCTTCCCACAATCCAAGCCCCAACAGGCATGCTCAGAGGGCTCTCTCCCAGGTGAGTCTGGATTCTGTCAAGTTAACTAGATTCTAAATTCGGTCAAAATGCCTTTTCCGGAACCCCCTGGTATACTGCATTCTGAATGGCTAAATGTAAATACTGGAAAGCAAATGGACTGGAGAAATTGTCAGGAACCAACATACTCGAATCTGCAGTGGCCCTAGCTCAAACTAGACCATAGCACTTATATTAGTCACTTTTCTGTGGCTGGGATTAAAAACCACCATGACCAAGGGAACTTATAAAAGGAAGAGTTTATTTGAGCTTACTACTGACATTGACAGTTCCAGGGAATTAGAGTCCATTGTGGTGGGAGGCATGGTGGCCAGGGCTAGAGCAGAAAGCCAAGGTTCATATCTCGAAATGAGTACAGGAAGTCAAGAGAGAGCAAATGGAGCCTGCAACCCTGCCTCCAATGTTATACTTCCTCCAGCCTCCAAGAACTCCCAAAACAGCGCCACCAACTGGGGACAAAATATCTGAATACTTGAAGCCTATGGAGGACACTCTCATTCAGACCACCACAACACTCTAAGGCAGCAGAGAGACTATACAGAGGCAAATAATGAGAGCATCTGAGTATAAAAATGGTAAAAATCTTCAGTCAGAACAGTACAATCCAGGGACAGAACTTAGTAAAAGTTTGTTTTGCAAGCCAAGGACTTGAGCCTGATCCCTAGGACTCAAATTTAAAAAGTTAAGCATAGTGGCACTTGTAATCCCATGGTTGGGAAGGCAAAGTCAGATTAATTCCTGGGGCTCAGTGACAGACCAGCCTAGCCTAACTGGCGAGTTTCAGACCAATGAAAGACTGTCTCAAAAAGATACTGGACAGTGCCTAAGCAAGAACAAGTAGGTTGACCTTTAGCTTCTATAAATGTGCACATGAATTCCTCTCCCATTTTGAGATAACAGATCATAATCAAAAGCTCAGAAAAGACACATTTCAACAAAAGGCTTCTGTGGTGTTCATGATCTCTTCCTGGGATGACTGGGATGACTAGAGTGTCCTTCTTAAAGGAAAACAAACAGAAAAACTGGACAAGGTGGTTGATTTCCAAAATGTTGACGTCTTGAAAAGAAGACACCAAAGAGAAAACCAGGGATAAGCTAAACAGGAAATTAATAGCCAAAAACTTACGGTAAAGACCTAGAGATATAAAAATATCAAAGAATTCACAATGAGCATAACAGTATCCAATTAAAAGAGAGCAAACACAGTTATTTTAGAAAATCAAAAGAATAGTGAATAAAATGAAAATATTAACAAAGAAATTAAAACTAGGAAGAAAAGCTCAGAACCTCTGGGGTTGGAAAATATAATAAAGGAATAAAAAACTCAGCAGTGGTTGAAAAGCAGAACTGATCAGCAACAAAGAGGGAGACAGGAAGAGTAGTCTTTAGGCATGGTGACACATGCCTGTAATCCCAGAACTGAGGGCCTGAAGCAGGAAGATTGAGTTCTAAGACAGCCCTAACCTAATAAAAAAACAAAAAGAACAAATAGCATAATGTGGGACTGGGTGGGGTGGGGCTGTAAAAGGAAAGGAGCTTTCTGTTTTATAATTGTCAGTTGTTAACTATGCAAAATAGATCCTTGGACTTGAACATAGATTCTCTGGAAGAGCAGTATGCTATCTTAAACTAAGCCACTTCTTCAATCCCAGAAGTAGAGGGCTTTTTATTTTGTTTTGGTTTTTGGTTTTTGTATCTTTTTGAGACAGGGTCTCCCTTTAGTCTAAGCTGTCGTGGAGTTCACTATGGAGACCAGGCTGGCCTTGACCTCACAGAGTTCTGCTTGCTTCTGCCTCCTGAGTGCTAGGATTAAAGGTGGGCACCACCACACCTGGCTTAAAGACAGTTCTTAGCCACTATGTGGGTGCTGGGAATCAGCCCAGGTCCTCTGTAAGTGGATGCTCTTGAGCCATCTCTCCAGCCTCAAAAGGCTGTTCTTAAAAAGGGGGTCGGGGCAGCAGGAGAAATGACTCAGTGGTTAAGAGCACTAACCAGTTAACAACCAACTGTAACTCCAGTTCCAGGGGAATAAACTCATACGCATAAAATAAAAATAATAAAACACTTAAAAAACAAAAAGGGGAAGCTACCCTTTCCTTCACAGCATGCCAAGCTGTAAGATAAAATATCACAAGAAATACAGAAGGCAGAGGCAAGTGGATCTCTGTGAGTTCAAGGTCAGTCTGCTCTACATAGTGAGTTGCAGGACAGCCAGGGCTACAGGGAGAACCTGTCTCAAAAAAGACCACACACACACACACACACACACACACACACACACACACAAAACCACAGGAAAAATTTCCATGGACTCCCGGGAGAACTACAGTTGTGGTTTCCTGCAGCGTGACAGACACACATAGGAAGACCAGGAAGGAAGGAAATGTCTCATCACTGCCAAAATCAGGCTGTTTCCAATTTTACTATAAAACACATATATGCAGATACAGAATTTAATTTTTTTTTAGTTTGACTATTCAATATTAATGGATGGATGTAAATATGGTTCCATTCTTTCTAATTATAAGAACCAATTTTGAAAAAAAATATAATTATTTTTACCCAAAATGCCACCTGCCCAAGAATCCTATAGGATTCTTGGGCAGGTGGCATCCTACTCTCTGTAGGATGAAGTGCTGAGAATGTTTAAAGAAAATCCTGCTGCTAGACACTGACGAAGTTTCATATTTTAAAATTGATGTTATGAGCTAAAGCAATGGTTCAGTTGCTAAAATGCTTATCCTGAAAACATGAGTTGCTGGGTTCAGATCCACCACACCCAAGTAAAAGCCAAGGGCATCTGTAGCTGATATAGTGGAGAAAGACAAATCCCTGAAGCCAGCCAACAAAGTCAATCAGTGAACTCCAGTTTCAGAGAGACATGGTCTCAAAAAAGTAAGGTGGTGAGCCACTGAGGAAGAGTCTGACGTCAACTTCTGACCCATATGGGTATGCACTCACATGAATATATACATTTAACACACACACACACACACACACACACACACACACACACACACAGAGCACAGAAGCCTGGCATATACTATAATTCTAGCACTCTAACCTGGGCTACAAAGGGAGTTAGTATCTGAATAAAACAAACAAACAAAAGAAATTAAAAAAAAAAACCATTGGGAGTGAAACACAACACACTGTACCAATATGTCTGGCTTTCTATTCCATTTCCACTCCTTGAGATTTTGGACTTTATGACCTGCAATGTAGTATACTAAGCAGAACATAATTATCTATGAAGGTCTCCTTCACCTCCATAAATTAGGAGGAATTTGTGCTCATTAACATGTGACTCTGAGTGTGGATTCTTTTACCTATGTCAATACCTAGCAGTGCACCAGGCCTATGACCCCCTAAATGATCCTTCCTGTCCAACAGCATGGATAGGGCCACTCAGCTTGCCTCAATCCCCGCCTTTTCAGGAACACACTTGATGGAACTCCTCATACGTTCTATGTCATGGGACCACTGTGATATGAAATCGGAGCAGGGATGACAGGCTGAGGGAAGGCACAGTAAAAACAGGTGAGAATGTCTAGTGGGAGCCTACACTCAGAGCAGTCAGCAGCTCCCACACCCAGCACTTCAGAAAGCAGAGGGGAACAATCAGCTGGGCATCGCTTTACCTGAGTAAGGGCCATCCCTGGATCCTTTTCTTTTCTCTTCCTCCTCCTTCTGGTTTCTTCCTTGGGTAACATTCAGTTTTAGAAGTTAATCCTGAATGCCAAAAGCACATAGTTAAGTACATTATATAGATGCATGGCCAATATCATAATGAAACCCTTCACTTTGTGCAATTAAAAAAAAAAAAGCAGAAACTGGGCATGGTGGCATGTACATAGCACTTAAGGTGGAGGGTTATTATGAATTTGGGGCAAACCTGAGCTAAGTAGTGATTTCTAGGCTAGAGTTAGTAAACTTTAAGAGTTAATAAAAAAGAACAACATCATTTTTAAATGCATACTGCCCAATACTCAGGATGAACATAATTACTTTTTGTTTTCCCCTTTTTGAAAAAGAATCACACTGTGTAGCCAAGGCTGGCCTGGAACTTGTGGTCCTCCTGCCTGTCTACTGAGCACTGGGATCACAGGTGTTTGATACATGCCCAGCAACACACCTACTTTCTGTTCCACAGCCACATGTACAAGGCCCTCACCATGTGAACAGATAGCTCTATAATGCTCACTTCACCAAGGAGATGTACGTTCAAGAAACTCCTACAGGAGACCATAAGGACACTTGACACTTTACTGCAGACCCTGATCCCTTTCTCAGAAAGATCCGGAGTACAAGACCAACCTTGTACATACTCCCACTGGAATGCATAAGTACAAACACACACACACAGATGTAAGCAGACATAGCTAAGTCCCAGAAATACAAAGTCACCCTACTTAAGATGAAGATTATGGGGATGGGGACATTGGGGGTGGTATCTTTCTGGAATGTTTACATGCTTCTTTAGTGATATTCTTTTCTTTTTCAAAGTTTAAAAAAAATTACTGGTTCAAGAATTTCATACAGTATATTGGGTAAACCTAACTAGAGTGTTTTCCCCTGAGCACTATGAGCTGAGCTAGCAAATTAATAGTACCTGAGCACCAGTTGATGAGAAATTGTAGTCAGGACATGTGACTGGGAACCAAAATGGGGCAGTGCTGTGGTCCCAGCTGTCAATCTATGGCATCTGATGCTATGTTCTGCTAGTGAATACTAGATCTGAATTAAATTACAGAACACTAAATTGGTATCTGAGAAATGCTTGCAAGTGGAGCAAAATTCCCCCAAAATTGGGGTGAGTGACCAGAAGCAGTGCACTGTATGCTAACTGTTCAATGTTTTAAAGTGTTGGGGGGGGGGCAAATAGAATTTGACCGTGTCCAAATGAGTCACAATACTGGGTTCTGACTGAACAAAGGCCAAAAGGGAAAGTATCCTCTAATCTCAACAGCATTCATTGATTTATTTAAAAAGTGTCCAGTTATCTATTCCAAACTGGCCTTAAACTCTCCGAATCTTCCTTCCTCAGCCTTCCTCCAAGTGCTGGCATTACAGGTATTTACCACCATGCCTAGCATAATCCCAGTAACTTTAAAATGCATGCGCCTAGTAGATGCATGTTTTGCCATCTCCTTCTGCATCAGCATAGTTTAAACAAAATTTAAGCTTGTTTAATTACAAAGACAAATCCATTTCTCACATTAGCCAAGCAATGCATCCTGCCTCTGGCCTCCTCTTCCTTTTCAGTGATTTCAGTTTCTCTCCCTTACTCCTCTCTATCTCGCTCTTTCTATTCCCAGCTCTTCTTTTTCTCCCTGGGTTTCTGCTGATTTTCTACCTCCCCTTTCTGCTTTTTGTCCCTTCCCTGACTCTGTTCCTTCTCTTCCATCTGTTCTTCACATTCTTCCACCTAGTTTCCCCTCTGGCTGCTCTTCCCTGGCCTTTCCTTTCCTAGCCTGCAGTCTCTATTATCAATGTCTCACTAGCCTTGCCTTTTGTCCCCTTCTCTACTCAGCAGCCCACCCTCCTGGCTCTCTGCCCCAGTGCTTCTCCCTAGGCAAACCCAGTCACCTGTGACCCCAGGTATTCCCTTCCTCTGAGGGCTGTTAACCAATCATTTCTCCTCCCACCCCCCCCCGCCCCACCCCAACCTCCCACCCACCCCCGACCCCGACCCCCCCACCCACACCGCCCCCCATCCACCGCCAGCTCCTAGCCCGCCTCCCGCCTCTGTCAATTCTGTTTGATCTTCTGCCGCCTTCATGCTTCACTCTGCAAATCCCTGGTCACATTTAGGGGTCAGGTCTCTCTCCCCCTTTTCCGTTTTCCTACTCGCTTCCCATCTCTTTCTGCGGGGATGGGGGGGGGGGCGAACGCGCAGGCCTGGCGTGCAGGGGCACACGCACGACCCCCTGGGGTGGAGGCTAAGGCCTAGGAGCCCTGCAATTCCCAGAGGGGCCCCTGCAGAGGGCGGGGGAGAGGGCTAAGGCTCGGCTCGGCAGGATCCCCGTCAGACGTGGGCTCCCCACAGGCTCAGACCGCGGCTCAGCCCCGGGTGGATGAGCCGGCGGGACCTGAGGGGGTAGACGGGCCGGCCGGGAAAGACGCGGATCAACTAAGGCTATCTCTGAGGGAGACTCACGCGCCTCACCGGGTCGCGACCTTCACTTTACGGAACCGCTTCCGGGTCAGGGAGGAAAGCGCGCGCGCGGAGTGGACAGGAAGAGTCAGAGACGCCGGGAACCCACGGAAAAGGGGCGGGCTACAGGGAAAGAACCCGCGTTGTCAGGAACCTGTAGAGGCCCGGCGTGAGCTTTTACCCTTAGGGGGCGGAGCCTAGGAAGGAGAGGAGGGCGGGCCTGGGCTCGGAGGAAAGGGCGGGCGGGGCCTGAGGGGACTAGGAGGACAGCCCTGGGCTCTGAGGAGAGAGAGGGCGGGCGGGGCCTGTGGAGAAGAGGAGGACGGGCCGGCGCTGTGACACAGGGGGGAGGGGGGACCCGTGGAGAAAGAGAGACTGGCCGGCGCTGTGACCAGAGAGGGAGGGCGGGGCCTGAGGGGAAGAGGGGGACGGGCCGGCGCTGTGACCAGAGAGGAGGACGGGGCCCGTGGAGAAGAGGAGGACGGGCCGGCGCTGTGACCAGAGAGGGAGGGCGGGGCCCGTGGAGAAGAGGAGGACGGGCCGGCGCTGTGACCACAGAGGGAGGGCGGGGCCCGAGGGGAAGAGGAGGACGGGCCGGCGCTGTGACCAGAGAGGGAGGGCGGGGCCCGCGGAGAAGAGGAGGACGGGCCGGCGCTGTGACCAGAGAGGGAGGGCGGGGCCCGTAGAGAAGAGGGGGAGGCTCTGGAGAAGAGGTGGATCGTTCTGGGCTGTGAGGAGAAGGCAGGCAGGGCCTGTGAAGAAGATGATAGTGGGCCTGCGTTGTGACGAGAGGGAGGGCCTGCGCTGTGACAAGAAAGGGCGGACGGGGCCTGAGAAGAAGAGGAGGGCGGGCCTGGACTGTGAGGAGAAGGTGGGCAGAGCATTTGGAAAAGAGGAGGTCCCGCCTGGGCTGTGAGGAGAGGGAGGGTGGGGCCTGTGAAGAAGAGGAGGGCGGGCCTGGGGTGTGACGAGAAAAGGCGGGAGGAGCCTGTGGAGAAGGGGAGAGCGGGCCTGGGCTGTTACACCAGACGGTGGGCGGGCCATGTGAAGAGAAGAGGTGGATTGGCCTGGGCTGTGAGGAGAAGGTGGGCAGAGCATTTGGAAAAGAGGAGGACCGGCCTGGGCTGTGAGGAGAGGGCGGGTGGGGCCTGTGAAGAGGACGGGCCTGAGCTCTGACAGGGCAGGCGGAGCCTGAGAAGAGGAGGGCGGGCCTGGGTTCCGAGGAGAAGGTGGGCAGAGCCTGTAAAGACGAAAACCCGGCCTGGGTTGTGACAGGAGGGGGGGCGGGGCTGAGGTGAGGCCTAGGACGGTGGGCGGGGCCTGTAAGGAGGCGGGGCAAGGGCGGAGCCTGGGAAGAGGCGGGGCCTTAGCGAGAAAGCCCTCTTGTGGCCTGGGACTCAGTGGGCAAAGAGGCCTGGGAAGAAGAGGTGAGAAGGGCAGGGAATGCAAGCCCGTGGTATTAGCCTGAGCAGAAAGGTGATGGCCTGGGAGCTGATGTAGGTAGGAAGGCAGGAGTGGAACCTTAGCGTCTGGATGGATGGTGAAACCGGTTTTCGTGGGAACCACTGGGCAGAGTGGAGAAAGCCCCAAGCCCTGGCTCCTCTGGCTGTGGAGGACTTTTCAACATGTTGAGACTACTAAGTTGTCTGGGAATTGCAGTCTCTCTCGACTTAATGGTCTAGTGCCCCTCTTTTCATGTAATCACACACATTTTTTTCTTATCGTTTTTACTTTTGGAAAGTAGACATTTAAGGTCTTAGCCCTTCTAAAGAAATCACACATGCAAGGTAATAGAGAATACCAGTGTGTTTGCATAGGGCATGGAAAGACACACACACACACACACCACACATATATATATATATATATATATATATCTTATTATCTATATATATTTCAGGAAGTTTCCACTTCAGGAAGAGTTCCACAGGGTATAATGGTAGCCTGCACTAATAAAGACAGTATGTAATGTCTTCACTTAATTCAGGTGCAGCATCTTTAAATCAGCCCTGCTTCAGGTTTCCCACACTGGAGACATCCTCACACAGCTGTAGTGAAGTTGACTGATCAAAGGTAACCAATATCACATTCTTACCGACAGTGAAAAACTAAGATACACAAATAATTCTAAGTCTGCTGTGATAGGATCTAAAAGCTCAATGTGTTTACTAACACAAAACAGCTCCAAGACATATGGTAGGTAAATCTTTAAATCTATGAATAAAATCTTACAACAAGACATTTGGCTACAGAGCATTTTCTAAAATACCTTAATAATACATGTTGAACATGCTCAAATCCAAAAATCTGAAAAGCTCCTGAATCTGAACCCTTCTGAATACTGACTTGATGCCTCACTGGGAAAGTTCCACACCTCAGGTAATGAAGTGAAATGCGAACACACTAAAATACTGTGTAAAAATACTTTCAAGTTGTATGTATAAATTCTACTTGAAGCAGATACTGTGTTTAAACTTGTATCTCATCCCTCATAGTCATGTATAGAAAATAAATGACCATCGCTCCCACAAGCCGCCAGCCGCATGAGAGGCGATCTCTGGGAGTTCAAGGCCAGCAAGGCTGGATCAAAATTAAAACTCAAAAATGGCCCACACAACACGCACTGACTCTGATTTCATGAGATCATTACATAGCCTGGAACCTCGTGGAGATTCTCAGAGACGTTTCAATATGATATTAGGATGATCATTTGTATCAAGTCATAATAAGTTTAAAATCAATGAGCAATTGCTAAAGTGCCTGCAGTATATGGAGTTCAGAGTTTAATCTTACTCTTCGGGAGGCAGTTGGTATAATGGGAAGGTGTCTTGGCCCATGGGGCAGAGGGGAATGTTCCCCCTGGGAGGAGAGGAGATGGAGAGCGAGAGATAGAGAGGGAGAGCGAGAGAGATGGAGAGTGACATGGATGTTAGAGAGGAGAGATAGAGAATGAGAGAATAGGCTGAAGATGAGAGTCAATAGATAAAGATTAGATAATTATGTAGTTATGTATAGATGGTAATGGGATCTATATTATAGCTAACATATAATAGAGAAGAGAAGAAAGATAATTGTAAGTAATAGTATCTATTCATTATCGTTAGAAAATATATAGTATATATTATAAATTACATATATATTGCATTATAGCAGAATATAAATGATATGGTTATTATAAATATATATTTTAGTAATATCTTATATATCAATATATTTATATATATACAAATTTATATATTATATATATATATATATAAAAGAAGCCAGATTGGTCAGTCTTTCTCTGACCACCAACTTTTTTCATATGTTTCTTTCTCCACTTCTGCTCTCCTATACATAGTCCTGTCATCTGATAAAACAGACCCAGTGTGTGTATGGATGGATCCACACAGAGAACTCCCAGTTGTCTCCCAGAACTTCAGCATGGCTCCGTTTTCACTGGTGACTCAGCCTATGCTGCCTGTCTGCCCATTTGAACCTGTCCTCCATTTGTCTACTACTTCATCCATCTGAACCTGGTCCTGCCCTTCACATAAATGCCCTCCACAAAGAGTAAGATTAAACTCTGAAATCACATACACTCAGGCCTTAAGCATTGCTCATTTATTTTAAATTTTAACTTGATAAATCTTGATAAAACACAGCACGGTCTCTATGTGGGCAGGCCTCACACTGAATCTTGCTGGTATAAAATTCTTACCTCACCGGCCTGGAAATACTGTGCAGCAGAGGCAGCCATGTGCCTGTATATCCCAAACCTAATTGGCTATTGGCTCTCTCCTTGGAGGAATAACCCATGACTGATGCCACAAGCTTACATCCTCTACAGGTTAGGAGATGTTATAAGCCACAGTAAGACCCTGTCATATTTAACAGGAAAAAATGTAATTCATGGATTAACATATCATCCAAACATATGTGTCTATAACAAAGTAACCTACCATAACTATTAGTGCTGTTTAAATACCTATGTATCTAATTGCTTGTGCTTCATTAGTAGGATTGAAAGATTATTCCTGGACAAACTGTCAGCCCATGAAAGGAAACAGCCAGAATTGACCAGAGTCCAAGACAACAGCTGCAGAGAGAGTGGAATGTTTTGCTTCTCATCCACCTGTGCTCCTTTTCTAAGCCTAGGGAACAATCTGCGGAAGAGGTGGCGTGGTAGAATGTAAGGGCTGTGATTGGGGTGAAAGGTGAAACTACAGCAATGTAGTCTGGACATTCATTTGATCAACTTGACTGAATATACAACCCCTCACCCCCTGCTGGATGGTGGGGCTGTGGGGGTTTGGGCACAACAGCCTGCAAATTGGTTTCATATGAAGGATGCTTTTACTCATAGATTATCACTTATATCTAAAAAATGAAAAAAAAAACTAAGAGAAAGATGCAGGACAGTTATGGCAGAATGCATGATCTGGGATGGGGTGGGGGTGGGGGGGAAGGGAAAGGGAAATATGCCTGGACTGAATTGGAAAATGATGTATGAAATGCACAAAGCATCAATAAAAAAAAATGTTAAAAAAAATAAAATCTAACCTGCCTTTGTTGAGTGTAAATTTGGTTCTGTTTGTATTTTTTATGTAGCTTGGTTGCTTTTGAATTTAGAATAAATACTTCGTGCTTCAAAAAAAAAATTCTTACCTCTCAGCTGGTGAAAGATTTTAACCAGTGTTAAGACCAAGTCAGAAAGAGTTAATCTAGTTGAAACAAGCCTGGTTCCCATGACTACCTTAACCGCAAGAATACAGCCTGACCCTGAGTTCCTAGTTCCCAGAGCTACCTGAGGTCAGGATGAACTTTCCCAGCCCTAAAGGAGTGCTTCCTACCCCCTAAGAAACCCATTCCTCTCCAAGGGGCTTCATGCTGCTAAACACAACCAGTCAACTTAAAGGTCACCACTGCTTCCATTGTGTTTATATGGCCTTGCAATTGAGTATGTATGATGTCACAAAATTCCTCTACTTTGCAGAGGGTTTGGCTTTAAAAGGTCTCTGTAACAGACAGTCAGGGTCGCGCTCATCCCTGTGTGGAATGGGTTGTGTCCCTGACACATCAACAATTAGCTCCCTGGATGTGTCAGTTTTCTTAATTGGGTTCTGGTGCACCAGCAAATTAAATAAATTTCATATTAATCTGTGGCCCCTTGTTGGTTTCTTTTGTAAGTGTGGCAGTTTGAGTTCAACATCAGCCTCCCCGGCTTTGTGATCCTTTCCCTTCCAGTCTCCTCAGTTCTCCTTGTCCTTCTATCTTACCTCGTTATTACTTTAAACTTAATCTCCTATGTACCAAGATTTGGGTCTCCCCTTATCAGTGCCTGGAGAGGATCACAGAATGGGACATCTACCTAGAGAGTGATGGAATATGCTGGTTGTGTGAATCACTGAGTTCCAGTCAGCTCTGCTTGCAGAAGAGGGGAATCAGATATTTTTCATACATATTAATGCCTTTGCCCTGTCCCAGGTCTAGCACATCAAATAATCAATTAACGAGCAAGACAGACCAGAAGCCAAAGATATGAAGCAGATGCCAGAAATTTCCATACACCCTTCTGCTCAAAGGCCTACTAGAGACAGGACCTTCATGGAGAAATGGGAGAAGTGAGTCCAAAGGCTCTTTCACCAGAGGAAGGATGAAACCAATGTCAATGGATCTAGAACTTCTAAGAACTAGGGACTCTGAAGAGCAGAGTTAAATATGAACAGAATGCTTCATATTTGTAAATGATATTCCTTAAAATATGCTTGTTTTATTGGAGCTAGAGAGATGACTCAACAGTTAAGAGCACCAGTTAGTTGCTCTTGCAGAGGATCTGAGTTCAATTCCCAGCACCTACATGGTGGCTAGCAGCCATCAGTAACTCCAGTCTAGGGGAATTGCACACTTTCTGACTCCATGGTCACTGCATGACACAGGTACACTTACCCACATGTAACTAATACACTCATACATTATCACATAAAAAAACATTTTAAAAAATGTATTACATTTTATGCCTGTGTCCATGTGTGACAGAAGACAGCGAATGTGGGGAGCAGATGACAGAGTGTGGAATTCAGTTCTCATCTTTCATCTGAATCCCCAAAATCAAACTCATCACAAAGCTTGCATCACTGTAGGAAAGTGCTTTTACCTGCTGGGCCATCTTGCTGCCTCTGACTTGTATTCTGCTTTATCCAAGCCCCTCTCATTTGTGATACCTTTGTACAGCTGAAGGGTTCAGTGAGTCACATGGGAACAAGCCAAGTCTCCTTTACTTTAAAATTTTCTTTTTAAAAAATATTTTATTTATTTTTATGTGTGTGATTGTATTGCCTTCATGTGTGTAAGTGCATCATGTTAGGTCAAACTGGACCCCAAGATGGAGTCACTCCTGACTAACTCCATGGAGACCACAACCCAGCAGGCAGCATTCCAGGAAACAGAAATTAACCCACCTTAGTTTCTCAATAACCTCCTGACTCCTGTATTTAGCAATACAACTGCAAGTCTCTACTGAAGCCAATTTTCTGTAACAATCAGCCAGAACACTGAAAAACATTTAATCAAAATGCCTCCCTAACTGAAACCCCCTCCTTTATCAAGGAACTGTTATTGACTCACCTCCCCTATTCATGAAAATCATATATAACCCAGCCTAATGTGACAAGACGCTGCTGCTCTCTCTCTCCCATGAAGACAGTCCAGCAGCTCATTCTCCAAATTAAATCTATTCTTTCCTCAGAATGGTCTCTCCTGGTCTTGATCATTTTCCCAAACCTAACACACCCATGTTGTGCAATGCCCATGGAGGTCAGAAGAAGGCAACAGATCCTTTGGAACTGGAGTTACAAGCAATTGTTAGCCTACATGTGGATGCTGGGACTCAAACCTGGGTCCTATGTAAGAGCAGCCAGTGCTCTTAACTGCTGAACCATCTTTCCAGCCCCTATTTTAAATTTCTGAAGGCCTATCATATAACCCAGGCTAGCCTTCAAATTCATTGACCATGAATTTCTGATCTCCTTATGTTCACATCCTGAATGCTGGGATTACAATCCTGCATCACCCTGGCCAGATCATGGGGTGCTTGGGATGGAAGCAAAGAAGACATGTATGCTAGGCAAGCACTCTACCCACTGAGCAACATGTCTGCTCAAGCATTGCATACTTTTATTTAAACTCTACCCTGTGCTGTGCTGTGCTTACCTTTGACTTTCAGTTTTGTTAAACAGGCCTGGAGTCTGGATTTGCTGGGGTTCCCTTGGCTGTTTAAATACACTCTCCTCCTGGTTCTGCAGGGCCTGTTCCTTATCTGGCTTCTGATAAGCAATTTCCCAAAATCAACTAATCTTCATTCCTTTTCTGTTTTTTCAGGTGATCTTTAGTAAATTTTAATAGATTGCTATCTCCACTCTCAGAGGCTGAGGTAGACAGATTTTTCCAGGACTTTAGTTAATTTTTTTTCCATTTCCAGAATAGACACCAGGCCTTGTATGCCTTGTCCATAGTTGTCGAATACAGGCCTCTGAATATCTGGAACACAGATCCTACTATTTCTTGCTGCTATATATTTTAAGGTCTGTTTTGCCAGGAACCATTTCACCTGAACCTGGTCTTAAACGAAGATCACAAAACTGGTGTGTCTTTTACTTCTTCATGATAGCAGGCCATGGAAAAATAAGCATCACTGATATTCATCTGGTGGTACAACTTCATTAATAACAGGTAAACACTTTTCAATAATGGTCTCCAAGTTCAATTCTTCCTCATCTTCCATCTCAACATTAGCTGTAAGTTTAGCTATAATATCATATGCTTTTATTATTATCACAACATAAATAAGCCATAAGCTAGCATGAGTTTAAATAAAATTTTCATTATAAAAGAATATTTTAGATTTCATCTCATTTTAAAATATAGTGTTGTGCCGGGCGTGGTAGTGCATGCCTTTAATCCTAGCACTTAGGAGGCAGAGGCAGGCAGATCTTTGTGAGTTCAAGGCCAGCCTGGTCTACAGAGTGAGTTCCAGGACAGCTGGGGCTACAGGGAGACCCTGTCTCGAAAAGACAAAAAAAAATAAATAAATAAAATAAAATATAGTGTTGTGAGGACATGTGAGAATGATGGAATTGTCAGGTGAATGTAAAATTCAATGATGAGGACCAGGGTAATAGTGATGAAGACTGGAAGTGAAGGGTAAGTTGGTTCATGTCTACACTCCATGTATGTTTTGGTTTACAACACTTCCTCTACTACTTTCCTTTGGTCCAAGAGTCCAGCAGCAAAGCATCCTGAACCCCAGAAGCCTGGCAGGCAACATATTCTCAGCCTCCTCCCTTTCTGATACTGCATGTTCAGTTCTGCACACAAGTGAGGATGGAGGGCAGAGGAGCTCTGAGGTCCCTTGCTCTGCTTCTTTGGCTACAAATACTACTGTTTGGGAGGTAATAGCCACTGAAGCAGACTCAACCAGATTCTGTCTCTGCCACTAGAATTTTCCACTCTCTGGTTCCTTCTGTAAAATAGGGGCGATTAAGACAGTTTTCAAGATTTTATGAGATTAATCAGAGCAAAGTATTGCTGGCTATGGAAGCACAAATTTCTAATCCCAGTACTTGGGGCAAAAGCAGGAGAAGGATCACTGCAATTTCTAGGCCAACCTGATCAACATAGAGGGCTCAGGACAGCCAGAGGCTACAGAGTAAGACCTTGTGCTAAGGAAAATGTATTTGTAATAGGATGCTTCCAGTATTGCTATTCTGTATTTACACTTCACAGGATTGGTCATCCCTGTTGTACCCACTGACGATTAAAATTATGTCCCCAAGTGATAGCACAAACCCAATCTCTGTGTGTGTCTGTGTTCATGTGTTCTTTTATCCACCAAAGAGTAAAAAGAGTAAGCATTTTATCTTACTAATTATAATTACATTTAATTCAAAAAAGGAAATGAAATACTAGAAGAAAATAAAATTTGTTTTTCCCCCTTATTTTAAATAAAAGTATCAAAAATGACACAGTGGTAAAAAATTAACATTTTAGGCTCATTCATTTTATTATCGAAAGTCATTATTTTAAAGTTATGTTTAGTTAATGTCTCTCAATATTGACAAACTTTTATGAACTATTATATGCTTTATAGGTGATTTTATTCTCAGACCCAATTTTTTCACATTGATGTTTTTTCCTATTAAAAAGAGAGATTTTACCCATAGCACTTCTTTCCTTTTGAGTTTGTAATTTTATTAGTTATTTACAACAAATGAATAGATTTTTCAAAAAATGGAAATTTTTCAAATTAGCATTTCATGTGAAAGAACTGCTCCACTGTTTTTACCGTTTCCATGATTTTTTTTTTTTTTGTCTTTTCAAGACAGGGTCTCCCTGTAGCTCCAGCTGACCTGGAACTCACTCTGTAGACCAGGCTGGCCTTGAACTCACAATGATCCACCTGCCTCTGCCTCCTGAGTGCTAGGATTAAAGGCGTGCGCCACCACACCCGGCTTCCATGAAATATTTTTAAGAACGGATATCCTCCATTTATCTAGAAGGAGCAAATAGAACTCTTACAGATTAGGCATTTCTTTTTCTCTTGTTTAAAGAACTCAAACAATTATTGTTTCAAGATTGTATACACATGTATAAACATACTTTGATATACTTCTCCATTGTCTCCCCATCCCTGGCACTTCTCCCTTTCTCCCAGTATGTCCCACTCCTATTTTCTTGTCTTTTTTATAACCCACTGCATTTAATTATGAATGCTTGCATGACCATGGGTGATTAGTCAAAGGAGCATGAGGAGCTTACCTGTGACTACACTGTGGAGGATATCTGGAGAAACCATAAATGCTTATAGCTTCCAAGGTGTGGTAGGGGCCTCACCAGTACCCCCCATCTATAACGGAATGTTGAGGGACCTAGTCTTATGCAGGTGACAAGTACTCTGAGTTCATGAATCAGCAGCCATATCATTTCTAGAAAATGCTTTTCAACAGCAACTTTTGCCGTCTTCTGGCTCTTAAGCTCTTTCGGCTCCTTTTCAGAGACGGCCCCTGAACCTTAAAGAGGATGATATAGAGGTCTTGTTTAACACAAAGCATTCAGTTGTCACTTTTCTCATTACTTTGACTAGTTGTGAGTCTTTCCATTAACTGTGGCCTATTGCAAAAGAAGGATTTCTTGGGGCTGAAGAGTTGGCTCAGTGGTTAAGAGCTATGACTGCTTTTGTAGAGGGCATGGGTTCAATTCCCATCACTGACATGGTGGCTAACAACAATCCCTAGATTCAGTTCCAGGGGATCCAACCCCTTCTTACTTCTGTGACCACTGCATGACATGGGTGCACTTACACACAGGCCATACACTCGTACATATAAAATAAAAATAATAAAAATTTTTTAAAAGAATGATTTCTTAGGAGGACTGAGAACAGTGCTAATCTATGAGTATAAACATATGCTTTTAGAAGGCAGTATGACTTGAGCCTATGCCTTTCTCAGCCATGGGGTTTGACCAGTATACAGTACTAGGTATAAACTCCCTCCTATGGAATAAGCCTCAATCCATTCATAAAGTACTTGGAAACCCCATAATAGCTGTACTACACTATAGGGACAGTAGGCATATGCCAGGCACATTGTTGCTATAACTTGTGAGGTCTGCTGCTGGAAAGGATTACTGATAACCTTTCTTCCTGATTAACACCTTCCAGCACTATGAAAACTAACCATCCAAGATGCTTCAGGAAATAGAATGACAGAAAAATAGGTGTCCATGTTGGGGTCCAGACCTTGAACATCATGGGCCCTTAGACACAAGTATGTGTTCTGCTCATCGATCTTTCAGGTTTCAAGAATCTCTGTCTTACACTCCTACCACCATGAGCTCTACAACTTATTGCCACCTTGATGGGTTGAACCTGAGCCAAACTTAATCTTTCTCCCTTAAGTTGATTCTTTCAAGTATTCTATCCTAGTGACAAGACGAGATAAGCACTATACCTGTGATACTCTTTCAATTCAAATTTAGTTCAACGTGTCCGTGGTCCTTTATATTTACTATTTGGTGATTTTTCAATTGCAAAGTGTAATGGCTTTTATCATGTATTAAAATTCTCCCTATAAAATATGAATTCCAAATAATCATTCACTTTTTCCTTCAAACACATGCATGACTCAGATACTGGTCAGGGCACCACATTTTTGTTGTTGTTGTTGTTGTTGTTGTTGTTGCTGTTGTTCAGACAGCGTCTCCCTGTAATCCCAGTAGGCCTGGAACTCACCATGTAGATCAGGTTTGCCTTGATCTCACAGAGATCTGCCTGACTCGCCTCCCAATTGCTGGGATTAAAGACATGCACCATCACACCTGGCCTCTATGACAGCACGCCTTTTATTTTTTTATTTATTTTTTTTTTATGTGTATGAATGTAATGTCTGCATGTAGGTTTGTGCACCCGTGTCATGCAATGCCGCGGAGGTCAGAAGACGGCGTCAGATTCCCCTGGAACTGGAGTTAAAGGTTGTTCTCAGCCTCCATGTGGGTGCTGGGGATCAAACCCGGGTCGCTCTTAACAGCTAGGCCATCTCTCCAGCTCTGATAGCACACCTTTTTTTTTTTTATTTTTTTTTAAATTTTATTTATTTTTGTATGTGTATGAGTGTACTGTCTGCATGTAGGTTTGTGCACCCGTGTGTGCAATGCCGCAGAGGTCAGAAGAGGGTGTCAGATTCCCCTGGAATCTGGAGTTCTCCTGGAATTGGAGTTTCAGCCGGTTCTCAGCCGCCATGTGGGTGCTGGGGATCGAACCCGGGTCCTCTGTAAGAGCGGTCGGCGCTCTTAACCGCTAGGCCATCTCTCCAGCCCCTACAGCACACCTTTTAAGAGTGGTGGGCACGCCTTTAATCCTAGCACTTGGGTCGCAGAGGCAGGCGGATCTTTCGTGAGTTCAAGGCCAGCCTGGTCTACACAGTGAGTTTCAGGATAGCTGGGAATAGAGGGAGGCCCTGCTCGAAAAGAAAAAAAAAAAAAAAAAAAAGGAGTCAAATTGACTTAAAACTTCTCAAAATCATTGGTGAGATGTTTATTGTCTCTTTTCTCCTGCTACAGTTCAGTCTGGGTAATGCAGGAAAATATTTGGACACACTGAGATCCTTTAGAACACTGTACTTTATTTTTTTTTTAAGTTTTTTTTTTTTTTTTTTTTTTTAATCTTTGTAATTTGTATGATGTATTGTCTGCATGCAGGTCTGTGCACCCGTGTCGTGCAATGCCGCGGAGGTCAGAAGAGGGTCTCAGATTCCCCTGGAACTGGAGTTCTCCTGGAATTGGAGTTACAGACGGTTCTTAGCCGCCATGTGGGTGCTGGGGATCGAACCCGGGTCCTCTGCAAGAGCGTCGGTGCTCTTAACCGCTAGGCTATCTCTCCAGTCCCTAGAACACTGTACTTTAAATGAATGATGTCACTCCTATAGTAAAATATACAAAATCATACTTGACATTAACTCCCTGAAACTGAATTTAATCTCCTGGTAGGCAGGAAGCTATTCACTATTCTAACAGATAATTTGGATTTCTTTCTTTTTTTAGATGACCATCTCAAATGGTTTCCTATTTTATCATTATTTTTCATGCAATTCTAATGTGAGGAAGCATCTTGAAAATTTATGATATAGGATTGAAAGTTCCACAACTGATGATATGTCCATCACATACGAATTTTCTATGGACCATTATAATGGATCTGAACAAACTCTCAATCCCTTCCCTGCAGTCATGAGCATTCTAGTAATCATAAACATTACAAACAGCACAAAATATTCATTGATAGCTAATATTCATTCTATGGTTTATTTTAGAACAGAACTCAACTCTGTTTCTTTACCAACTTCCTGTGATGTCACAGTTTTGTAAACTTGATCAAACCCCTAGAGGGATTCATGAATAGTTAAATCACCATTGTGACTATATATTTAATTTAAAATTTCTTACAAGATTTGAGGATTTTATATTCCTTATCCAGTCAGGGCCAATCCTGGATAGTCTGGAGTTATGGTACATGAGGATGTAGGGGCAGACCATCGAGAAACACCCAATGGTGAGTTTAGAAATGTTTATCAGCCACAGACTGGGTTTCTTCAGGATAGACAAATGGATGTGAAAGATGGAGGTGAGACTGTACAAAGGCACAAAGGTGCTCACCAGGACAAGGATGTCCCTGCTAGTCCTGGCCTCAGGGGAGGCTGTGGGGGAAGTGGAGGCTCTATGAATGTGTCCCACCTGCTGTTTGTGCCTATGCAGGGTAAAAATCAGGCAGCTGCTGGCACGGAGCATGAGTCCTACACACAGCACATCATTGACTAACACCAACGGTATACAGAGTGAGTGTGTGACTTTGTCATGTAAGACTGATGCACAGTACCCATAATCTTCCTGGTCTATTTCACTTTTGTTGCTCCATTTTCCAGTGACATACACAGGGACCATGATGTCAAGTGCCATGTTCAGGACCCAGCACAGGATGTTGGAGGGACCCATGTACTTTACAGTTTGTACCTTAAGCTCTGCCCAGCAGGAGCCTCTGGGACTGATGATGATTGCCTGGAAGATGCTCAGGAAACAGGTGCTGCCAATGGATATATCTCTTCCCAGTTTGTGAAGATAAAAAAAAAATTTACATCCAAAATTAATAAGGAAGCCCTTTAACCCAAAAGCTGCCATTGTTTCAGGGATTCCTTTAGAGAGAATGACTAAGATGTTAGCTATATTCATGTGCGTGAGGATCACATCTGTGGACTTAAACCTGCATTTTGTGAAATAAAGGAAGAGGTAATGACAACAAAGTGATCCATTCCCTAGAATTCCAACTGTGGTCTGTAACAAGAAGACCACCCCTAGCACTAAATTCCCAGTGCCCATTCTTTCAGATCTTAGACACTGCTTTCGTCAAACAGAAATCCCAGAGGGAAGGTTGAATCCTGAACTATGTGAATCAGATCAAGTAGATTTCTTTCCATATGTTAGGTTTACCTACAATATTTACTAAATGTTTTCTCCTATTAAGAAATTTCTAGGGCTGGCAATGGACCTCAGTTAATGGAATGATGGTCCTGAAACCCAGTTACTGGGTGTGGTGGCACACACTTCTAATCCTAGCACTTTGTAGGTTAATGCAGGAGAGTCAGGAGTGTAATCCTATGCTACAAAGTTTGAGACCAACCTGGATTATAAGAATGAGGCCTGTTCTCCACAAATAAAAAAAAAACATTGGAAAGGTTGGAGGTATGGCTATTGAAGAGTTTTCACGGAATAGATTACTATCATAAACCATTGTTGGCCCTATATTCTTCATAAATGTATGAAATACATCACATTCTCATTCCACCAAAAATACCCGCAGCACATAGGCAGATGAATGATGATTTGTCTAAATTCAAATCTTGTTTGTGTGTAATGTGGGAAATTAAAGCTATATTTAAAAACTGTGTTATTGGGGGCTTAGTGGTTAAAAGCACTGACCACTCTTACAGAAGATCCTAGTTCAATTCCCAGCACCCACAGGAAGGCTAACAACGGTGTGTAACTCCAGTTCCAGGGGTTCCAACACCTCCTTCTGACTTCCTCAGTAGTTACATGACACAGGTGCACTTCCATACATGCAGACAATACATTCATACACATAAAATAAAAAGAATAAATAAAATATTGAAAAACTGTGCTATTGCAGGAAAGCCAGTTAGCTATGCAATGCAAATGAAAGAGGTGCACTTTTAATAATCCTGTTATTTCTTTGTTTTTGCTTTTTTAATCTTTTTGAGACAGGGTCTCCTTGTAGCTCCAGCTGTCCTAGAACTCACTATGTAAACCAGTTTGGCCTTGAACTCCAGAGATCCATAGGCCTCTGCTTCCCAAATGCTGGTATTAAAGCCATGTGCCACCACACCTGACCTCTGTTATTTCATTTTTTTTTTGATGGTATAAGTCAGTTTGCTACACTTTAATAAATTTTTATAAATAATCATTAAATGTAGCATTAACATGACATAGGAAAGCTATTGTTGATAGAGGGAGAAAAAAACAAATTCATTTTTTTTATTGGTGGCTTTGTGTTTTAAAATTTTAGAAGTCATGTTTCTGATCATGCAACTATGTGTCATATGACTAACAATTACCCACACCCACCAGATGTGCCTGCATAATCCGACCTTGCAAGCGATGAAGTACTTCAAAAACAACTGCAACAAAAGCAAGCTACTGCTTGTGGAGAAGCCTGAAAAAGACTACCTGATGAAGCTCCGTAGGATAACACTTAGCTTACCAATGTTCCTAGAAGTCACCTGCTAGACTGAACTCTGTGAGCAGGCTCAGATCACATAAAGAAAGGCATGGAAGTTGGAGCAGATGTTTAGGGACATCCCAACAATTGTGGCAGACATGTATGGCCTGGAAGCAAAGAGACATTATATACTGTTACTCTGGTAGAGAGCCATGAATGGCACCTACTGCCCAGTGAAAACAAAAAGACACAAAACAGGAGGCTTTGGAAGAGCCTAAAGCAACTAAAAGTGAAAATGAAGATGGAATGGACTCATACATGCCTTTGGCTCACTGTGCCAGTGAAAGAAAGAAGGGGAAAGGCTGAAGCAGGGTCAAGGTTTCAGAAAATGTGGTCCACTCAGAAGCTGGAAACCATGTCTTATCACCCAGGCTGCTGCAGGAAAGTCAGTGGGGGAAAAAAAAAGAAAAAGAAGCCTAGGGCAAAATAAGTCAGGCAGACTTGGAAGAAGACAATTAGTCTGAATGTCTGAATGACATTCTTCTGCCTTTTCTTCCATGAAATGCAAAAGCCAAATATTTGGGTTGCACCCAGCCACTTTATTTCTACAATCTGCCAAAGACCATGCTCTAACCATTTGCCTTTTGCCATCATATGTTAAACAGTTGCCTGGTTGTGGTATGACTTATTTCTAGTTGTAAATTTTAGTTTTAGGCAAAAATGAAAACCCCGAGATTAACAATCCAGAATACGATTTTACCTCTGCCATGTACCTGTATGGGTTTCCAAAAGGAATGTCTTGGGTAATTCTTATGGATAAAAAGGTAAATTTTAAGGACAGGTGTGGTAGCACGCACCTTTAATTCCACCACTTGGGAGGCAGAGGCAGGTAGATCTCTGTGAGTTCAAGGCCACCCTGGTCTACAGAGTAAGTTCTAGGATAGCTGGGGCTACAGGAAGAATAAGTCACAAAAATATCCAAAAAAGTTAAATTTTGTACATTATGTAAATTTGATTACTAGGAGGGGATTTGTATGAGATAGAAGTGCTTGTTGGTGTACTACATCTGGGTGTCTAAGTGACTGTCTTTTAAAATTTACTATTTATGTTTTATGTGTATGAATGTATTGCCTGCATGCATCTCTGTGCACCCATTTCATGCAATGCTCATGGAGGTCAGAAGAGGGTGTCAGATGCCCTAAAACTGGAGTTATGATGGTTGTTACCTGCCATGTGGGTGCTAGGAACCAAACCTGGCTCCCCTGCAAAAGCAGCTAGTGTTCTTGCCACTTACTCATCTTTCTGTCCCATGAGTGGCTATCTTTACTACTATGAGACTAATTGAATACTTTCTGATTACCTGAACATAGATCTGTAAGCATTGTACAGGACTGAAAACTTTAGTATTCTCCCAATATGCTACCGCAATGTAGGCTATTCTTGGTAAAATATAGTCTTTTACTACTAATTATTAAAGCTTTTATGTTAATATAGATAAAATTTGTTTCAATAAATTACTAGTATTTTACTAAATTTTTAAAATGTGGGACATGATATCCATATGTGGTACAGGCTTATAGGTTAAAAACTAAACTTTCCTTTTTCCAAATTTGGAAATATTATTATTATAAATGTAAATATGTGAAATATGCAACAGTATGAACCAGGAGTGCACAGAGCTTAGATCGGGGGATTTCCCAGGGCCACCTGAAGCACAGCTCTCTTCACAGTAGTGAAGAGCTGGAACCAACCCAAGTGCCCCTCAACTGACCAGTGGATAGAAAAAATGTGGTACATCTACGCAATGGAGTTCTATGCAGCGGTAAAGAAAGATGACATCATGAACTTTGCAGGTAAATGGATAGAGCTAGAAGATATTGTGTTAAGTGAAGTAACACAGTCCCAGAAAGTCAAACAACGAATCGTATCCCTCATCTGTGGATGCTAGCGCCAAATACCTAGTTGTAAGGCAAACTAAGCAATGTTAATGTTATATTCCTTGTGATCTGAAAACAACTGTGCTCTTATATTGTGAATCCCTGAACAGGTTCTAGAACTAAGCTACCATTTATTTTCAGACTTAGGAATTTTTGGTAATGGGTAAAGGGTATGTATGCCTATTTTAGGGTAATAGAAGATTAAAAGAATGAGGAAAAAACTAGTTTGTCATGACATTATGTCTAACCACAATATTTATTTTATGGCAGTGCTTCTTAATATTTCCTATACACAGTTGCTTGAGCTTTTGTCCAAGTCTTTCCTAAAATATTATACAGTAGTTAAAAGTATCAGACTGGTGTAACAGCCTTTCTGGATGCTTAATGACCATATTTAATGCCTGTACAAATTTGGCTGGGGGTCTTAAGGGGTAACTTTGTTCCTTTCCCTCAGAGGTCTACTAAGTCCCAGGGGACTATGCATGGTGGCATCTATTGAAATATCTTGCAAACGTTAGTCACCAATATTCCTGTGCAGGGAGGTCTTGGAGATCCACTAATGGGACTTTGGCCAGTATTCAGTCTATAAAGAAGAAAGTCTGCTCATGCGTTAAAAAGGGAAGCCTGGTCTAGAAAGACCTGACTTTTTCCTTGAGTGGATGGAACTGGTAAATCTAAAGCCAAAAAGATCCAGGGGCTCCTTCTGACCCCTCCAAAACCTGAGTGACCCCTGAGGACCAGATTCTCAACTGAGCTTGAGAAACCAAAAAATCCTTGGTTATTCTGGGCTACCTGTGTGGCCTTAAACATCCTAAAGGAAAGTATAACCAGGAAAAAATAATTAGTAAGGCCTGAGAAATTGTACATCAGGTATAAAACTTGAAACCTTAGTAAAAAGACAAAAAGTAAAAAAAAAAGAGAGCACAGTTGTTTTGCCTGTCGTACTGGCAAGTGCAGCTACCTGGAGAGTGCCCCTGCTTTTGCCATCCTTCAAAGACATGGAAAAACAGCTTTTCAACTTCCCAGTGCCAGATGGGGACTGCTGAGACATCTAGCTTGTGGACTGAGCTACTTACTACCGGAGTTTCAGCCTCTTCAGAGTATAGGCTGCCATTGTTGCACTACCCAGGCTGTATCACAGAGACCAGTACTGGAAGATCAAGACAGGACATGGTGCTTACTGGACCTCATTTGGTGACCATGGAAAGGGAAAACCTCAGTGTGGAGCACAAGGGCACAACTGAAGGTTGTTTGGGCTTGACAAGGAGGAGCCTTCAAACATGACATTTTTCAGCCTAATAAAGAAAAAAATCATAAGCTGAAGATGCTAAAGCCTATGATGTATGTGGCATGCTTATATGCATTCATATTTTGAAGTTATGCAAATTGGAAGAAATAATAACAACAACAGCAACAACAAAAAGACTGGGTCAAATAACTCACTGAAATGGTGAAATTTTTCCCTAAATAGTAAACTTCTGCATTGAAAATTTTAAAAGGGACTGAGAAAAAGATGAAAAAACATGTTTGGCAGAATGCTTGAGCTCTGGTAGGGTGGGGATGGGCAAGGAATGGGGCATGAGTCTAGATTTAATTGGAAATTTTTATAAAATGCATAAAGGTTCAATAAAAATTGGCTTTAAGCAATAAAGCTCAGTATCAACATCAGGGTAAGCCCTACTATCTACAAAAGCACATGGAAACTAAACAACACTCTCCTGAATAATGAGTGGGTCAAGAAGAAATAAAGAAAAAAAGAAAAGCACTCCTGGAATTGAATGACAATGATAATGCAACACAACAAAATCTATGAGATACTTTAAAAGCAATCCTAGGAGGGAAGTTTATAGCCCTGAGTGCATACATCAGAAAAACAGAAAGAGCAGAAGTGAACAATCTAACACTGCAGTTAAAAACACTTGAGAGAGTAAGCCAGTGAACAGCATTCCTCCATGGCCTGTGCTTCAGCTCCTGCCTCCAGGTTCCTGCCCTGAGTGCCTGCCTTGGGATCCCTAAGTGATGAACTGTGACCTAGGAGATGTAAGCTGAATAAAACCTCCCCCCCCAAAAAAATAAAAACAATAAAAACACGAGAGACAGCAACAAATGAATACTAAACACAACAGACAGGAAGAAATAACAAAAATCAGAGCAGCAATCAATGAAATAGAAACAAAGAAAATAATACCAAAAAAAAATCAATGAATCCAAAAGTTGGTCCTTTGAGGGAAGAAACAAGATAAACAGACCTCTAGCCAAGTTAACCAAAAGAAAGAAAGACCAACTCCAAATCAATAGAATTTGTGATGAAAAGGGAAACATCACAACGCTCAATGAAAAGATCCAGACAATCATTTGAGAATACTTCAAAAACCTATACTGTTTGAAAATCTAGAAGAAATGGACGAATATCTGAAATCCTGGGACTCACCAAAGCTTAACGAAGAAAAGATCGACAGCTTAAACAGACCCATAATATATGAAGAAATTGAAGATGTAATAAGAAACCTCCCACCTAAAGAAAGCCCAGGCCTAGACGGTTTCAGGGCAGAATTCTATAAAATTCTATAAAAAAAATTTCAAAAAGAATTACAACCACTATTATTCAAATTGTTCAGAAGGATTCAATCAGAGGGAAATCTCCCAAATTCCTTTTATGAAGCCAGCATCACTCTAATACAAAAACCAGGCAAAGATAGAACCAAAATGGAGAGCTATAGACCCATCTCATTAATGAACACAGATACAAAAATTCTCAACAAAATAATTGCAAACTGCATACAGACCCACATCAAAAAGATCATCCATCATTGGATTTATACCAGAGATTGAGGGATGGTTTAACATATGAAAATCAATAAATATCATAAAACACATAAATGAACTTAAAGACCAAAACCACACGATCATCTCAATTGACACAGAAAAAGCCTTTGACAAAATCCACCATCTCTTCATGCTTAAAGTCCTAGAGGGAGTTGGTTTGGAGGAATCATCCCTCAATGTAGTCAAAGCCATATACAGGAAATGCACAGCCAACATCATCCTAAATAGAGAAGAGACAGAAGCATTCCCCTTAAACTTAGGAACAGAGCAAGGCTTCCCCTTGTCACCACTCCTCTTCAATATACTGCTTGAAACATTTGCTAGGGCAAGAAGGCAAGAAAAGGAAATTAAAGTAGTACTAAATGGAAAAAGAGGAAGTCAAGTCATCCCTTTTTGCTGATGATATGATTGTTTAACTAAGGGATGCTAAAAACTCCACCAGAAAGCTCCTAGAAATGATTAAGAGTTTCAGTAAAGTGGCTGGATATAAAATTAACCTAGAAAAATCAGTAGCCCTTCTTTACACCAAAAACAAGCAGCTGAAAAAGGAATACAAGGAGACCTTCCCACTCACAATAGCCTCAAAAACAATAAGATGCCTAGGAACAAACCTAACGAAAGACACCAAAGATCTCTACAAAAAAACCCTTTAAACCCCTGAAGAAGGAAATTGAAGAAGACATCAGAAGATAGAAAGACCTCCCCTGCTCAAGGATTGGGAAAATTAATATAGTAAAAATGTCCATTCTACCCAAATATATATACAGATTCGACACGATCCCAATTAAAATCCCCAAGAGTTTCTTCACAGGCTTGGAAAAAAAGTCCTTAATTTCATATGGAAAAACAAAAGACCCCGAATAGCCAAAGCAACCCTGAGTGAAAAAGAGCAATACAGGGGGATCTCTATACCAGACTTCAAACTATATTACAGGGCTACAGTCATAAAAACAGCTTGATATGGGGGCTGGAGAGATGGCCTAGCGGGTAAGAGCACCGACGCTCTTGCAGAGGACCCGGGTTCGATCCCCAGCACCCACATGGCGGCTGAGAACCGTCTGTAACTCCAATTCCAGGAGAACTCCAGCTCCAGGGGAATCCGAGACCCTCTTCTGACCTCCGCGGCATTGCACGACACGGGTGCACAGACCTGCATGCAGACAGTACACTCATACATATGCAAAGAAAAATAATAAAAAAAAAATTTAAAAAACAGCTTGATACTGCCACAAAACAGACTTGTTGACCAATGGAACCAAACTGAAGATCCAAACTTGAGCACATATAATTTCAGCCACCTCATATTTGACAAGGGTGCAAAGAAGACACAATGGAGGAAAGACAGCATCTTCAGCAAGTGGTGTTGGCAAACTTGGATCACCACTTGTAGAAGAATAAAGTTAAACCACTACCTGTATAAAAGTCAACTCCAGATGGGTTAAAGACCTCAACGTGAAACCCCAAACTGTGAAGGCAATAGAAGAAAAAGTTGGCAGGAGCTTAAAAGACATAGGCATAGGAAAAGACTTCCTAAATCAGACAGCAGCTGCACAAGAAATAAGATGGACAATTGGCAAATGGGTCGTCTTTAAACTCAAAAGCTTCTGTGTGTCAAAAGAAACAATCAAGGAAGTGAAGACAGAACCCACAGAGTAGGAGGAAACCTTCACCACAGATACATCTGACAAAGCATTGATTTCCAGAGTACATAAGCTTCTCAAAAAACAAAGAAGAAAGAAAACAAATGAATCACTCAAAAGATGGCGCAAAGAGCTGAACAGAGACTTCACAACTGAGGAATTAGAGATGGCTGAGAAACATCTTAAAAAATGTTCAACATTGCTAATAATTAAGGAAATGTAAATTAAAACTACTTTAAGTTATCATCTTACTCTAACAAGACTGGCTAGGATCAAGAAAACAAATGGTACCAAGTGCTGGAGAGGTTGTGGGGAAAGGGGAACACTCATCCACTGCTGTTGGGAATGCAAACTTGTACAGCCACTATGGAAAGCAGTGTGGAGAACCCTTGGAAGACTCAAAATGAGCTTACCACCTGACCCTGTCCTACCACTCCTGGGTATATACCCACAAGACTCATCTTACCACAGAGATACATGCACAGCCATGTTTATTGCAGCACTGTACAAAATAGCAAAAAGCTGGAACCAACCCAAGTGTCCCTCAACTGACCAGTGGATGGAGAAAATATGGTACATCTACACAATGGAGTTCTATGCAGCGGTAAAGAAAGATGACATCATGAACTTTGCAGGTAAATGGATGGAACTAGAAGATATTATGTTAAGCAAAGTAACAGAGTCCCAGAAAAAACAAACGATGAATGGTATCCCTCATCTGTGGATGCTAGAGCCAATTACCTTGTTGTAAGTTTTTCTTATGCAGAGCTCCTTGAGCTTTTGTGTGAATAGTTGGGATTTGTTCATATTGGAAAGAACAACAACAATAACAGCAATACCGCCACCACCACCAACAACAACAAGTAAAGAACTGACTGAAATGGTCAATTTCTGCTTGAAACAGTCAACATTGAGAATTTTGAGAAAGACTGAGAAAAAGATGAAAAACATGTTTGGCAGAATGCATGAGCTCTGGAGGGTGGGGGGTAGGGAGGGTGACACATGTCTAGACTTGATTTGTAACATAATCTTGTACAAAAAATATATACAAAACAATAAAAAATGCAAAGAAATGGCTTTGAAATAAAAGTATGAACCAATAAGCAGAATTTGTGTAAAGCATTAAAGCATAAGATTCATAAACCCAATGAATTTTCTAAAAAGAAAACATGTATATTTTCTACATTTAAGCTGTTTTAATTAATTAGATAATATTTAATTGTTTCATTTTTGCAATTATATTTATTTAATTGTATGTTCTTGTGGGTTCTATGAGATGGTCCTATGTATGTAGTTTATCAGGTTGAAATCAAGGCAGTTAGCCATTATCTCCCTTTAAATATTGTGAACTTTCTGATTACTAAACAACTCTAACATGTGCTGTATAAGGTGATATTTCACTAATGCATGAAGATACAATCAGGGTAGATTTCCATGTCTTTATCTTTGTGATTAAATCTGAGTGCTTCTCATCTAGTTATTTTGAAACATGTAATAAGCTATTGGGTTTTGTGTATTGGTGAGCTGTTGAGATTGATCACATAGACTTACACATGTTAGGCATGCTCTATAGTAGTGAGCTACATTTCCAGCCCATAATAATATTATTATTAAATGCCACTCCATTGTTTTTTAAAGCAGTATAATTTAATTATCTGTATATACCTGCATTTTGGAGCACATGTTATTCAGTCTTTTTCTGTGTTCACTTCTCCATCATCCTTAGCATTCAGTAATCACTTTTTTACAGAGTAATATTTGTAGGACGTATCTATAAGAACAGCAAAGGACAATATTTGTATTCATGTGTCTAACATAACACTTGGCATAATGTCTCTCAAGTTTAGTATTTTTTTTTCCTGCAAATGAGATATTTCAATTCAGGTACATTACATTTCCTTTATCAATTCCTATTTTTGGCATCCAGGTTTATTCTGTAACCTGGTTAGTGTGATTATTATTGCAGTAAACATGGAATTGCAGGGATCTCTTTGATGAACTGATTTTGTAGCCTGTAGAGGTAGAATCAGAGGGGTGATAGCAAAATCTTATGGCAGGTCTGCTTTAAGTTTTCTGAGGGGCCTCTGTTCTTGATAACAGCTGTACTAACTGACATTCATTCCCATGAATAGTATTAGGAAGCCCTCTGCACTCTTTACAGGAAGTAACTCAGTATGTGTCAAAATCCCCAAAGTAAGACACAAGCCTGTTAGAAGAAACCGTGAAAACTTTCACAACACTGATGCAGGATAAGAACCACAAAATGCAAAAGAAACAGTAGACAAATGGGAGTGCATTAAACAAAGAGGTTTCTCCTCAGCAAAGAAAACAGTAGTAAGCAGACAATCCCCAGAATGGGAGAAATAAAAAAGATTTTCCAGCTGCCCATATGACAGAAGAGTAATAGTCACAATATATAGCATTCAAAATACACAGTAAGAAAGAGACCAAGGGTTGGGCATGGTGGCACATGCCTTTAATCCCAGCACTTGGGAGGCAGAGGCAGGAAAAAAAAAGAGGCCAAATAATCCTATTTTTAAATGATCAAATGCTATGATCACATACTCATAACAAATATAAATAGTGAACATATTTATTAACAAAACATTTAATATCACTCGCTGTCAGGGAAATGAAAATCAAAACCAAATATGATACTACCAGACTCAAGGAACTATAACACCTACAAAAAATTCAGAAACCAACAAATCCTAGGGAGGATGGAGAGAACAGTGAACTCAGTTTTAATGATGAATGTGTGACAAAGTGTACATTTGCCTGAAATACACTGTAACCTACCTCTTACCTCTCTTCTTAGTAGCTGATTCTTTTTGGTCTTTTTGAGTAGCTCCAGCTGTCCTGGAACTCAATATGTACACTAGGCTGGCCTTGAACTCAGAGATCCACCCGCCTCTGCCTCCTGAGTGCTGGGATTAAAGGCATATGCCACCACACCTGGCAGTAGCTGATTCTTTAATTTGAATTGAGAAGCAATCTCACAGAATCCAGCAAATGGTAAGTGGTTTCAGTAGGAAAAAGAAAACTGTTCATGTACCTCTTAAAAAAAAGAAGCATTCCCCTTAAAGGTGCCACAAAGTTTTAATAGGAGAGATTTTCTTACCTCTCCTTCATAGAACAAGGAGAAATATGATGATGATGAGGTCGTTCCCTAACTGTAAATTGGAGCCAACTGTCATAGAGGTAATCTCTTATAAAACCGGTAAAACTGCCTTCTTTAATTGACTAATTGACATGGGAACTGTGAAAAGGATTATTCTCTATTCAGAACCAAATATAATACTAAAGTCTCCTTAAGCTGTGCACTTAAGCAAAATATATTAATACAGGAGAGCTCTGGTATCAGCAATGGATTACTCCACCAAGGAGATGTTGGCCAGGGGATCCAAGCCCCCCGCCCCCCAAAAAAGGTAAAGGCTTCTTGCCTCTAAACTGGGATACCTGCAAGAAGAGAGGCGATAAGGCCCTGCTGTCAAAGACCTGATGTAAGCATGGGAAAGATGTATTGAGACCGCACTTGCAAGTGTACAGTTGATCTCTGGAATACCAGAGAGTGTTACCAAAGGCTATTAAACCAATAAAACAAATATAGGTCTCCTTGAGTCAAGCAAGACTCCTCCGTCAGCACCAGCTACACCTCACCTGCCTGGAAATACTGTGCAGCAGTGGCAGCCATATGTCCGTATATTCCAAATCTAATTGGCTATTAGCTCTCTCCTTGGAGGAATACCATGGCTGATGCCACAAACTTACATCCTCTAGTAGATAGGAGATGTTATAAGCCACAGTAAGACCCTGTCACATTTTACAGGAAAAAATGTAATTCATAGATTAACATAACATCCAAATATCTGTGTCTATACCAAAGTAACCTACTATAACAATTAGTAGTATTTAAATACCTATATATCTAAATGCCTGTGCTTCATTAGTAGGACTGAAAGGTTCTTCCTGGACAAACTGTCAGCCTATGAAAGGAAACAGCCAGAATTGGTCAGAGTCCAAAATGACAACTCCAGAGAAAGTAGACTGTTTTGCTTCTCATCCACTTGTGCCCCTTTTCTAAGCCTAGGGAACAATCTGTGGAAGATGGGGCATGGTAGAATGTAAGGGCTGTGATTGGGGTGAATGGTGAAACTACAGTAATATAGACTGGACACTTATTTGATCAACTTGATTGAACATACAAGCTCCCCAGCTGGATGGTAGGACCCTTGGGTTGTGTGGTTTTGGGCACAACTGTTTGCAAATTGGTTTTACATGAAGGATGCTTGTACTCCTTGAGTTCATATATTTCTTGTGTGTCCTGACACAGTTCCTCTTGATTCTTGTTTTTTTTTTTTTTTTTGTCTTTTCGAGACAGGGTCTCCCTGTAGTCCCAGCTGTCCTGGAACTCACTCTGTAGAGCAGGCTGGCCTTGAACTCACAAAATTCCGCCTGCCTCTGCCTCCCGAGTGCTAGGATTAAAGGCATGCGCCACCACGCCCAGCTACTATTGATTCTTATGAGCAAGGTCCCAGGAGTTTTATAGGAGTCTATTTCCATATGGTTATGTACCTTCTCCCTGACTCTTATAATTTTTTGACCCCTCTTCCTCAATGGTCCTTGAGTTCTGGGTGAATGAATCTTAATATAAGGGTCCTATCCAATGATTCACATTCTGCAGACTCCTAAATTTCGCTTTTTGGCCATTTTTATACTTTTGTGTTGCCTGTCTTCTATTACATGAGGGAATTTCATTAGTGAGAGTTGAGAGGTTCATTAGTATCCTCTTAATTTGTTTTATGTTGCATTAGCCTTAGGTGTAGAGGTTGTGTTGGAGATGTACCACTCAGGCATGGACAAGTCACAGACAATATCTGTGTGTGACCAGTTTTAGTGCACTGTGATAATCTTTGTCTGGTGGGAAAGAAACTTATTTGCTGACTGGAGATTGGGAAACTGCAGAGAAAAGCCTAGCCCTTCAGTGGTGAGAGAGGCTTCAGAGACTGCCAATGTAAGGGGTGGCCCTGTTGCTATTTGGAGAGCTCACACCAGATGAAGATAAGAGGGTGGTCCAGAAACCTGGGGTGCCAAGGGAAAAAGCAGGCTTGTATTCTTAGCTTGCGTAGGTAGACTAAGGCAGGGTATGTAGGAAAAATCTGGACAGAATTCTGCTTCCCAGATTCCAAAGGCAAGATGGGCATGGAGACCACTTGTGGAGGGTCCAACCATCCAAAATGGAAAATTGAGCTAATGTGGGTCCAGGGATCCAGATGCATTTCTCCAGTTTGGACCAGGAGTGTAGTTCCGTGATCTTGGGTGGCAGAGAAAAAGGTGGGCCTATATCCAAGGGGAATAGGGTGCGAGGCTGAGGAAAATGAGTGTTCTTAAGCTATAGATAAGTCAGGGAGCAGTGGGTGGGGTCAGACTTTCCAGGGAAGAAGCCTGGTCTGGGAAATCCCAGACAGGTTGAGGGTGGAGACCAGACTGTGCTGGAAAATTGAACTCCTTTTAGTGTGACAAACCATGTCTGTCAAATTCTTGGGAGCTGTCTATTCAGGTAAGAGGAAAGCTATACCAGCATCTGTTTATGGCATGGTTTATGCATATGGTAGACTACTGACATTCAAACAATTATAAGTTTTTGTGTTTCCTTTGGAATATGAGAAACCATTCATCCTCAAAATGACCTATGTGGTACAACCCCTGTATACATTACATTAAATAAGGAGAAAACTGGGCTTGAACTGAAGCGTTTGTAGCTACCAAACAAGTCGTTAGCCAGGTAAGGATGCTTGGAAACATTGATTGGACATTCTTTATACAGACTATGGCATTTTCCCTCCTCATGGAAGAAGGCCACAGCCACACTGTTTATTCTCAGCACACTCAAAAATAAAAACAGCAGTTTGAATACGTGTTCATTGTAAGTTTGTAAGCCCACCTAAAATCAGAGATTTTCCAGGAAGCCAAGTGAAGTAGAAGTTGCTACAGTATCTTGTAATCAGGCTTCTACTGATACAGGTCACAAGCCTCAGGTTACCTCAAGATGCTTCTGATACCAGCCACAAATCCGCCTCTTCCTAATCCCTCATCTCCTTGCCCCCATCTCCTTGTAAAGTCACTTCCTTCTGTGCCTGGATATAAAACTGCCATTCTGGGGACATTCTAAAACTGGTCATCATAATCCTGACACAGGCAGGCCAGCCACTATGGCTGAAATAAACCCAAATTCCCTTTCATAGGACTCCCAATATTTTCTCCTCTCTGTACCAAGTCTCCCTCAAAAGGAACCTAACAGATGGTGCTGTAAACCAGGCTGAGGGTCGAGATTCTGGATGCTTTGGGTTTGGCATGGCTGATAGACTCTGCTCACACTGACTGCCAGGTATAGGCTCTGCACCACCATGGATTTGACATCATCCAAAGGTACTGTTTTCCCTTACCTAATTATCTCTCATTCTCTCTCTCTCTCTCTCTCTCTCTTTCTCTCTCTCTCTCCTTCTCTCTCCCTTCTCTGTCCTTCCAAACCAGGCCTCTCAAGTCTCCTCTGTCCACATGGCCTCTCTCTCCCTCTTTCTCTCCCTCTATCTTTATCTCTATCTCTCTCTCTGAGTCTCCCTCTCTGAGTCTCTCTCTCTGTGTCTCTCTCTCTTTCTCTCCCTCTCCATTTCCTTCTCCTTCTCCCTCTCCCTCTCCCTCTCCTTTTGTGCAGTGTCTGAAACCTGGTTGGGCCTGAGCCTCCTCTTCCCAGCTGGGCCTGGCCTTGGAACTATTCTAAAGTCTCTACTCACCTGGATCATATGACTTTTGTTTTGGGGACTAAATCTCCCTTTTCTGGAAATGTTGCTGGGTTGGAAGATGATCCCCTATCTGATGGCTTTCCCCCATCCAGCCTCTGATCATTTCATGGGATCCTCTGTCTTGATCTCTGGCCTCCATCTAGCTTTGTCCATCACAAAGGATGGTCAGTTTAGCTCTTTGGCTCCCATCCAGCCTCTGATCACTGCTGAGGATGCTCTGACTTGGTCCTACGTTTCTGGCTAAGGCTTTGCTATGGGTAACTCCCATTCGACTTATTACCTCATCTCTACCTCCTTTTCCTAACTAGCTCATTTTCTCATTTTCTCTGTCTATAAATACCGTTCCTCTCATTCCAAGCAGTTCTCTCTGACTCTTTTGGCTCTGGACTACTCCTTGGCTCCAGTACCCTCTAGACAATGAGTCTAAATGCCCACTATATGACACCCTAGACTTCCAAGTTCTTAAAGATATTGAAAACTGCTGCCAAAGTACCTGGCAAATAGTCTCCTTCAAAACTCCCTTTTCCTCCACTTCATTGGTTTTTGTCTGTCCTTTAAAATGTAATTCCTCTCTCTTAGCTTCATCTCCCTCAGCAGAGTACTTGCCTTTAAAGTAATTCTTTTAACTTTTTCACTTACTACAAACTTATTTCCAGGATCCTCAGTTCTGCCCATGTCCAACTCCAGCGTGACAAAGCCCAATACCCACCTCCCTTCACCCTGGCGTCACTGTCACCCTGAAACATCAACTCTAAGGCTTTCCTCTCCAGGTTTTTCCTCTCTGACTACTTCCTATGTATGGCCACCATTTTCTTATGTCGTTTAAAACTTCCTCCAATGTCATGTTTTTATATGTTTCCACGTGCTAACATCTAATGTATTTCCATGCATAGAAACCACAGAGAGAGCTCATATAATTATGTAGTCTTTGTCTTTGTGTTATTTGTTTCAAAACAATCTGAAGCTGTGGCTACCAGGTTTCCTTTTTCATTGTGTGCACAAGAATTACTAGTGTTGGCAGGCATAATGGCGCACTCCTTTAATCCTAGCATTTGGGAGGCATAGGCAGGTGGATCTTTGTGAGTTCAAGGCCAGCTTGTTATACAGAGTGAGTTCCAGGACAGCTGGGGCTACAGGGAGATCCTTTCTCAAAAAAAATTACTCATGTTTATTCTGGCATGCCTAAATAAAATCATAAATATTTTAATAATATATTCAAAGGCCTTGTAAA
Organism: Rhizomys pruinosus; assembly: GCA_009823505.1. Classification (NCBI taxonomy): domain Eukaryota; kingdom Metazoa; phylum Chordata; class Mammalia; order Rodentia; family Spalacidae; genus Rhizomys; species Rhizomys pruinosus. The sequence goes on along the minus strand of VZQC01001441.1, from coordinate 802,704 downwards.
CCCAGGTATCACAAACATATTTTTTGTTTTGTTTTGTTTTTTGTGACAGGATCTCCCTATATCCTCAGCTGTTCTGGAACTCACTCTGTAGACCAGCCTGGCCTGGAATGCACAGAGATCTGGTTGCCTCTGCCTCCCAAGTGCAGGAATTAAATGCATGTGTCAACATGCTTGTCTTAAAGACTGTTCTTAGCCGCCATTTGGGTACTTGGAATTGAACCCAAGTCTTTTACAAGAGCAGTCAGTGCTCTTAACCTGTGGGCCATCTCTCCAGCCTTATCTTTAAATACCTATTATTCAACAAAATTTATAAGTACTACTTTTTATAGAAAACAGCATATATATATACATATATATATATATATAAGTATATATATATGTATACATATATATATAAGTATATATATATATGTATATATAAGTACTACTTTTTATAGAAAACAGCACATATATATACATATATGTGTGTGTATGTCTGTGTGTCTGTGTGTGTGTGTCTGTGTGTGCATGTGTGTGTGTATGTGTGTCTGTGTGTGTCTGTGTCTGTGTCTGTCTGTGTGTCTGTGTGTCTGTGTGTAAGCCCTGGGCAATAAAATTTATTCTAACATTTTAATCTCACCATACCTCAATACTTTTGCTCCAGGGTAGGCCCTGATTAATTCCTGAATCTTGTGGCCTGATGCAGCTGATCTTTTAAGAGTCTTTTAAACCAGAAAGGTGTGTTGGCCCACACCTTTAATCCCACCACACCTTTATCCCAGCCCTTTGGAGGCAGAGGTAAGCAGGTCTCTGTGAGCCCAAACTAAGCCCCCCTTGTCTGCTTGGTGAGTTCCCACCTACAAGGATACCCTGTCTCAAATGACCACAAATAACCCACCTTTTGCTAGCTTGTAAAATTTTCATCAGCAGTTAGTCTGGAATCTTGGTCTGGCTTGGGTGGAGGTCTTTGGAGCTTGTGGATTTCCTTGGAGTGCCCACGTGGTGGCTGTGTGGTCTCTGTGAGAGACCCATTTTGTGTCTGGCACCTGGGTCAGTTGGAGTGCCTCATGACTTCTGGGGTGAATTATAGGATCTGATCTCTGGGATGACCTGGGCCAGTCCTGTCTCTTGCCTCCAGGGAGTGGGAGAGGGCAGCCCCGGACTGCCATTGGGCTTTGGGTTTCTGCAGTGTTGTCCCCCCCTTCCTCCTCATAGGAAGCAAAGAAACTTCTCTGGTCCTGCACTGCTGTCCTGTTGGTCTGGCTAGCTGTGTGCTGTGAGCTTGTGTTTTAATCTCTAAAACTTTCTATGCTCCTATATGCGAATCAAACTCATGGGAACTATTTACCTTCACTTCATGCTTTTGGTATTGTCAATCTCTAAATGATCTTTGATAATGGATTGATCTTTATTGTCTTATTAATTTTATGGTTCAGAAACAAGTATTAACCAGTCTTAAAGGAACATTTTCCAATGCAGAGGTATTTCCTTGGCATGTGAAGCATTTTACAAAGAGCAAAGCTTAGCTAATCTCACAACACCTTAAGCCTGGATCCTGTAGCCAGGGGATACTGCTGGGAGTTCCCCAGCTGGGTGTGGTGGGCCACGCCTTTTATCTTAGTATCCCTTTAATCCCAGCCCAGCTGAGATTTAAGTTAAGGCAAGAAATAATTGCTGAACAAAATGGAGTTTATCTGGCCCATGTTATTTTCCATTCCTTATTAAGTAGGAAATCCAGCAAGGGATATTTACTACATTTCTGAAAATGCTCTAAAGTTTTGGTTTTGAAACCAGTTTGTCATGACATTGTGTCTAACCACAATATTTATTTTATGGGGCTGCATAAATGTATAGACTCGTGCTCAATGCTAAGGGAATAATTATAAAAATGTATACTAATTTACTTTATATCGAATGGTTAAGATTGTTAAATCCCTTGACCCTCTGTGCTTACCCTGGTGAGGTTTCAAGAAGCACTCACTTCCATTTCTGCACTCCACTTCTCTGCCTGGTTCCTGTTGATCTGCAGAAATTTTATGTCACTGCCTTTGAGGTAGGAGCTTCTCAGATCTGCTATATCTGAGCCCTAGTGACTCACGTGGTGGGCCTGGATTTGGAGAGTTTCCAGTTTCTTCACCCACCTTCCTGGGAGCCTCTGCCTCCTCTGCCCCTGCCCACTCTTCCCTGGTTCCCGTCTGGTCCTGCCAAACTTCTGACCACACCCATGTCCCAGCCCTCCTCTATCAAAACTGACTTTCCCCAGCCCCCCTTTTTTGTTTCTATGCCCCTTCCCTCCTCTTAGCCAGGGGGATGTGCCCACCCACTGACCTGCCTCCTCTTACCCTGCCTTAGGCTCCTTTCACTTAGCTCCAGCCTTCAGTCCGGCCCTGGACTCACTCTATGGTGATTTCACAAGGCTGATAAGCACTTAGAGCACACCTGAGCCACTGTAGAGCACTATGCTCTTGGGGCCTAGTTCACAAACAAAGGAAGGAGGACTGTGAGGAGCTGCCCTGATATTAAAGACTGGAGGAGAGATGGCCTAGCGGTTAAGATAGCCGACCGCTCTTACAGAGGACCCGGGTTCGATCCCCAGCACCCACATGGCGGCTGAGAACCGTCTGAAGCTCCAATTCCAGAATTCCAGTTCCAGGGGAATCCGAGACCCTCTTCTGACCTCCGCGCATTGCACGACACGGGTGCACAAACTTGCATGCAGACAGTACATTCATACACATACAGAAATAAATAAAATTAATAAAAAAAAAAAGACTGGAGCAGCTGCTGGAAATATCACAGGCATTATTCATTAGCACAGAGGCGCCTTTGCAGTTAAAAGTCTGTGTCCCTGCTCCCATGGACAGGTTTTGTAACCAATTATATAACTGTGATGTTCAGTGTTTATTCTTGGTTCCTGGACAACCAGTAGCAATATCTTAACTAAGTCATCTTCTATGACCACACATATACTGTAAAACTTTATTCCTCCTGGCCTTGATTTCCTTCCTCTCACCCCTTTTAGATACCAGACTCTTTCTGTAATAGTCCCTCCAGAGATGTCCATAGTGCACATTAACATTACAGGAAATGGAGCTATTAATCTTTATGATGCTGTACCTCCTAAGGTTAGGATAGTTCACTTTAGGAAGGGAGATACTACCCCGCCATTGCTCTGGGTTTTTCAGTTGACTGCTGGATCTGTCAAAACCAACATGTTTACTTTTTGTAAGGCACCTAGTGCTTTTGTTTGTCTTTATTTTTTTTCCAGATTTTATAGGATATACACACAGCATTTCTGTGTAGCAAAGCACAAGTTCATACTTGGGCAACTGTCAGAAAATCTAAGGTCCTTTTATTTACTAATACAGCTTTTTTAACTGAATTGTCTATGAGACAGGCTATAGCCTTGCAGGTACATACATTGTGCTCTGCTGTGAATTTATATCTATCTTAATGTCTCTAACCTCTCTCCCAGGAAAAACACAGCTAGAGGATAAAACCATTACAGAGTGCACTTCTGTCAATGCCACCAGAAGTACACAGCATCACATTTGTGCAGTGGCTTTTGGAGTGTGTAGAAAATCACCCAGATAGGTCTGGTTATCTCGAATATCAAAGCCCAGTCCAGATAAGTAGCAGGTACAATGGTCCTTATTATCCATGGACCCACAAAACCCTGAGAAAACCCAGTACAGCTTAGTTTATACACCTGGGTTAAGGGAGCATCAGTTATGGAATTGGTTCCATTACACTGGCCTGTGGACATCTCTATGCAGTACTTTCTTCACTTTTGAGTGATTTGGAAGATCACAGCCCACTGTGGGAAGTGCCACCCCTGGACAGTGTGTTCTGTATTATATAAGAAAGGAGGCTGAGCATGAGCCACGGGAGCAACCCAGTATGCAGCTTTCCTCTATGTCCTGTGCTTCAGCTCCTGCTTCTGGGTTCCTGCCCTGATTCCTATTTGGGGCTCTGTTTGTGAAATGTGACCCTGGAGATGTAAGCTAAATAAGCCCTTTCTTTCCCAAGTTGGTATTTGTCAGAGTGTTTGATCATAGTAATTGAAAGTAAAGTAAAAACATGTATTGTCTCAGTATATGGATATCCATTTCAATACTGGCTTATGGTGGTTTATGCAGATAAATGGACATCCAGTACAAGGTTTTCACCCTTTTACCTCATCCAACTTTTATGTTGTTTTAGACAATAAGGTACTATAGTACTTACCTCTATCACTTTACCCTGTGCCCACTTCCTTCCACTGGAGAAGCTTATCTTATGTTGGGAAGGTGGATTCCTTAATGATCCTGTCTCAAGAGGTTCTGGGTAAGTTCTCTAAACTCACTTTACTCCTAGTCATTCCCTTCCAAGTAGCCAAGCAGGCCCATTTCATAAGAGTAACAGGATGGGTAAACAAAGGCAAGCCATCAATCCAGGCCCCAGGATATTCCATACACAACCCACAGTGGGACCCATTTGCAGCCTGGGCTGATGTATGTGCATAGGAAACAATGCTATTCTCTCTGTGATACTCGAGAGATAGTGCAGACATGGAAAGCATTATGGGTAACTCCTTGCATTCTGTGTCTCTATTGGAGGTTTACTGTTGCTTCTCGCTTTTGACCTAAAAAGGCAGTTTCCAGTTGCTGTTACTTGGTGGAAGGAGTGAGTATCCAACAGATGTTTCCAGCTGGTATTTAGCATCTGTTTCTGAAAGAGATCAAATCTCCACTTGGCATTCACCCATGTTCTGGTACTCCTTCCTCCATGCCTGAATGGTCAGTGTAGCCAGACAGCAATGTCCTGCACTACTGGCCTTTACTTCCACCAAACAGACCAATGTGTCAGTCTCATCATTCCCTGGGAAGAGCAGAGGTTTATGCCTGGCCACATATTACAGTATTCCAGACTTCTGTTTCCCTGAATACTATAAATCTTTCCTCATGGGGCAGCCCCATTAGGGCCAGAAGCCGACTGCTCAACCTTGTAGGTACAATGTAGAATTGTACAGGGTAATCCCCAAATACGTTGCCCACTGATCCATACACACATGAAGGAAGGAGGGATCATTTATGACTTCCTGCTAACAGCACTTAATTTAATGACTATCTTCCAAACAGCCCTTAATTTAGCCCACTGGCTTCATTTTTTTGTTTTTTTCTTCTCCTAGTTCTTCTCTGAAGCCCCAGCAGCCCTGTAACTCACTATGTAGACCTGGCTGGACTTGAATTCCCAGAAATCTGCCACTGCTTCTCCACTTCTGGGATTAAAGGTGTGCACTGCTATGACCGTGTTTTTCTTTGTTTGTTGCCACAAGCCACCCAGCCGGGATGTCTTTCACCTGTGGGAGAATCAAAGTCTTACACAGGAGGGTACAGATTAGGCAAAATAAATGAATATGACACCAGAGAGAGTTTTTGAATCTAGTGCACCTTTACTGAAATCAAATGAAGTTTTTATACAGGCAGGCAAAATGGCAAGCAAAGCTGCTGGCGTAACAGGCAGGAGGGGGGAAGGGTCGAGGTGACAAGGTGACAGGCAGGGGATTTGCATATCCTCGGGAGCACAGGGCTTATTGCCTTGGCAACTTGCACCTGGGCTGCAAGGCCAACTTTTAGATAAATTTGTACATCAATGAAAGTTTTTACTGCTCACACTGTCTTGATAAGCGATAAAACAGTAGTCTTAGAATCACAAGCCATTAGCAGTCTTTGTCTCTTTTGAAGTTCCAATTAGTGTTTTTCTCATCCTTCCAGGGTCTAGAGCTTTCTCAAGGCCTTTTGTTATCTCTAGGTTGTGATTTAAGTTACAAGCCTGAGAAAGGGGGCCTTTCAGCTCTTCATAAATTACACAGTGTTTTTCTTAAAGGAGAAATCCCTGCCAAGTGCCTTTAACTAAGTGTTACACTTTAATATGTATAACCGTAACTAAACTTTATCTTACTAGTTTTATTAGATGTAGCTTTCTGCTTAAAGGACTGAGTCTTATTATTATTAAGTTTGGAAGGACATTTTTATTATTAGTAACTAACCTATGATTTCACTTAGTGTAATGCCTACAATATACTTTTAGGATAAAGGAGCCTTTAAATGTTGTATCTCTATATGATTTTACTTAGGTTTATGAGGCTTCTGTTTGCCTGAATTGTTTTTAAACATATTTAACTGTCCCTAGTCTGGGACTGAGGTTGTGCTGAGCTCGGGAGGGGTGTTAAAAGGCAATGTACAAAGTCCAACACTCATGAAGCATAACATCTTTGTAATGCATCCTGACCGGGTACTCTGTCACTGACCTCCAGGGAGCTTAACCTCTCGAGGTTCGTATCTCCTCATCCGTTGTTACACAGACGACGCCGGAGTTGGTGTGACAGTTTGTTTTGTTTGTTTGTTTATCTGCTGGTTTCTTCAATCAGCTCCTTTATTTGAGCAGGGCTGTTAGTGGACAACTGAAGTGTTGGTGCTGTCTATGTGGCCTGAAATAAAGCTATCAGTATATAAGATATTAAGCCTGGAGTAGTGTCTTCTTTTTTTTTTTTTTTTTTCTGTCCTGGAACTGACTCTGTAGACCAGGCTGGCCTTGAACTCACAAAGATCCACCTGCCTCTGCCTCCTGAGTGCTAGGATTAAAGGCGTGTGCCACCATGCCCGGGCAAGTAGTGTCTTCTTTATAGGGACATCACACCATGGGTTCCATCTAGTCAAAATCCACGTCTAGCATTGTTAAGTTACTGTATTGTTCTCGTAGCCTCTTGTAACTCACCTGGTAGGGTACTACAACTTACTTCTCCCTTGTGGTGTAGGTAAGTTTCCAATCAGCCATAGTATGTGTGTTGAATACCATCATTCTTCTAGCTTCTCTCCAAATGCTATGACAAATCACTCTGACTAAAACCAACATGTGGAGAGAGGAGATTATTTGGGTCACCACTGCCACATGAAGGAGTCCAAAGTTGAAATTCAGGACAGCAACCTACTCCCTTGGTCCATGCTCAGATTGCTCTCTTATACAATGGGAACAACCTGCCTAGGAAGTAGCCCTGCCCACAATGGACAGGGATCTCCCACATCACTCAACAGTCCAGAAGGTGGGCCAGAGACATGGCCACAGGCCTGTGCAATGAAGCAATTCACCAACTGAGGTTCCTTCTGCCCCGGTGTGTAAAGTTGACACTATAGCTATCCAGCACATTGACTTTGAAATGGATAACAAAGATCTTACATATCCTGGAACATACTATGCCTTGTGTACTAGGATCCAATTTTTCCTTGTTATAGACTCCCAAGCCTGCCACACTGAATATACTTCCCCAAACTGCTTCACAACATGGGTGCCAGCTTTCAATCCTTTTCCACATGGTGACCAAAATTTTATGCATACTGGCTTCTTCTCCATGTGGCCCCACAGGCATCTCCCAACCTACTATGTTAATGGTAATATTCTATTTCAATATTTAGGTCTGAACAATGGTCACAAGCATCCATGCATGGCTTATGGCCTGCTTGATAGCAACAAATGCTCACTTACCTGCCTCAGGCCAACCACATTTTACTCATATTTAAATGTAATGTACACAAGTCATGTACTACATGGGCCATTTGGGTGATAAATACTTTCTAATATTCCAATAGTCACACAAAGATTTATAACTGTTTGACTATCAGCAGTCCACCATATGCCTAAACATATTCATGTACAGACACTCAGATAGTTCTGCTCTTACCTGACCAGACAACTCCCAAGAACTCAATGGACAAACCAGGCCCTTGCATGTTAAGGGTTATTCCCCACCGAGCCTCATAATTCTGGGTCAGATGAAATCTACAAGTGAAAGAAGTTAACATATCATTATTATAATGATACAATATGACTATCTGGGGTCATTTCCTGAATGCCAAGTCCTGAGCCACTGAACCATTTCAAATGGTGTGTCTATGCAGACACTGATGGGGCAAGATGATGAGTGTCCATTATGGGCTTTCCCAGGTGAAGCCAATTGTTCTTGAATCTCCACAGAAAAGCCCAATATCTCTTGGTGTGCCAGTGTTGCCTGACTAGGTAGGTGAGTGTGGATTGGGACAGTGCTGAATCTTCTCTGCTGCATGAGCAGGAGCTGGAGCAGGAACTCATGAGCTGGACTCCACTTCTTTCTTTCTTATTTCTTTTATTTATTTATTTTTTTGAGACAGGGTCTCCCTTTTTTAGTCCCACTGGCCTGGAGCTCCCTATGTGTCAGGAGTCACGCATGACTACCTTCCACACGCTGTCCTTCCCTTCTTGGCTCAGCTCCAGGACTTGCCTCCAGCCTGCAGGCCAGCAGTCTCTGGGCTCTGCTCCTACAAGAAACTGCCAGAGATCACCCGTGAAACAGAACGAACACACACACACACACACACACACACACACACACACACATACACACACACACGAGGAGAGCCGGGGAGGATAGGAACTCCGTTTATTTTCTGTCAGTGAGGTCTATATATTCAAGAATACTGTGCTTTGGGCAAGGAAGTGGGGAGCACGCAGAAGGGAGGGGTGAGCCAACTTGGTTCTAATGGGGGGGTGGGGCTTCAGAGCTCTGGTTTGTGCAACAAGTAACTAGAGGTGTGACATTCTGCTCAATGCCTCAAGGGAAGGGGCCTGGAACTTTGCAGAGATAGGGCAAAGTAAGAATCATTGTAATATCCCAAATCTTCTGGCTACAGTTAACTCTGGAAGCCCACAGAGATATCAGATAACTGGAGATCTCCAGGGACAGGTCTTACAAATTGTCACTTCAAGCCACACACAAAGCTTCATTCCTACATCCCACCCTTTGTTTTTTAATTAAAATGGAGCAGTAATGTCAAGGTCCTCTAGGGAGTCCCCTGGGATGGCCTGGTATTGGACTAGAACAGTCTTGGCCACAACCTCAGTACGTGTATTGATTCAGGTTTTTCAGGGTGTGATAATCAGGAGAATTCCTAGGGTGACAATGGGTCCCAGCAAGGGAAGTAACCAGATGGTTAGGGGGTTGGAAAACCATGGGACAGAAACTTGTGGGGAGTAATTATCATGGAGTTCTTTCCTGAGATCCCTTAGAGTTTTAACATTTTGCTCAACAATACCAGACTCATTTAAACAAAAACAACATTCTTCTCCCAGAAACACACAGGTTTCCCCATTTTCTGCAGTTAACAAGTCCAGGGCTTGCCGGTTCTGCATCACCACCTCAGCCAGAGAAGTTATCTGTCTCTGGAGCAATTCAAGGCTGTTTATGTGGACGCCATTGCTTCATCAAGCTTAGTTTGGAAGTCTGCTTCCATGCTGTAAACCTTCGCTAGGGATCTGCCCGCTGTTCCCATCGCTGCGTGGAGAAGGCAATGCCTAGGCTGACCAGAACCTGGATGAAAATTTCTCTCTTTTGATGGTCTGAGTCCAGCTGCAGTATCCAAGCGACTTCCTACTTCTCATAAAGGAAAAGCTGATGGGTGATAATTACTGGCAAACAAATTCCAGAACCAGTAGCATTTGTACAGAAGGATGTGGTGCCATCACACTAAAGAATGAGTGGTGATTTGACTCACAGGGTCCTGTCGAGAGGGACACTTTGGAGGCACCCAGGGTCTGGGGCTGCTGCAGCTCTGACTAAAGAAATAGGAAGTGTAGTGAGTCAGTCGAAGAACAGAATGCCATGAAACACTGGCTCTGTCACCACAGGGATAGATTCCTGTAAAGAGGAGTTGCAGGAAAAAGAGGGTGTGTGCAGGATGCACAGAACAAACAATGGGAGACATTAGGGTGGTTGGTGTAACTGAGGAGATCTCTGGCGTATTCAATGTACTGAGGCCATGTTACAGTGGACTGCAGCTTTCCATTTTGGATTCCTGTAACAGAATGTGGGATTGAATGAGGATGGGTTGGGGAAACAGAACAAGCTGGCAAGAGATACAGATAACTGCTGCAGGGTACCAAACGTTGTTGTAAGGGTAGAGTTTTCCCTGCATTCCTGCTCTCCAGTACTCACTCCGGTGGCCTGTATATTAATTTTAAACTAGTTATTTTGTATTTGAAATGGGCTTCTTGGGCTGTGAACACTCTCCAACATGCAAGGCCAGAATCTGCAACCACCATAAGTATCAGCTTCCTGCAAACACCGTTCTTTGTTTAGATGGGGGAAGCAGATAAAGGGTGCCTGACAGGTAGTTGTGGAATTGGGAAACACAGTGCGCTGGTTCCAATTACCTGATTTCTTCTTTCCCATGTTTCTCTGACAAAAATCACCAGACATGGGTCCAGGTCAGAGGTCTGTTCGCAGGCTAGGCAGAGAAAGAGTTAGTTTGAACTATTATCAGAGCAGCTAAAAGGATGGCAGACAGGGGTGCAGAGGGGGGAACACATGGATTTTGCAGAAGTGAGGAGTTGTTCAAGTTTCTTCCAGATCAACAGGTATGCCATCTTTTTGGTCGGCAGGGATGAATCTGACATTTCTGGCTGGAATCCAAATAGGTCTGGGAAAATCCAGTGGGAAGATGTAAGCAAAGCCCCTCCCAGTTGTTAACAGTGGGTTGAGTCCTTTCCACTGATTGTCTAAGGGATCTTTCCATCTCATCAGTATTTGAGGAACAGTGCTTTGTGTCTGCCAATGTTTGACTATGGCTGGATACTTTGAATGTTAAAGAGGTTTAGAGTTGTAAATGCTATGGCCAGCTGGATGTTAGGAGGGTATTTCCCTGCCTTTTGTTTTAATAACTGCTTTTTCAGGAACTGATGGGTCTGTTCTATGATGCCTTGTTCCTGTGGGTTATGAGGGATACCTGTATGATGTGCAATATTCCATAATTGACAAAATGATTTAAAGTGAGAGCTAGCAAACGCTGGCCCATTGTCTGTTTTAATCTGTGTGGGGATGCCCATGGTAGCAAAGGTAGAAAGTAGGTTGGCAGTGAGGTCCTTGGCTTTCTCTCCTGTATGGGGAGTAGCCCAGATGAATTTGGAAAAAGTGTCTATTGTGACAAATACATATTTTTTTCCCAAAAGAATCTATGTGTGTAATGTCAGTTTGCCAGAGTGCATTGGCTTTTATTCCCCTGGGGTTAATTCCCAAAACCTGTAGTGCAGGTGTTTTAACTAGAGTAGAACAGGATGAATAAGTTCTAATGATTTGTTGAAGTTGGGAGGAAGGAATTTTAGGAAAGCAAGCTTCAAGGCCTTTCAGGTTAACATGGGTGAGGGAGTGGAATTTTACTGCTTCAGAGAGGGATAGGACATAAACCCCTGTAAAGGAGAATCAGTCTGCAAGAGAGTTGCCTTCAGAGAGAGGTCCTGGCAGGAGGATGTGGGCATGAATGTGCTGTATGAAGAGAGGGTGACCCCTATTCTGTAAAAGGGATGAAACTGCAATGAGAAGTGGGGAGAGGGGATTTTTGTCTAATCAGACAAAGAATCTGGATAGCCGGGGCAGCAGACTGATCACACAGATACTGTCTCAGAAGAGATTAAGAGGCCTGTTGGTTTCTTTGAGAGCTAGATAAACAGCATAGAGTTCTCTGTACTGTGAAGAATTGTCAGGGAGTGGGTGAAACAGGATCTGAGGGGCTTGATCTAGGTTGTCATAAATGATGGTTGCAGCCCCTCACTTCCCTTCATCTGTGCAAACAGATGTGGTCTGCCTTATAGGTGCTTCTTGGAAAAGATGGGGAAAAAGCCAGTTTAGCAATGGGAGAGTGGAGAACCACCTGTTGTTAGGGTAGTGATTTTCTATCTGTCTTGGAAATCCCACGAGGCTTACAGCCATATGAATATGATTTCACATCAGCCACTGGATATCCAGGAGAGAGAAGGGTGTCGCTATGACATCAGGCTCCTTCCCCAGTGTCTGCAGGGAACGTTCCCTCCCATTTCTTATCATAGCAACTAAAGAATCCATTTCAGTTAACAGTCAGGGAGTTCCCCCTATGGGCATGTGCACCCACTCTAGTACTCCCGTGAATTGGTAAAGGGCCCCTACGAGGATGGGGGTAGTGTTAAAAATAAGCAGCTGCACAGGAAGGGAGAGTGTGAAACGTGCTAAAGCTATTCTCTGGAGAGCTCAGTTGACTTCAGCCAGAGCTTCTGAGGATTCTGCTGTGAGCTTTCGCCTGGAAGCTGGATCCCTGTCACCTCAAAAATGGTCAAAGAGAGGCTGTAGCGTTGTGGTGGGGATGGACAGCCATGGGCAGAGCCAGGTAAGATTTCCTAGGAAGGACTGAAGGGATGCTAGCATGAGGTTGGGAGGAAGGGAGAGTACAGGTTTGAGAGGTCTCACTGCAGTGAACCTTAGCATGGGCTCTTTTAAATCCAAAAGCTTCTAAGGATGGTACAAGGATGTTCTTTAAAGTTGCTGGGTCAGTTTATGATTTTTCCCAAACTAAAATGTTGTCCATATAATGGAAGACTTGTAGACCTTGCTCCATATGGGGTTTAAGAGCTGCTGCTACCACCTCTTGGCAGAGCTTTGGGCTGTTGGCCATGCCTTCGGGCAGGATAGTCCACTCATAACGAGTTGGCAGACCTGAGTTGTTAACTGCAGGAGCTGAGAAAGCAAACCGCTTGCAATCCTCAGCATGGAGGGAGATTGAAAAAAACAACAGTATTTTATATCTAAAGCTAGCAGAAAGGTGTTAGCTGGAATAGCAGAAACAAGGGGGAGACCCCTCTGCAGAGATACCCATATATGCATAGTTTTGTTAATGGCTCACAGATCTTGTAAAAGGTGCCAACCTCCTGTTGCCTTTTTTATGACAAACACAGGGGTGTTCCAGGGACTGTGAGATGGATGGATGCATCCCAATGAAAAGTGTTCCTTGACTTAGTCTTGGAGAGCTTGTAATTTCTCCCCTGGTAAGGGCCATTGCTAAATCCAGACTGGATCATCTGACTTCCAGTCCAGACAAGGGGGAGAATACTCTGCAGTGACCCTCAGGATTGGGGGTGCTTTTTGCTGAGATGATGGAGGCGTTTCCCCCCAGTTAAATGGTCTATCTATGCATGGTTGTTCTCATTTGTAGTGGCAATAACCACACCCAAAGCCTCTAAAATATCTCACCCTAGCAGATTGATATTAGTGTGTGCTATTAATGAGCAAATCTGACCATGTTTCCATCAGGGCCTTCCCAGGTGTAAACATTTTTAGTTATGTAAGACTTTAAGGCCCTCCTATTCCTAGAAGTTAAGTTCCTGGGAGCAAAGGCCAGTCAGGGGGTATTTCTTGCTGTTTTATAATGGTTCTGTCTGCCCTTGTATCTATCAAACATTTAAAAGACCTCTCCCCAATTTTAATCATCAGTGCAGGTTGAGAGCCTTCTGAAATAGGTACTGCCCAGAGGGCGTGGACTGAGTCTTTTCCCCCCTTTTTTCCCTGGGCTAGGGGCTGCCTGTCTAGGAGTTTAAAGTTGGCAATTTTTTCCCATCTTTATCATAGTTTGAGAGGCAATATTTCCACTAATGGTATCCTTTTTTACACAGGGGGCAGAGAATATGGGGGGAGGGCTTTAAGGAGGTACTCTGGGAGAGACTGGTCCTTTTGGGCATTGTCTTTTCCTATGATCTCTGTCTCCACAGTTAAAACATTTTTCATTTGTGGTGACAGCAGCCATAAAGGCTTGAGCTAGGTGATTAGCTTTGTGGGAGGCTGTGCCCATGTTGCCACTATCCATCTGTCATAATGGTCATCTTTTAAGCCCTGGCATGCTTGTCTGCACTCTAAATTCATTCCCTCCCAAACAATATTTTTGAGGAGTATCTCTCTGGCTGTAAAGTTGGGGATCTTCCTCTCTAGGCTGCTTTTAGTTCTTAAGATAAGGTCAGATAGGGGTTCCTCAGGTTTTTGCCAAGTAAATAATAAGGAACTGGCCTGAGAATCAGTGGGTGGTGAAATTCTATCCCAGGCCTGTAGGGCACAAAGGTGGACCTGGTCAAAGTACCCTGGGGCCAGTCCAGCCTGTTGGGTCCCTGTGCTAAAATCTCCTTCTCCAAAGAGCTGTTCTTAACCCCAGTCTATGTCAGGTTGTCCTTGATTTCTCTGAACCTGTTGGAGACATCTGTCTCTGTATAGTGTTTCCCATTGCAAAAATAGTGGACCTAGGAGTGAAGATCTGCAAATATCTCTCAAGTCCTGTAGAGTGTTAAGAGAAGTGCCAAAGGTCTGGAGAATGGACTTTCTCCACAGCACCTGGGTGCCATCCTCTCTGACTGCTTACCTGAGTTCTTTCAACTCACTTGCTTGGTATGGGTACCAGTTTGGAGGGCAACTCTGTGTCAGAGCTAAATTAACAGGGTACACCTGTAAATGAAGATCTGGGTTATCCTGAATCTGGCACAGTTTTTCTGTAGCAGAGAGAGAAGAGGTTGAGGGTGAAGGTGTTTCTGGCCTCTTGACAGAGAGTGGCTGATAACTAGGGGATAGGTTAAGGCTAGCCACTTGGATGTTTTTATTATCCTGTTCTATTTTTACTGAGTCTGAAGCTTGGGGGATTTCAGAAAGAATTTTATTGGGGTTCTCAAGGGGAGTTTTAGCAGGTTTTTGGGAGGAGGGGTCTGCAATTTAATTTTGTTGTTTTCCTTTCCTGGCATGGTTTGGTGAGAAGGCCCTAAGCATTGTCTCATCTCAGCTACTAGTGGTAAGAACGTGAGAGATGCTGGAGCATTATATTGCTGTCTAGAGTTCTGTGCCACAGGCATCCAGTGTTCTGAACTCCATAATTCTACAGGGGACATCCATAGGGCAATATTAAGAGTCTCACTCCAAAAGGAGGCAGCTTCCCACATGGAAAATTTAACTCCTCGACTCTTGAGGAGCGTTTTTATTTTCTTATCCTGTGGGTCTTTTGGGCATGTCTGTTTGTTACACATGATAAAGAGAGATAGGAAATGCTAGTGGTTAGGGAAAGAGACCGTTCAAAAGAGAGGTTAGGGAAAGAGACAGTTTAAAAGACTAATCTCACAGGAAGAGAGAATTACACAGAGATGTTCCACAGCTGGCCATATAGAGGACTGAGACTGAAAGCAGATTCATACAGATGAGTGAGAATGTCTAAACTCTGATCAGATGATTTTGTACAGAGAAATGATGCTGAAGAACTATGCCAATCTAGTGTCAGTAGGTGAGAAGATTATTTTATGCAGAATTATTTAGTTCTGATTTTTAGCAGACTTTGACAGACAGCAAATGATAAGCATGCTAAATTTGCATGAGTAAGTTTTATATTCTAAATCTTTGTTTTTTATTTTTTTAATTATTTTTAATTTTATTTATTTCTGTATGTGTATGAGTGTACTATCTGCATGCAAGTTTGTGCACCCGTGTCGTGCAATGCTGCGGAGGTCAGAAGAGGGTGTTGGATTCCCCTGGAACTGGAGTTCTCCTGGAATTGGAGTTTCAGACAGTTCTCAGCCGCCATGTGGGTGCTGGGGATTGAACCTGGGTCCTCTGTAAGAGCAGTCAGCACTCTTCACCGTTAGGCCATCTCTCCAGCCCAAGTTTTATATTCTTAAATGAAAGAAACTCGTACACTGGAAATGGGTAAAGATTGAGAAAAACATGTTCATTTTTATCATTCCTTTACATTACCATTTGGTAAAGGTATTACTTAACTTCATTATTTTAGCTTATATTTTCTGCCACCTGTTAGTTATATACTACTATCACCAGTATCATAAAGTTCATTTCCATTGGTCCAACTTGAGTCAAGGATGAAACTCAACAAATGCAAAAACAAAAATTTCTTTTATAGTCTAAAAAGTTATTCAGAGAATAAAACTTGGGCAATTATTTGTAGATTCATTTGGCCATTTTATTCTGGATCTGAAGGCCACACACAGGGCCTTGGGTTTGCTAGATAAGAGCTCTGTAACTGAGCTAAACTCCTGAGGAAGTGTTTTATATGTGTGCTGTCAACTGAACACAGTATTGTTTTAGAAATCCCACTATTTTCTAAAGAATCCCACAAGAGTAATTTGCCTCTTTCTCATGCACAGATATTCTTACATCTAAGCCTAACTTGGTATCCTTTCTGGAGCAAAACAAGGGGCCCTGGAGTGTTGAGAGAGAAGAGAAAATTCTGAAAGAACCAGGTAGGTTTGAGTGAATGAAAAAGGGACCCAAGTAAGAGTCCTAAATAAAGGTAAATAAAGGCATGAAAATGGTTTTGATGTGGTCTGTTTTACTAGTAATCATTCTTAATATACTTTAATTCATATCAATATCCTCCTGATGGTTCCTGTCTTAGATGCCAAATGAGTATATGTCTTATTACACATGAATGATGTGAAAATTAATAAACCTGATTGCAAATATCACTTTATTTGATCCTACTTGTTAGAGATTATCTCCTTTGTCTATACCATATCTCTAATCTCTACATTCTTTCCAAGACAAGGGATTTGATTTTTAAATATTTATCATATCATGAAATTAATAAATCTGGTACCTATGGTTTCTATTTTAAAATTTTGTCTGTGCCTCTTGTTCTTTGTGATTTTCTACTGTTTTTTGTTATTTGTATATTTCTATAAAAATGACAGTAAGATTCCTGTGATAGTCACTTAGAATCTTGAAAATAAGAATGTGAGAAATCTTTACCTTTTACCCTATGGCACCTGTGGATTCATCTATTTTCCCTTCTGTCTTTGATGTCTACATTCTGATTTGGTCAGAAATCAGATAATAAAACATCGATCTTGTTTAATACTTATGACTTATTTTGTGGCCTAAGATATCATCCATCCCAGAGAATGATTTGGGAAGTTGTGAATTCTTCTGTTGAGTGGTTGTGACTCATGCCAAGATTTTTGGGGATGATTGCTTTCTCATGCTGCCCATGCCCTTGTTTATTTTTCTCTGTCTGATTTCATTATTCGTCACAGAAGTGAGATAGGTCACAGAATAGCAACATGTGGAGGATATATCTTGTTCATACATCTTCCTGTCACTCTGAAATTCCTTTCATTAATAAGATGAGATTTCTTATGTCATGCCTTCCACTTGAAGTATCTGCTTTGCCATTGTCTATAAGGAGTTGACCCCTTATGTACTGGGATGAAAGCTATAAACATGGTAGCCAGTGTATAACATTCTGCTAAATGAATTTTCTTAATTGTATTCCAGATGACAAAATGCTGATTAACACAAGGGATTGTATTGAAATATGAAAGGAAATAAAAATCTCAGCTTCAGGTTAGAAATAAGCTAAATTATACTCGTCAATATACTTTCTCCCTGGAAATTAACAGCATAATTTACATGGTAGACTGTGTGCAGAGAATGCTACTACTGTGAAATAATGTGAATTAACTAGATAGTTTGAGTCATTGTTGGGTGTATCAGTTCTTCAAATATGATGCACATCATAAGTTTATGCAATACTTCAAAATATAAAAATAATTTAAATATAATAAAGGAGTAATCTGTTGTTATCCAGGGGCACTTTCATTGATGGAAATGTGACATTAGAGAATGCTGGAAATATGTGGAACCTGACAACTTTTCTTTGGTATTTGCTACTCTGGACTCTATTCTCCCTGTATGAGAAGTTTTTATGTCTTTATTCCTGAGACTTATAATATTTTCCTCTCTCTTTCTCTGTGGTGCTGAATCAGTCCTTTCTCTTGGTAATAAGTTATCTAATGATGTCATTTAAACCATTACATTCTTTTGCTATATAAATGCTCTAAGGAAACGGTTTACAAAGGGAAAAGATTTCCAAGTTTGTTACAATGTCCTCAACTGTGGCTCACATACTCTGGAGAAATAGGCAAGTACCTGGATTTTGTTTTAATTGCAACATGATTTTTCTATTTGACTTAAAATTGCTGAATAGTTTAGTTTTTTGATGGACAAATTGACATTTATTTGACTACACCATTTCCAGACATATCAATCAACAAGTTTTAAAAATCTATATAATTGATATAATTTGCAAAGTAGTTTGCAGTTAAACCTAGAAATACCTCTGAAAATGCCCCACTTGTTCTTCTCCACTGTTCTGATCTTATGTGTTATTACATTATTGTTTTGTCTACTTTAACTTTGTATTCATGGCAGGAAAGTATTTTATTTATGATATGTGATGTTTTTATGTTTGAAATCCTAGAGAAGCATTTTGTTGAGAATTGTCCATGTTTTTTTCATCTGAAAAGTTGATGTATTATATTTCTCTTGTTTCTATGTTCTTATCAAATTTTGGTATCAGTGTAATACTACCTTGGCAGATCGGGTGCACTTTCATATTGTGGAGCTGTTTTGGAATTGGTGGGTTTAGGTATTTCCTAAATATCTGTGATCTTAATGCCTACACCAGGAGGGTCATGGTAAGAAGTGTTCTCATCTACCAACCTTTTTAAGTATATACCCTACATTTCCCTCTGTCAGATTCAGGGAATCCAGTCTAAGTTTAACCAACAGATTTTGTTTTAGATGCTGCTTTTTCATATATATATATATATATATATATATATATATATATAGATATATGATATCTTTTGGATACAGGGTCTGCTGTTTAGTCCCTGCTGGCATACAGCTGGCTATGTGGATCAGGATGGCCTTGAACTCACAGAGATCCACTTCCGTTTGCTTCCAGAGTGCTGGGATTAAAGGTGTGCACCACCACACCCAGCTTAAAGATGGTTCTTAGCTGCCATGTGGTTGCTGGGAATTGAACCCGGTCATCGGGAAGAGCAGTCAGTGCTCTTAAGGGCTGAACCATCTCTCCAGCTCTCCAATGTATATTTTTAACATCTCTGTCAAAACTCAACTCTCATATGCTAGTTCTTATTCTGTTCCTCTAAACCATATGTCTCCTTTCCTGCTGGTAGGATGCTGTTTTCATTAAGATAGCTCTGTGTTATAACCTGGAATATGGGATGATGATACCACTGTCATTTATTTGTTCCTTTTCAGGAGTGCTCTTGCTAGCCTGTGCTTTTGTATGGTGCCCATTACTTTAATATTACTCCCACAATTTCAAGAGCTTGGATGTCCTTCCATCTTGTGATATTCTTTTCAAATTCCTTTTTTAAGTCTTTTAAAATACATCATTATATTTTATTTATATATAATTCTTTCCCTTCCTACATTAGATTTATTGCACAATTCTTTTATTTTTGAGGCTGTTGTGAGGGGTCTTGGTCTCCTGATTACGTTCTTGGAATATTTTTGGTTTGTTAAATATTGGCAATTGATAAATGGGTCCTAACGGAACTAGGAGGCTTTTGTGCAGCATAAATTATCAACATCTCTAAGTGCATAGCCCAAGGAACTTAGTATTATATTTGGTTTCTGAACAGAGTATAATCCTTTTCACAGTTCTTAGGTCTATTAGTCAATAAAGAAGGCATTTTTACCGTTTTATAAAGGATTACCACTATAATATTTTGTCTCCAATTTACAGTTGGAATGACTCATCATCGTCATATTCTCCTTGTCTATGGGGGGGGAGGCAAGAAAGTCAATCAAAACCTTTGTTGCACCTAAGAAGGTATAAGTTTCATTAGACTCATTAGAGATAGTTTGTTACATGTAGGATCCACAGAAGGGTTCGATGTTTATGGCATCCTGAGGCTTTTCTTCCTTTCAGTGTTCAGACGGGTCAACCTTTCAGTTGCCACTTTTTGGGACATCCATACTCAATGCAAAGCTGTATCTTTTCTTTCTCAGCCGTTAAGTTGGTGACATTTGTCCTGTTGGAACAAACAAATCTCTTCCCATAGTTAGTTTTAAGATTAAATTGCAGGTTTCTTGACTAGAAGTTTTCATGTCTGTCTGTACCCGCCCCCCCCTTTTTTTTTAACCCATGAGTCTCCAGAAGACAGTTGTAGTTATACATAACTATAGGGTGGAATCAGGCACAGATTTCATCAAATTCCACCATGCGTGTTTTGGGTGACTATATATGATTAACGTGGGAAGCAAACTTAATTTTTGCTTTAAATCACTTAAAGAAATGCTACAAGGTGATACTGTACAACAGAGAAATTATAGAGAACATTTGTATGTGCCAATCCCAAAAGTTATTGCTCTAGAGATTTTGTGTAAAACAAATGTGGAAACAACAAATATATCTACATTAACTCAGATGCATTACTTTTTATCAGAGTCTGTAAACCAATTGGTTTAATATACACATATTTTTTACTAAGTCTAAAACACCATGTATCCTGTAGACAGGGTCTAGGTGAAACTGAGTACTTGCTGAACTCACATCAATTAAAATAAGCCTTAATGAATATACATCCGTGTCCTCCCCCACCCCCCCCTCCAATTCACCAATTTCAGTCCATTTTTGATGCAGTCTTTCTGTTGTTGTTCTTTTACTATGCATCCCTCTCCATGAGAAATATTTTATACTGGGTTATTGGACTAGATCACATATGAGGGACACCATTTGTCGTTGTTTTTCTGGAACTGTGTTACTTACTTAAATAATTCTCCTAGTTCCATCCATTTACCTGCAAAGTTCATGATTGTTGTCCCTCTTACTGCTGCATAGAAATCCATTGTATACAGTCCTTGGGCTATGCACTTAGGCAAAGTATATTAATGCAGGACCTCTGCACATCAGCAATGATTGTTTCTACCAGGGGATGTTGGCCAGGGGATCCAAGGCCCCACCAAAAGGTAAGGGCTCCATTGCCCCTAAGTTGGGATACCTGCAGGAGGAGAGGCGATAAGACCCTGCTGCCGAAGACCTGACCGTTAACATGGGAGGGATGTATGAGACGCACATGCAAGGTACAGATGGCCTCTGGAATGCCAGAGAGTGTTCCAAAGGCCACTAAACCAATAAAGCAAATACGGGTCCTCCCTGAGTCAAGCAAGACCCACCATCAGCACCAGCTACACTTCAACTGCCTGGATACTGTGCAGCAGGCAGCCATGTGCCTGTATATCCCAAATCTAATTTGTTGGCTCTCTCTGTGGAGAATAATCCATGGCTGATGCCACAAGCCTACATCCTCTACAGGTTAGGAGATGTCATAAGCCACAGTAAGACCCGTGTTATATTTATCAGGGGGTAAAAATATAATTCATGAATTAACATATCACCAAACATATTGTCTATGCAAAGTAACCTACAATAACTATTAGTGCTGCTAAAATACTTTATATTATTGCTTGTGCTTCATTAGTAGGATCGAAAGGTTACTCCTGAACAAACGTGTCAGCCCTGAAAGGAAACAGCCGATATGACCAGAGTCCAAGTCAACAGCTCCAGAGAGAGAGGACGTTTTTACTTCTCATCCACCTGTGCCCCTTTTTCTAAGCCTAGGGAACAATCTGCGGAAGAGGGGCGTGGTAGAATGTAAAGGCTGCGATTGGGGTGAACAGTTGAAACTACAGCGAGTAGTCTGGACACTCATTTGATCAACTTGATTGAACAAAACCTGTCAACCTCCACTGAAGGTGGGACTGTGGGGGTTTGGGCACAACAGTCTAAGATTGGTTTTCACGAAGGATGCTTATACTCAGGGATTATCACTTATAGCTAAAAAATGAAAAATAAACCGTGAAATATGAGGACAGTTTATGCAAAATAAATACAACATGATCTGGGATGGGGTGGGGGTGGGGGGGAAGGGAAAGGGAAATATGCCTGATCTGAATTGGAAAATGATGTATAAAATGCACAAACCATCAAAAAAAAAAAAAAAAAAAAAAAAAGAATGTTTCACAAAAAAAAAAATTATCAACATCTCTATAAAAATGCATCCTTATGAATGAGAAAATATGATTTACTGTGTATATACCTGGCAAAGGGTAATTGTATGAAATATGCAGAGACCTAAAAGAAACCCGAAAGCCAAGGAAGCAAGCATTCCAATTATGATTGGGGCATGGATCTAATTACAGAATTTTCAAGAAGATAATGCTGACAAATAGTTTTTCAATCTTCAAAATCTGATTTGAAGCTCTGTCACTGAGGCTCTTTCACCCCACTGTCTTGGCACTCAGAATTTGCTGGGTCACAGAGATCCTATCCTGTCCTGGATCTGCACATGCCTCATGTGGATGAAGTGAATCATTTCCTATCATTTCATGTCTCTGTTGGCTGCCCCAGGGTTGCCACTTGGAACTCCTTCCCTGAAACCTGCTTGGGCCCCTCCATCTTAGCTCTCAGACTTCCCCATAAGAGAAATATTTCCAGAAACATTACCTTTCATATTAGAGTTAAAACACTAAACTTAGTATACAAAACATAGAAACAATATTGAAATCTTTCTAAGAGAAAGTCACGCAGAAAGGCAGACCTTGACTAAAACAACTGAATTTCCGGTGGAGACTGTGTATACCAGAAATGTATTGACCAATGTCATACAAGTCATGAAAGAATACAGATTGGCTCTTAGATTCCTATACCCAGGAAAAGCTTCAGTTGTAATTGAAGGAAAAAGTAAAACTTTCTATGATAAAATCTGATTTAAGCAATTTAGGTCAACGAAACCAGCTCTACAGTGAATAGTCAATGGAGTAAACTTAAGTCAGAAGGTTAAACACTCTCAAGGAGACACAAAGAATAAAAATGCCAGAACAATCCCAAAGAGGGTCAAGTGTAAAGCACTACAACACAAATATGGCAAGAAATAATAAACATTGGCCAGTGAAACCCTCAATTATAATTTCCTCAACTCTATAGTAAAAAGGCACTGATTACAAAACAGTAGTATAATACAGGATGCATCGGTTTGCTGCTTCCAAAATGCACTCAAACAATGGCTCAAAGACAGTGATGGTGGATGTTTTCAATACCACTGTTAGATCAACAACAGGTGCAGAAGACAAAATACCACTTGACCAATTCCTCACTTCTGCAAAATCCATGTGTGTCCCCTCCGCACCCCTGTCTGCCATCCTTTTAGCTGCTCTGATAATAGTTCAAACTAACTCTATCTCTGCCCAGCCTGAGAACAGACCTCTGACCTGGACCCATGCTTGGTGATTTTTGTCAGAGAAACTTGGGAGGGAAGAAATCAGGTAATTAGAACCAGTGACTGTCTTTTGAAAGGCTGCAGCAAGGCAATCACAATCACTGTGTTTACCAATTCCACCACTACCTCTCAGGCACCCTTTATCTGCTTTGCCCATCTTAACAAAGGACAGTGTTTGCAGGAAGCATACACTGTGTTTCCAGGAAGATAGTGGATGTTATCAATACCATTGTTAGGTCAACAATAGGTCCAGAAGACAAAAACAGAGAAACCCTGGAGTTAAATGACACCATAAATAAAATGGCCTTTGCAGACCATTCCTTCTTAGCACCAAGGAATATTTTCTTTTCAGCAACCAATGTAACATCACCAAAAATGACCATGTATTACAATACAAAGAAGTTTCCAAAAATTTATAAAAATTCAAATATCATCTTAATTCCCACCTAACCACAAAATATAACTACATGTCAATTACAAATAAAATTGGAGAAATTATTCATAGACTACAGATTCAGGGAAGATAAACACCACATGATTGGCTGGAAACTGGATAGTGAGATCAATCAATATTAAAATAGAAACATTTCTTAGACTAGAATGAAAAAGAAATAAACAACTTTCCAAAATATTTGCGATATAAGGAAGACAGTTCTAAGAGGAAAATTTATAGCATTAATTGCCTACAACAGAGTATTAGGCACATTTCATAATAATAAATTAGTGGGCAGGCATCATGGCACAGACAGATCTCTGATTTCAAGGCCTATCTAAAAAATATTTGTTTCTTCCATCTCAAAAAGACAAAAAATAATTAATTATTTAATTAATTCAGTCAAAAAGAATATATGGGAAGAAATAAGTAAATTCAAGGCTGAAATTGTGAAATAGAAAAACATACACATACAAAAACTCTATTAATTGAAAAGTTGGTTCTTTGAAAAGATTAATGAGATTGACAAATCATTGGCCACAGTAACCAATAGAGAATGAGAGAGGAAGCAAGTAAACTCAGAAATGAAAATGAATATATCCATAAAAATGCAAGTACAGACTTTGAATACCTATATTCCTGTAACTAGACAATGTGAAAGAAACAAGGAACTTTGTGCTTATAGTAAGCCTGTAAAAATAAATTCAAAATACTATAAATAATCAGAACAGAGCCATCAGAAACCAATCAAATAGAATAATTAAAACTCCCCAAAGATGCCAGGAAGGGGGCATACCCCTTTAATCCCAACACTCCAGAGGTAAGGCAGATGGATCAAGGCCACCCTGGTCTATAAAGCAATCTCCAGCCCTACTCGTGCTGCAGGGAGATCCAGACTCAAAAAAGACCAAGAAAAAAAATCCCCCCAGAAAAAAGTCTATCACCAGAAGGATAAAACAGAGAATTCTAGCAAACCTTCAAATAATATTCAGGCTACATGTTTATCAAAACATAATTATGAAATTCCCAGGTAAATGTCTGGAACTGAAAGTATTATCCTGAGTGAGGCAACTGAGACTCAGAAAGACAAATATCAAATATTCTCATACCTGGGTGCTAGCTTTGCAATCTTAGATATTCACATGTCGTTTTGAAAATTCAGAGTGGTCAAGAAACTAGTGAATGACCATGGGAGGGTAAGTGGGTGAAGGTTTCTTAGGAAGAATGGATGAATTATGTGCTATAAGTGAGGGGATTAGGCCATTAGACTCAGATGGTTAAATGGGGTGAGGAAGGGAAGGCAGGGCAGAGAAGGGAGTAAAGGGAGGGATAAGTAGCACAAAAAGTCAGCTATTGTTCTGTCCATAGATTAATGCTTCTTTCTCTTGAGATGATTTACTATGCACTAGATGATGTTTAACACAAAAACCCTCAACTGTGCCAAGTGCAGAGAACTAGAGGCTTCTGAGCACTTTCCCTGAATAGAGCATGTCTATCAAATTTCTGGACCCGAAGGTTCAGGAAATATTGTCAAAGTGGGATGGCAACCTTTATTATACCCCACTGAAGAACAAAGATCTCAGTGATAGGAATGGATTATCACTTTCAGAGCACTAGGCTTATGAGATGGCATATACCAGTAAATATTAAAGGTGATTGCTAATGCTCTGGTTACCTTCAACCAGTTGGTTGTAAGCCATGTGTGTAGCTGAACCAAATACATAAATGAACCAAAGAAACACTGGCAAATCAAGATGATACTGAACTGAAAACATACCTAGTTATCAGCTTTTGTAATACCGGAAGATGTTATGTTACTTAGCACAGTTGAAAAGCAATCAATGATTTTACCTAGGTGTAAACCCTGTGAGCAAGATTAACAATGGGCTTGGTTAAGATATTCCCATTGTGCGACACCACTCCAGGCAGGTAAAAGCTTAGGACAGAGTGACATTCGTGGTGCTGGACAATTGATTTTCTGGTCTGTGGCAGACGGCCTGGTGGCTGGTGGGGGCTAGGTTGGAGCCCTAAACCCGGAGGGTCGCCCTTCCCCCCTCACAGCAGGAAGGGGTCCTGAGCTTGGGTCTGACTCTGGTGCCTGACTCAGGTGCGGGGGGGTCATCCCCCCCCACCAACAATTGGAATTGAGGAAGAGAGAGTATCCAGTGGATTGGGTTAGGAGAACTCTCAGAACAGGAAAGGAAGAATGACTTAGACTTCCAATATCCAATCTATAAACAAAAGTGAAAGTCTGATAACTTAGACAAGTCAACACTCCATAAACAAGGAGGGGGAGAGGAAGAAGAAAAAGCATAAGAAGGAGGTAAGCAAAACAAAACAAGCTTTCAGCCTTCAACACACTGAAAAGGCATTTGTGACTTGAATTACAAAATGGAAATCCACATGCCAGGGACACAACGAAGGGACAACATGGGAAAGGTGCAGGATAATTCCACATCAAGCTCTACCAACCCAGTAGGAGATAAGTACAATGGGATCCCCTTGGAAGTGACCCCAGAAACAGACCTTAGAGGAATAATTGCAGACCTATGCAGAGAAATTAAAGAACATAAAGAAGAATTCAGAGAACTAAAGGAAGGGATTGACAAACTCCAGAAAGAACTAGAGAGAGAAAAAAAACAAACACCTTAAGGAAGTAGAAACACTGAAAAAGGAAGCCAACAAATGAAGTAAGGAGCACGAAGAAGAGATAGAGAAACTCAAAAAGGAAATGGATATATTAAAGAAATCAGAGGATGAAATGAAAAAGGAAATAGAACACTCATCCAATCNGATAACGACTCAAATAGAACAAGTCATATACCCTAGAGAAGAAACTAATATTATTCTGGTAAATGCCTATAGTTGCAAACTGACTCATGATAGCATATCCTTTTATACATAGATCTCTGTGTCTCTCAAATCTCATCAGACAATCTACGAATTGCAATAGATTTTGATTTACAACACATAGGCCCACATCTTCTCAACATGCTGAGATTAAGAGTAAAATAAATGTCCAGCCCTACTTTAGACATTGCCACACCCTTCTCTCTAGTTCTCAGGGACAGTATAATATTTCAGGGGAGAAATAATTTTCACAGCCAGAGTTTATGGGGATTCTTTTTCAGAAGTTCTAGCAGGTTATAACACTTCACTTTATTTTGGATTTTTAAATTCCATCTTTAATTTTGCCAGTGAAACATTCTAATTATTTTTTTCTCTAATCACATAAATCCTCAGCTTTCCTTTTACATTTATTTGTAGTTTTATTCACCTTTTAAAAATAACAATGAATTGCTACAATTTTTGTTTTAGACAATACTAGCTTCAAGCAAACTAACATGATCATCACTATCAAGTTTATATTTTAAATCTGAGAGTAATGGTTTTGACAGTAATGGTTTTTAATTTTATTTTTCCTTAAACAACATTGTGTAGATATTGTAATTCTAGATAATTTGTCTTGGAATTTTTTTCCTAAATTTTCTAGTAAAATTATATTTAGATTTTAGAGGTGTACACTGAAATATTCCACTCTTATTATCTGATTAGATCTTACTTTTTACTTAAGTTTTATATAATCAAATTAGGAATCCTAACTTTTGTAGAATGTGCATAATGGTTTAACATCTGGTAAATTTTCAGCATTATTAATCTGCAGTGATGATCTTACCATGATATTTTAATTTTTAGTATATTAATGTGTTGACAATTGAATCTAAACTTTCAATATTCTCAATTTCTGCCTATTATTTGGTAATTTTATGTCATATTCATTTACAAATATGATTGAAATGATTTGAGTTGAATATGATTGGATAGTCTTCTGTTTGATTAGATTACTGTTATCTATATTCTTACTTTCAGTATTAATATTTTGAATCCTCCAGGGATGTGATCCACTCATTATGCCGACTTTATCACTTGTATTCTCTCCTCTGTTCTCATGTATGAACACAGCAGCTTCTCTGCATATCCTATTCTCTCATAGAAATGCTAAAGTGCAGACTTTGTTACAATGAATTTTTTGCATATTTATTTATCCATCAATATTAATGCTTAAATTTTCTGGTTCTCTATTTTAATTTACAGCTTTTCTTCATATGTTAATTGTATTTCTTTCTGGGATTTTGATATATTGATTAGACATCTTAAGCCAGGCCTGGTGGTACATGCCTTTAATCCTAGCATTGGGAGACAGAGGCAGATGGATTTCTGTGAATTCAAGGCAAGCCTGGTCTACATAGTGAGTTCCAGGACAGTTGGGACTACAGGATAATCAAGTCTCAAAAAGACACCTAATCTCATTGCCATTTTCTGTATTGGCTCAATATAGTTTTTTCCTATGGTAGAATATCAAATACACTGTTCTTATTTATATTAGCTTTCCTTATGTCATTATTAAATTTATTTGTCTTTTTGAGACAGAGTTTCCCTTTAGTCCCAGCTGGCCTGGAGCCCTCTATGTAAACCAGGATGGCCTTGAATTCACAGAGATCTACCTGCCTCTGCCTCCTGAGTGTTGGGATTAAAGGCATGGGCCCCTACATCTGCCAGACCCTTATGCTTTTATA
>VZQC01001441.1:547775-766973 GCA_009823505.1 Rhizomys pruinosus | reverse complement strand
ATATATATATATATATATATATATATATACATATACATATATATATATATATATGTTCTATTGCTTCTGTTTATTTAGAGAGCACTGACTAATACAGATTGTGGTACCAGTAATGGTTCTAGAGAAACAGAATTGAAAGGATGAATTTCCTTAGTGGGATTGGTAGTTTCTAGAGCCAGATCCCCAACCAAATGAATACTAGAGTTACTGAAGGCTCTCCTGGTGGCATGAAGAGGAATGAAAATCTTTGGTTCAGACTATTTGAAGCAATTATGTAGACAAATCCATTTGAGTCCCCCAACTCACCTCTTGTGAGGAGCAAGGAATTTAGCATCTCTCTATATAAAATATTTGAGAAATGGAAAAATAAGGAAAATAATGATGTTGACTGGTTGCTCCTAACATCTGTGCATAAAGTGATGGAAAATAAGTAGCTCAGAGATAAAATTAACCAGCTCCAGGTTCGCAACAACAGTTTAAGTTTCCAAGTGTGTCAGGCATGGTGCATGCCTTTAATCCCAGCACTCACTCAGGAGCACAAGGAAGGTGGATCTTTGTGAGTTCAAGGCCAGCCTGGTCTACAGAGTGAGTTCCAGGACAGCTAGTGCTCAAAAGGAGACCCTGTCTTGAAAAAGACCAAAAAAAGAAAAAAAATGTTTCCAAGTGTGCAGTGGAAGAGAGTGTTCTCTTCAGCAGCTAAAGAGCTAAAGGGGCAGAAAATCAAACTAAAGCCCTTATTATAAGTTTGGCTGTTTTACAATTCAAATGTAATTCCCAGCCAGGAAGAGCATCAGCAGTCAAAGTCAGGGCACCGGTGGGGAAAGTGTGGAACCCTGAAACTTGGGATGGAGATGTGTGGGAGAGCCATTATGATGAGGACTTTGAACTCTTGGATTCTGAGGGATTTACTTCATCTGAGGAATTAATCTCCTCACCCTCAGCAGAGAATGCATTCTCACACCCTGCAAACCCACCCTCTCCAATCTTGCCTGAGGAAACTAATCTCACATTCCCAGAGGGAGCTGATGCCCCTCGGTGCCCAGCATTTTTTTCCTTTAGACCTATAGAACAGAATCAACGCTAAGCAAGACCCTGCAGGAGAAATAGAAAGTGTGGTCCATGAAGAGGTATGTAACACGACTAAAGAAATTAGGGAGATTGCTAATTTATTCTGCAGAAGCCTAATTAATGTGGGTGGGAATGCATTTTAAGGGTGTGGGACAATGGTCGAAGTAATATAAAATTGGATCAAACTGAATTTATCGATATGGGCCCACTGAGTAGAGAATCTAGATCTAACATGGAAGCCTTAGTCATTATAAAAGGTGTTAAAAGTTTATTTCATTGGTTGGCTGAGGTATTAATTAAACTGTGGCCTACTAACAGTGAGTTACAGATGCCTTATATTTCTTTTTTTTTTTTTTTTTTTTTTTTTTTTTAACTTTTTTTATTTATTTCGGTATGTTGTATGAATGTACTGTCTGTGTGCAGGTGTGTGCACACGTGTGTGCGATGCCGCGGGGTCAGAGGGTTCTCGGATTCCCCCTGGAACGGCGTTCAGACGGTTCTCGGGCCGCCATGTGTGTGCTGTGGATGGAACCCGGAATCCCTCTGTACGAGCGGTTGGCGCTCTAAACCGCTTAGCCATCTCTCCAGCCCCAGATTGCCTTATATTTCTTATCTTAGTATTGATGAAAGTATTGTAAGGGTCAGAGCAATGGGCATGCTCGAGTTGGATTCGAAGTGTAAAACCACATTTCTCACAATGTGAGGGCCCAGAGGACATGACTTTCACTGAGTTTAAAGCTAGAAAGTACTGAGAGAGACACCAGAAATTTGAAGAGCTTTGTTTTTCTATTTCTTATGCCAGATCTTAGATCAGACTGCGTCACTTCGCATAAATTAAATGTACATGTAATAGGTTTAACAGGACCTCAGGGTAGGTCAGTGTGGCAGCACTAACTTAAGGCCAGAGGTCAGGTAAGCACAGTTACCATAATGGGCAGAAGGCAAAAATGGTGCCTATAATGGCATGAAGAATGATCTTTGGAACTGGCTAATTAATCATGGTGTTCCCAGGAACCAAATACATAAGAAGCCTACTAAGTTTTTATTTGATCTGTATAAGCAGAAGCTCTAAGAGCAAACAGAGGAAAGTCTAGACATGGATCTTAGCAATAGGAATCCCTGCCAGTCAACCAATTTCCATGAGACGTTCACAGTGATCCACCAGAACCCTTGAATGAGGGGTGGCTGGGTTCCATGATGAAAAGGACCTTATCACAATACCAGAGTTATGCAGTTTGCCTTCCTCCTGTCCTTTCCCAGAGGACCTGAGGCCTTTACGAGGGTAACTGTACACTGGGGAAAAGAAATAATAAGACTTTTGAGGCCTATTGGATACTATTCTGAGTTGACACTGATCCCGAGAACCCTAAAAAAGCATTGTGGCTCTAGTTAAAGTGGCCTATGGAGGTCAGGTGATAAATGGATTTGGGCTGAAGTCCTGACTCACAGTGGCCCCAGGGGGTCCCAGAATTCATCCTGGGGTTATCCATCTCAAGTATTAGAAATATATATATATCGTATATATATACATGATAGTAAAGATATAGAGCACAGAATCCCCACATTGGTTCCCTGACCTGTGGAGTGAGGGCTATTATGGTTGGAAAGGCCAATGGAAACCATTGGTGTTGCCTCTACAGGGAAAATAGTGAACCAAAAACGTAATCATATCCCTGGAGGGATTGCAGAATAAAAATTAATGCCACCATCAAGGATTTGAGAAGATGCAGGGGTGGTGACTCCTACCACATCTTCTTTATAATCTCCAATTTGGCCTGTGCAAAAGACAGATGGATCACGGAGAATGACAGTTGGCTATTGAAATCTCAACTCAAGTAGGAACAATTGAAGCTGCTTAACAGATATGTGGTTCCTTACTGTGAGCAGATTAATACATCTCTTGTACCTGGATGCACGTGACTCATGCTTTCTTCTGATACCAGTATAAGGAAACTAAGCAATTTCTTCACTCAACCAGGTATAACTTGTGCTTCTCATACTAGGCCTTGTGCCAAACAGTTAGAGGGATCTTGATCACCTGACTCCACTATACTGGTCCACTGTATTAGTGATGTTATGCTGATTGGATCCCGTGAACAGGAGGTAGCAGACAGTCTGGACTTGTTGGTAAAAGCATATGCACATGAGAGGATGGGAAATAAATCCAAGTAAAATTAAGGGCCATCTACCTCAGTGAAATTTCTACAAGTTCAGTGGTGTGGATCATGCAGAGACCATTCCTTCTTAACGGTAAATGAAATAAGTGTTCCAGATGATCAGGGATTTCCCATGACCACCTGAAGCAGACGGTACCCGGAGCGTGGCTGAAGCCACACCTCCCTGCCTCCACCACACCTGGGATGCTTGAAGAGTGTCAAAGTGGATTTTTTGGAGCACCTTCAAAACAGAAACGGGACGCTTGCGTTGGACTTCCAATAGAAAGCCTCAAACTCATACGAGTCAACACTCCATAGCAAGGAGAAAAGAGAAAAAGAAATCATAAACCAAGGAAGGAATCTGAAAGGAGGCAAGCAAAGCAAAGGCTTTCAACACAGTGAAGAGTTCATTTGGGATTCCCATTTGAATACAGGCAAAGAGAAAACCCACATGCCAGGGACACGATGAAGAAACAATATGGGAAAGATGAAGGATATTCTACCCCAAGCTCTACCCAATGCTGTGGAAAAGATTTCTACTGTGGGATCCCTTTGGGGATGCCTCAGGACACAGATATCAGGAAGTACAATTGTGACCATACTTAAAGAGTACAAAGATTATAAACAGCAAATCAAAGAATACGAAAAGAGAATGAAAAACTCCCAAAGGGACCTATAGAGAGAGAGAATGACAAACTCCAAAAGGAAGTGAACCACTGAACATATCCCATGTTGAACAAGATAAGGAAACCACCACTGAAGCAAAGAAGGCTACAGGAAGAGATTGAGAGACTCCCAAAGGAAGTGGAACTACTAAATAAATCAGAAGAAGAAATGAAAGTTAAATCAAAACCCTAATACAATCAAGAGGAAAGGATGGAAAAAGCCTCAGAAGCAGAATGGAGAAAGCAGAAAAAAAAAAAAAAAAAAAAAAAAAAAAAAACACAGAACAACTAAAAACTCAAGTAAAGATCATGAAAAGTTAAAAATACACAAAAGTGACCACAGGAAACGTGGGACACTATGAAAAAGACAAACCTCCACATTCATAGGAGTAAAGGGAGGAGAAGAATCCCAAAGAAGGTATCTGATCAGCTCTTCAACCGACAATAGATAAAATTTCCTCCAAATTAAAAAATCACAAAGGCTGGAGAGATTAGCCTAGCAGGTTTAAGAGCACCACTGCTCTTGCAGCGGCCCAGGTTCGACCCAGCACCCACATGGCGGCTAAGAAACCGTCTATAACTCCAATCCAGGAGAACTCCAGTTCTCAGGGGACTTGGAAACCCTCTTTTGACCTCCGGCGGCATTGCACGACATGGGCTGCACAGACTGCCTGCCGACAATCATTTCATACAATTCAAAAAAATACATACATAAATAAATTAAAATGCTTCATCTTAAAAAAAAAAAAACACAAACCAATACAAATACAAGAAGCACACGGAACAACAAAGAGACAGAACCAAAAAGAAACTCTCCACACCAAATCATAATCAAAACTCTAGGCGCCCCCAAAAAAGGACCAAAATACTGAATGCCACAAGAAAAAAAAAAAAAAATCATAAAGTGACCTGTAGGGCGAAACCCTATCAGAATGGACAAACACTGGATTTCTCTGTGCAAACTATGAAGCAAGAAGAACGTGGAGCAAACGCATTCCCAGTGTTAAATGGATGCCAACCCAGAATACCATACCCAGCAAAAATGCCAATTATAGTTGAGTAAGAGAAAAATCTTACCTGACATAAACAAGATGAAAGGAATACCTGTCTGAAAACCAACTCTTCAGAGAAACACTTTACGGAATCAAAGGACCATAAGAAAGTAGCAATCCAATCTCAGGCACCCTAAAAAAAGAAGAAAATCATACAAGCATAACTGCAGAAGTAGGAAACCTAAACAACAAACCACCAATGGATAATAAGGTGAAAGGAAGCAATTACAAACCTATCGTTATAACCTTAAATATAGTGGACTAAATTATCAATCCAAAGCCATAGACTGGGAGATTGGATTAGGAAAAAGAACCCATTTATGCTGTCTACGAAAAATTTGTCTTACCTTCAAGGACAGGTACCACTGTAAAGTAAAAGGATGCAACAAATATTCAAAGGCAAAAGTACCAAAAAGAAAGCAGGTGTTTCTATTTTAAAATCAGGCAAAATACAATTTAAATAATAAGTGAAAAGCATTGTAAATAACTCTCAAAAAACTAAAAAAAAAAAAAAAATCCACCAAGAAGATTTCACAATTATGAATATATATGCACCAATTCTGGTGCACCATAAGTTTAAAGACAATTCTCCAGGACAGCAAGGCACAGATTAATTATCCCAGTACACTCCTAGTAGGGAGACTTCAATACCCCAATAAGCCCTTTGGACAGCTTTCAATAGGACAAAGGATAAACCGAGAGACATATGAACTAAATTACACAATATACCAAATGGACATCAAAGACATATCGAATATTCCACCCAACCTGTTAGGGAATAAACTTCTCTCCGCATCCCAAAACGAGGGTTTCCAAAAATCAACCACATATGGGACAACCAAGAAGAAACCTCCACAAATACGAAAATACTGAAATAATTTCATGCATTCTATCCGATCACAGTGCAATAAAGCTCACTATCGACACCAGGATAAGCCCGGCTAGGTACAAGAAAACACATGGAGACTAAACAACACCTATTGAAACTGAGTGGGGCAAGAAGACGATCAAGAAAGAAATAAAAGCATTCCGGGAACTTTGAAAGGTGTCAGGAGAATATAATACAACAAAACCCATGGGCTACTTTAAAAACAGTCCTAATAGGGAAATTTATATCCCGGTGTGCCTACATGAGAAAAAACAGAAAGAGCACAAGTGATCGAGCGAACACGGCTAGCGAAAAGCATCGGGAGCGACAACAACAGTATGAACCAATAAAGGGCAACACGACCGAAGAAATAAAAAAAGCAGAGCAGAAATGCAATGAAATAGAAACAAAGAAAAAACAATACAAAAAAATCATGGATCCCGAAAGTTGGGGCTTGGAAAGAATACATGAGATAGTACAGACTCTCGCTGCCCATTTAACCAAAAGAAGAAGGAATAACTCCAAAATCAAGACAATCGGGGATGAAGAGAGAAAAGCACAACAGAACATGAAAAATGATGGCAGACAGGCCTACAGGAATACTTCAAAAAACGTCTAACTCTACAAAGTTTGAAATCCTAGAAGAAATTAGGGGATGAATATCTGAAATCCTTGTAATCATCAAAGCTCAACCAATAAGAGATGAACAGCTTAAATAGACTCCTAATATATGAAGAAACATGAGATGTAATAAGAAAATTTTTTTCCTCCTCCCAACAACAAAAAAAAAAAACCCAGGCCCTAGATGGTTCACAGCAGACTTTTTCTTATAACCTATTTAACAAAAAGAGTTACAAACCATATTACGAAAATTGTTGAGAAGGAAAAAACAGAGGGGAATGGCGTCCCAAATTCCTGCGATGAAGCCAGCCAGCCACTCCATACAAAAAACAGGTAAAGACAACCCAAAAGGAGAATCTATACACTCATCTCAGTAATGATCACAGATGCAAAATTCTAAACCAGGTTACTGGAAAATCGCATACAGACCCACATCAGAATATCATCTATCATGACCAACCTGGATTCATACCAGAGATTGCAGAATGGTTTCAGCATACTAACATCAATAAATATCAACAGGCATATAAATATACTGAAAGAAAAAACACAACATCATCTTAATTTGATGGAGAAAAAGCCTTTGCAAAATCCAGCTATCCATTCATGTTAAAGTCCTAGAGGGACTGGATTGGAGGGATTCCTCCTCAATGTATTGAAAGCCATTTATAGGAAACCCACAGCCAAAATAATCCTAAATGGGCCAGCTTTAATACATGGGGCTCCATAATGAGAGCCATAACCATGAGAATATAAAAGGGGGTATTTTCTGGCATGGCACATTACATCTGTCATCTATCCTTGAGATATTTTCTACCATGACACGTAGGATTCATCACCTATGCTTCTCTGATAAATACTTCTTTGATTACGCAGGTCTGTGGGAGAGATGATTTGTCAAACCACACACAGTCCGTTAGGCTCAGAAGTAAATTAAGTTTGTTTTTAGATTTGTTAAGGTCAGTTGAGAGCTTCTGTCCCTTAAGGGTCACTCAAGGCCTTGCGCCTGGCTCTCTTCACCAGTTCCGTCTATGTGAGAACAAAGTCAGAACTTGCTTGACCAGAGCTTCACTTTGAATCATGAGGAGTCTCTCCTCTATATGGACTTTCCTCCTTTGACTGGACGCTGGAATAATGAAGTCCCTTTAAGTGAATCTCCAGGACCTCCCTGCTCGGGATGGGAATTTGACTCGCTCCCACAGGACATGCCCAAAGTTGCAGATGGAGGACCCTAGGACCCAAGTCGACCTCAGAGGGTGGGGCCAAAATATTTTCCCATCAAACCCCTCTTGCCAAATCAGACTAGAGCTTTAAAAGTGTGGTTGCTTAACCTCCAAGAGGATTTTTTTGAATTGATTTGGTACATTACCATACAACTCCTAAAGCTAAAACTTGAACATTGACTTAAGCCCTGTTAATAAATTATCTTAAATTGGGGGCTGGAGGGATGGCCTCGCGGTTAAGAGCGACGACCGACGACCGCTCTTGCAGAGGGACCCGAGTTATCACATTCCCCAGCACCCACATGGCGCTGAGAACCGTCATGTGACTCCAGGTCCAGGAGAACTCCCGTTCCAAGGGGAATCCGACACACTCTACTGACCTCCGCGGGCATCGCACGGACACGGATGCGCAAGAACAGCATGAAGAACCCCATTACAATGTCATCCACATAAAAAATAAATAAATAAATAAAAATTAAAAAAAATAAAATTACTTAATTGCTGTGTGACAAAAATATTCTGACTAATAATCAAAGCTCATGGTAGGAGCCTATGGGTAGTGGCTGATCGCACAAAGGCTAGAGAAAAAAACGGATGAACTATTTACTGGTTTGTGTTGCTGGCTCATATTCTGCCTATTTGTATACAATATAGGAATATCTGGCCAAGAATGGCTTCACCCACAATGGGCACAGGGCCAGTTCAATGAAGGCAATTTTTGAGTTTTGTCAGCTCAGGTGTATCCAGTTGACATTAAACCTTGCAGTAAGTCCTACAACTTGTTCTTTAAGGTCTACGAAGGTCATTAAAGTACTCAAAGTACAAATGATTAAAATTCATGCAAGGCAAAAAAGTTTAAACCAACATAGGCCATAGAAACAAATCCAAGATAATAAAGGGGTTAAAAAGAGAACCTTCTCAAATGAAGGCCATGTCACTTGTCCCCAGAATTACTTTATAGCTTGAAAAGGAAAAGGGGGGGCATTGTCACATACCAGCAGCAGGGAGATAATACTTAGGGCTCACTCAAATTGGTTACATTTGGAACCTCCATGTGGTCACAGGAAGCAAAAACTAAGTGGTCTGAAAAATAGTCAAAGTAAATTGTGCAAAGTATAACAGATAGACAAAACAATTTTAGTATGTTGGGTAACTCTATTTATATAAGTCTGTTTCACCTGAGGCTATAACAAGGTATATATTACCTGGTAGGTAGAAGACACGAATTTCATTGATACGTCATAAATACAATTTTAGAATTATTAAAAGTGAACAGTACATTCATGCATCACTTCATAATAAGGTTCTAATAAATACAATTGGCGATGACACTTTGTAAAGGTTGTGATAAGCAAAAGGGCCTATTAGCACATTGTAATCATCCAGACTAGCTGACTTAATATGCTGTTTAACCAATGTCATACACAATATTCGCACACATAAGTTCCCTTTAGAATTTTTTCTAGGCAGTTGATTAACCATATATGCCTTGGAAAAAACACCTTTAGGAATATTATTTAAAACATGCATATCTGATTAATTGCACCTCCAAGGCTGAGATGACAACTTGCACCTTTGGTTTTAAAAAACTATGACCTCATTGAAATACTTTAACAAGTAATGAAAAACAGCGATTGATTTTAAATATCCTAATTAAAGCACTGACAATATCAAAGGTACCTAGGCTGTTTCATTGAAGGGAAGAGGGATTTGCAGTGGAAGCAATGTGCCACTGTCCACGTACCAGAGTATGAATGAATCCAGGGATTTTTTAAAGTGTTTCCTGGTCAGAAGGATGGTGGCATAGCACAGGAGAGAGAGAAAAAATGTTAGTTAACCCGTAAGGGTCAAAAAATTAGGTCTTCCGGACGTCTGGAAACAAGAAACACTGGAGAGAAAATTTTTCGTTGTACTTACCTGTGAAAACATACTTTGGACAGAGAAGACATCAACCCTTCAGCTCAACAAGTGTAGAACCCTAGAACCCCGGTTTCCCTCCGGCCTTGACCCACCCCTTTTCGCGGCCTGCCCCACCCGTCCACACTTCCTTGCGTTGCGTGCCGCAATCCCAACTAAAATCACCACAAGTTTCAAGGTGGAAGCCCTTTGGTTCAGCACAAAAACACACCGACCAACCGGACACCGTGAACAGTTACAAAGACGCTACGTATGAAGAACCGGCTGTATGTGAATCTCCGGTTAATAATCAACACATAGACAGGTTGACAGGACACAGTATCCCTAAAACGCTATCCATTAACAGACTCTGGACAGTGGGAAAAATCTCCTTTTATCTTAAATTGCCATAACCATTGATCCAGGGCTTAGACAATATAAGCCACAGATTTACACAGAATTATTTAGAGTTTAAGACATTTGTTTATGTGGAAAATAGACTATGTTTTACTTTGCTTTGCAGCACAGACTGTTCTTGTACACCTGCGACGGATGGTGGACTGGGTAAGCAGGAAAATCTGCTGTCTTGTGTTTTTTATTTACTTGCGCCTTTATTTATGCTCATGTCCCCTTTCGTTCTTCGCCAAACTCACCCCTGTGATTGCCCAGTCAAGGTGGAAGATTTACGCCCTAGGACATGTGCTTGAGATTAGCTGTTGAGAGCTGGGTGTGGTACCACACACCTTCTTAATCTCAGACAAAGGGGCTTGTATCCCAAAGCAGACATAAAAATGGTTTTCTGAATAAAATGGGGTTTAAAGGAAAAACAATGAAATGGAGAATGTCAAAATCCGAAATCATCCCTTAAACTTTAGGCAAAAGTTTTGTAAGCAAAATATAAAAACCAACATTGTGAACGGGCAGAAGTTTCTGGCCATTACCTAACATGGCAAATGATCGCATTAGAATATTGAAATATAGTATTAGTTATTTACAAGGTCTGATGTAAATTCAGGCTTACTTCCGAACATGGTCTACTGTGGAACAAGCAGGACATGTGGAAGGTGTGCGGCCGACTGGGGAGGGCGAGCGCTGTAGAAAGGAAGTAAAGTTTTTTTTTGCCTCAGAAGCAGAGAAGAAAGGGGAAGGATTTACACGGAGGAAATGAAATGGGAGAAACGAAGAGAGAAGAAAGGAAGAGAGAGAAGAGGAAGACGAGAGAGAGCGAGAGGGATGTACTGGGATTATAAATGTAAGAAAAATTACCTCGGAGCTGGTAAATCCAGGGGTTGCAAAAATGTTCATTGGCACCCATATAC
Organism: Rhizomys pruinosus; assembly: GCA_009823505.1. Taxonomy (NCBI): domain Eukaryota; kingdom Metazoa; phylum Chordata; class Mammalia; order Rodentia; family Spalacidae; genus Rhizomys; species Rhizomys pruinosus. Next base: position 756,105 of record VZQC01001441.1, on the reverse strand, counting down.
TATATATCAGTAAAACAATAGTGGAAAAACAATAAACGGCACAGGACGGCTAGTTCATTCATAGGAGCCTATGCTTAACTAGCACATTGGGACTGCCAGCGTGGCCGCCTTGCCGACAGTGGGACCAGACGCATGGCCCGGGGGCAGAGAGAAAAGGGGTGGGACGGGGACATGTAGCAAAGACAGCGTGCAAAGAGGCATCACACCAGCGGAGCGCCAAAGGTCGGCACCAAGAGGTCAAAACGCAAAGGTGGCGGTGTGGTCTCTCTGTATAGGCGCAAGGGGGCCGGTAGTCTATTTCTTGAGAGGAATCCGGGACCAATGCGGGTGAAGGGCTAAGAATGCCTGTACATACAAGTATTCTGACCATTTACCAGAGGTCTGGCAGAAGTCTCTCAAAGCTGATAATTTGGAGATCTAAGGTACCTGTCTCAGGCCAGACAATATTGTTAGTTGTTAGTTAATTGATATCCTGGCCAGATAGTGGAGCAAAATCTCACACGGACCTTAGGGTTGATGTCCTTGGAGAGGTTTAGTTCCTTTAAAGAGGGTAGGAGACACTCCAAGGGTGTGAGGCCTAGGGCCTCTCAGAGTGTGAGGCTCCCATATTAGGACTCAGAGGATGAGGAAGAGGGAAGAAGAGAGTGGCGAGGGAGAGGGGAAGAGTGCATGCGGGAGAGAGAAGAGAGAGAGCGAGAGAGATGAAGCAAGTAGAGAGAAGTAGATATGATCATTCTGTCGGGGAGGAAACTACTAATAGTTCTTTTCGGTGTCAGAACGGCTAATTCAGGCAGACCTAAGGTCGTCTTCGCCTTAGATCAATAGGTGGGGCCGCTCAACAGAGATCTCCCACGTTCTGTGTGACCATGTGGGAAATCTATTGAAATAGGGGCTTGCACATCTGATTGAATAGATGGCATCCCCAGAACAAAATCACAGAACGGACGGGACGCCTAAATTTCGGGTCCAGGTAATCTGTCCCACAGATCACTGGTATATAGACAGTCCAAAGTCGGACAGGGAAAAGGGGTCTGAGGATTGCTCTGACTTAGCTGGCACTCAGGGATCTAAAACGGAATGGAACGGGAGACTTAAAGAATGGAAAAAGAGGATCCGAGAGAGTAGTGGTTAGAACAGGAAGTGTGAGGCAGAGGTGGCAGTTAGAGGGGGCAGAACATACACAGGGTTACACAAAAAGTAGGGCTGGGAGATAGAATATCCCCTCACTCAGGTGCCCATCCGNCCTCATTTTAGAGCTCTGTGTACTAAAACTTTTTCAAAATTTCTCAAACCAGGGTACAAACCCTCTTTCCCTCTGCAGACCCAAGACAGGGACCCTCCAATTACTAATGCACCCTGTAGCCCCTGTTTGTACTGTTGGTCCCTGCACTGGTCTACTCATGTAAGACTCAACCCGCTTGTCCTTTCAGTTGCAGATAAAACATCCACTAAGTACTGGCCCCTATCGATCTGGACCAAACCCACCAGGCAGGCACCCCCCACAAGCCCAGCCAAAATGAAAACTGGACTCTCACCTTCCAGCCTGACAGCTGTTCCCCCAGAACTTCTCCCCTGTCCAGCTTGAAGTAGCTACAGAAGACGATCTCCGCCCCTTTTCACTATAGAACAAAAGGTGGAATGTCAGGGTGTGAGCTACAGAAGCCCATTGAAATGCAAAGACACCTAAGACTGGAGGTCGAAAAACCTGCTCTACCAGGCTTGGCCTTTGGTTATGTTAAAGCAGGCCACCCCTGATTACTCAGGAATCTTCCACCTCGCCCCTCATCCTTCGGAAGCCAGATTCTAGACTCTGACCCACCCCCACTCCCCCTGAATCCCATCCCCACCTTCTCCCTTAAATTCCCAATCCAGACGCCATTCTGGGCTTGGCTCCACTCTATCTTTCCCCTGAGCCTAGCCCCGAGCTACTCTGAATTAAACTTTGCTCCGAAGAACTCCGACCTCGGGCTTTCAATTCTGGGGGGAGCACGCCTTAACCTTACACTATGTTTCTGCATGCTCTGTTCACAATAGCCAAAAAGTGAAAACCCCAGCCCAGGTGCCCCTCACCTGAAGAGTGAATAGTAGATAAAATGTGCTACATGTATACAATGTAGTTATATGCAGCGCGTTAAAGAGGACCAAACCTCATGAACTTGCAGGTAAATGGATGGAGCTGGAAGATATTATGTTAAGCAAAGTAACAGTCACAGAGAAACAACTGACAAATGGTTTCCCTCCTATGTGGATGCTAAGTACCAACAACCCCAGATCTAAATATTTCTCATGGAGAGAGATGCCCCATCGTAAAATAACAACAACAGAATGGACTGCAACAGAAATGGACTGCAATTGTGAATGCGAGAAGGGGGGGGGGAGCAGGACACGGTTCTATGTTCTATTAATGTATATTTATTGACGTGAGTTCAGCAAGTACCCAGTTTTCGCCTAGACACTGTCTACAGGACACATGTGGTGTTTTAGGACTTAGTAAAAGTAAATATGTGTATATTAAAACAACAGTGGTTTACAGCTCTGATAAAAACGGTAATGCATCTGAGTAATGCTAGATATAATTTGCTGTTGTCCACATTTGTTTTACACAAAATTTCTAGAGCCCAATAAGTTTGGGATTGGCACATACAAATGTTTCCATAATTTCTCTGTTGTACAGTATCACCTTGTAGCATTCTCTTTAAGATGATTTAACCTAAAATTAGTTCTGTTCCCAAGTTCATCATATATAGTCACCCAAAACAACATGCGTGAATTTGATTGAATTTGATGCCTTGATTCCACCCTATAGTTATGTATAATACAACTGTCTCTGGAGGATCTCATGGGTTAAATAAAAGGGGGGGTGATACAGACAGACATAAAACCTTCTAGCCTCAGTGATTCTTTAAAAAAAAAAAAAAAAAAAAAAAAAAAAAAAAAAAAATTTGTTTTTTTTTTATTTGTCCAAAAGGACAAAATGTCACCCACTTAACAGCTGAGAAAAAGATACAGCTTTGCATTGAGTAGGTGTACAAAAACGTGCAAACTGAAGGTTGACCCCGTCCTCTCCTGAACATTGAAGCGAAGAAAAGCCTCAGATTGCCAAAAACATCGACCCTTCTGTGGATCCTACAAGTAACAACTATTTTTAATGAGTCCTATTGAAACTTTTACCTTCTAGGTGCCACAGGTTTTGATATGAGAGCTTTCTTGCCTCCCCCATAGAACAACGAGAAATATGATGATGATGAGGTCGTTCTCCAACTGTAATTGGAGACAACTATTATACCGGTAATCTCTTATAAAACCAGGTAAAACTGCCTTCTTTAATGACTATAGACATAAGAACTGTGAAAGGATTATACTCTTTCAGAACCAAATATAAAGCTAAAGTCCTTGGGCTATGCACTTAGCCAAAGTATATTAATGCAGGAGGTCTGACATAAGCAGTGGATTGTTCTACCAGGGGGATGTTGGCCAGGGGATCCGGGGCCCCACAAAAGGTAAGGCTCCTTGCCTCTAAGTTGGGATACTGCAGGAGGAGAGGCGATAAGACCCTGCCGCCACAGCCCTGACGTTAGCATTGGAGGGATGTATTGAGACCGACATGCAAGTGTACCGATGGCCTCTGGAATGCCAGAGAGTGTTACCAAAGGACCACTAAACCAATATAGCAAATACGGGTCTACCTGGTCAAGCAAGACTCCACCGTCAGCATCAGCTACACCTCACCTGCCTGGACCTACTGTGCAGCAGAGGCAGCCATGGCCTGTATATCCCAAATCTCATTGGCTATTGGCTCTCTCCTTGGAAGCGAATAACCCATGGCTGATGCCACCAGCTTAAGTCCCCTACAGGTTATGAGATGTTATACGCCACAGTACGACCCTGTCCTATTTAAGAGGGGGGGAAAAATGTAATTCATGGATTAACATATCATTCAAACATATGTGTCTCTGCCAAAGTAACCTACCATAAAAAAAACTCTTAGTGCGCTGCTTTTAGATACCTATATATCTAATGCTTGTGCTTCATTAGTAGGATCGAAAGGTTTACTCCTGGACAAACTGTCGCCCATGAAAGGAAACAGCCCGAATTGACCAGAGTCCAAGCAACAGCTCCAGAGAGAGTGGACTGTTTAACTTCTCATCCACCTGTGCCCTTTTCTAAGCCTAGGGAACAATCTGCGGGTAGAGGGGGGGCGTGGTTGTAGAATGTAAGGGCTGCAACTTGGGTGAATGGTGTGTTGAAACTACAGCGATGTTAGTCTGGGACACTCTTGATCAACTTGATTGAACAAACACCTCACCCCCCACTGGATGGTGGGGCTTTAGGGGTTTGGGCACAACAGCCTTCAGATTGGTTTTGCACGAAGGATGCCCTGTACTCATGGATTATCCACTTATAGCTAAAACAATGAAAAAAAAAAAACTGAGATAAAGATGCAGGACCGTTATGGCAGTATGCATGATCGGTAGGGGTGGGGTGGGTGGGAAGGCGAAAGGGAAATATGCTTGATCTGAATTGAAACTGATGTATAAATGCACAAAGCATCAATAAAAATTAAATAAAAAAATTAAAAAAAAAGAATAAAGCATCTCAGGGCTGGAGATGATGGCTAGCAGTTAAGAGCAACCGATGCCTCTTACAGAGGATGGGTTCGATCCCCAGCACACATGGTGGACTTGGAAGCATCTTTAACTCCCGTTCCAGGGGACTCTGTGACTTTCTTCGCACCTCTGAAGCCTGACGACATGGTGCACAACCTTCCTGCCAGACAGTACATTCATACCACATAAAAAATAATAAAATTAAAAAAAATCCCCAAAGCCTTCTGGATATAACAAAATGTTGATTAAAAGCAATAAAGGGGGCTGGAGAGATGGCCTAACGGTTAGAGCGCCAACCGCTCTCTACAGAGGATCCGGGTTCATCCCAGCACCCACCATGGTCGGCTCGAGAACCGTCTTGAACATTTCCGAGAATCCAGTCCGGGGAATCGACGAACCCTCTGAACTCCACGGCATTGCATGACACGTGCGCACACATTGCATGCACGACAGTACATTCATACACATACACGATAAATAAAAAAGAAAAAAAATAAAAAAAAAAAAAAAAAAAAAAAAAAAAAAAAAAAAAAAAAAAATCTTTTTAAAAACTATCCAAACATGTACTTAAAACATAAGTAAGCCCATTAAAAATTTTTTTTATTAATTTATTTATTTCTGTATGTGTACAAATGTACTGTTCTGCATGCAAGTCTGTGCCCACGTGTCGTGCCCAATGCTACGGAGCCCCGTCAGAAGAGGTCTCGGATTCCCTGGAACTGCGAGTTCTCTGCGAAGGAACCTGCGAGTTTCAGACGGTTATCGGCTTGCCATGTGGGTGCTGGGGATCGAACCCGGGGTCCCTCTGCCAAAGAACGGTCGGCGGCTCTAACCATAGGCCATCTCTCCAGCCCCAGTAAGCATTTTTAAGCATGCAATATTTAATAGTCATTAAAAATAATTATGTCTATCTAAGTATACATTGCATTCTAAATTCATGGCCCCACTTGTTGGAAACATATCTAAGTGAGAAAGCAACATATTTGACAAGTTATAAATCAAAACAGTAAAATATTCATTTTCTGAGAAACTTTCACATAAAAGCATTTTAATAATTAATTTTAAATGAATCTAAAACTTTCTGTTCTTGTGAAGTTAAAAAGGAGTATTACCTTAGATAGAAACTTTTATTGTCTATACTTCAGAAAAAGTTGCATTAGTGAGAAATATTGTCATGGAAATCTTTATTTGTCTGGAATTTTGGTTTTGAGACAGGGTATCACTGTGTAGCTCTGGCTGGCCTAGAACTCATTAAGTAAAACTGTTCTAAAACAGAGAGCTTTGGGTCTTTGCTTCTCAAATGGTGGATTAAAGGTGTGGCATGGAAATCTTTTGTACAGACGGTGCTAGAGTCTACTAGAAAGACTGACATGTCAGCCAAAATGTAAGGCAAACGTTTCAGAATGCTTTTCATATTCAGAGCTCAGCTGCAAGCATAATCGACAGAGAGCTCATCCTTCCTCCTATCATCCTCCTCCTCCTCTTCTTCTTTGAATGTACTGCTGCATTAGTTTTGCACCGTGGTGTGCATGCCAAAGGAGGTCAGAAGAGGGTGTTGGATTCCCCTGGAAAACTGGAAGTTAAGATGGTTCTAGCTGCTATTGGGTCTGGGAACCGAACCTGGGTCCTTTGCAAGAGCCCAGTCACGCTCTTAACTGCTAGGCCATCTCTCCAGCCCCAAGAATGCTTTTTCATTAGTGTATAACCCTTTATGCGTTTTCAGACCTGGAAAGACAAGCATCACATGTTCTCACTCTAGTGTCAAATCTTTAAATTTGTATGTTTAACTTGGAGTACCTAGAGAATTCAGGGATGAACTGGAGACTCCCCAAACAATACAGTCTATCGCCATTGTTTGTGGTTGCCTAGCAGAACTTGATGGTAAGACCCTGTTGCTGAAGACATGTTGGTCATAAGACATGGAGGAATCAACTTTGTATTGACCAGAAAGCTTGTTCCTGGCTGACTAGCTTTCATGTACAAGAAGGGGCTATGCAGGCTGGTAGAGGGAGAGGGTCATCAGCAGTCTTACCCAGCTCTGACTCCTATGAGCTACAATAATCAGCCTAGCAAGATAGACCCATGAACATAATAGTGGCACAGATGTTATGGAGGTCACCAGCTGCTTTCTGATTGGATTTAAGGCCTATTCCACAGGTGGAGACTTGTGCCTGGTACTGTAAATCTGCCCAAGAACCCATGATTGGGTCTCTAAGGGTGAACCTACTGCTATTATTTTGCTAAATGGACAAAGTATTTTTTTTTTGTCTTTTTCGAGACAGGGTCTCCTTGTAGTCCCAGCTGTCCTGGAACTCACTCTGTAGACCAGGCTGGCTGTGAACTCACAAAGATCCGCCTGCCTCTACCTCCCAAGTGCTAGGATTAAAGGCGTGTGCCACCACACCCGACATGGACATAGTATTAAACTGCCTTCTAAATTTATCTATACTGATAGATTAGCTCAGCTGTCAGACCTCATCAGAGAATTTTCTTTGTGGAGAGGGCTGGAGTTAATGTAGAAACTAACCACTGCTCAAAGTGTAGTGAATAAGTGACTATGGAGTGCTCAGCCATAAAGTTCAGGGGCCATCAAGGAAGAGGGGGCAGAGAGTGTATTCCTTATGCAAAACAGTTTCTTCTCGACATTTTACTCCCACTGCACTGCTGAATTCACAGCAGCTTCAGTTCCTTACACAAGACCTGCACAAGATCAAGTCAGCCAGCATTCAAGCATGGAGGGGAGAGCTCAGAAGCCCTCACCCCTATAGTTCATGGATCCTGGGGGAGGAGAGTCAGTTTTCCTTAAGGGTGTGGCTCCTGGTAGATTAGTCAGGCTCCAATGGATGGCCCAAACCCAGGAGTTTATGGGCAGCTCAGACTGGACTCCATGGTAAAGAAAAGGAACATGTGTATATCAACATGAAGTTGAGAGGGGGTGGAGGGTGGATCTAAGAGAAGTTATGGGGGGGAGTGAGAGGTGAATATATTCAAAATACATTGTGTTCATGTGTGAAATCTCAAAGAATTAATAAAAAATATATTAAAAGGACAAAAATATCCAGGCATGGTGGTGCATGCCTTTAATCCCAGTACTTGGGAGGCAGAGGCAAGTGGATCTCTCTGGGTTTGAGATCAGACTGGTCTACATAGTGAGTTCCAGGACAGCCAGGGCTATATAATGAGATTATCTTAAAAAAAAAGATAAAATGGAAAAAAAGAGAATGAAGAGGGCACAAAATTGGGGATGGGTAGGAAGGAGGGGGGTTGACCTTGGAGGAATTAGGGGGAGAAACAGGGGGTGAGTCTAATCAAAATATGCTGTATACATATATGAAATTCTCAAATAATTAGTAAAGATGTATTAAAATTTAAAATGGTCTTTCATTATGTTTCTATATATATATATATAATGTGCTGCTTCTGGGTGGTAGGGAACATGGTAAAACCAGTGGATACTATGACCATGGGTCCACTGCCCTACTTCTTTGGCTGTGAAATGAGTTCCCTGGTCAGATGCTGTAAGGAATATTGTGATGGTGGATAAGGCATTCTGTAAGTCCCTGGATGGTAGTTATGGCAGAATCATTATGCATATGAAAGGCAAATCCATAATCAGAATAAGTGTCTATTCCTGTAAGGACAAAGTGCTGTCCCCTCCATGAGGAAGTGGTCCAATGTAGTCAACCTGCCACCAAGTTGCTGGCTGGTTGCTGTGGGGCATAGTGCCTTATTGGGGGCTCAATGTTGGTCTCTGCTGTTGGCAAATCTGGTGCTCAGCAGCAGCTGTAGCCAGATCATCAGCCTTGGTGAGTGGAAGTCCATGCTGTTGAGCCCATGTATAACCTCCATCTCTGCCACCATAACAACTTTGTTTATGGGTCCATTGAGCAGCAACAGGGACAGCTGGAGAAAGAGGCTGACTGTCCACAGAATGAGTCATCTGATCTACTTGATTATTAAACTCATCCTCTGCTGAGATCATCTTTTGATGAGCATTTACATGAGACACAAGTATTTTCACATCCTTTGACTATTCAGAGAGATCTATCCACATACTTCTTCCCCAAATGTCTTTTTCATCCTTTTCCAGGCATGCTCCTTCCAAGTCACTGACCACCAAGTGAAACCATTGGCTACAGCCCATGAATCAGTATATAATCAAACCTCTGGCCATTTCTCCTTCCAGGCAAAATGCACAACCATGTGCACTGCCCAAAGTTCTGCCCACTGTGAAGACTTTGCTTCACCAGTGTCCTTCAGGGTTGTTTCAGAAACTGGCTGTAATGATGCAGCTGTCCACTTCTGGGGTGTGCCTTCATAGCGTGCTGATCAGTAAACCAAGCTGTAGTCTTCTCTTCCTCAGTCAACTGATCATAAGGCAAACCCCATGAAGCTATAGGTGCATGCTTGAGCACAGGAGGCCTTGTAACAGGAGTGGGAACCATAGGCATTTGGGCAACTTCTTCATGTAGCTTGCTTGTGCCCCCAGGGCCTGGCTGGGCTCTGTCACATATGTACCACTTCCATTTGATAATGGAATATTGCTGTGCATATCCTACTTTATGGTCTGGTGGGTCAGATAACACCCAGCTCATGATGCCCAGCTCAGGTCACATGGTGACTTGGTGGCCCATTGTGGGAAACGTTCAGTTTCCACTAAGGCCCAATAGTAGGCTAAGAGCTGTCTCTCAAAGGGAGAATAGTTGTTTGCAGAAGAAGGTAGAGCCTTACTTCAAAATCTCAAGGGTCTCTGCTGTGATTCCCCTATGGTTGTCTGCCACAGACTCCAGACGGCATCTCTATCTGCCACTGATACCTCAAGCACTATTGGGTCCACTGGATCATATGGCCCAAGGGGCAGAGCAGCCTGCGCTGCAGCCCGGACCTGTTGAAGAGCATTTTCCTGTTCCATCCTAACTCAAAACTAGCTGCCTTCAAGTCACTTGATATATGAGTCTTAGTAACACACCCTGATGAGGAATGCACTGCCTCCAGAAAGCACTGTGCTTCTTTCTTGGTGGAGGGAGGGGCCAGGTGCAACAACTTATTCTTTACCTTAGAAGGAATGTCTCTGCATGATCCACACCACTGAACTTGTAGAAATTTCACTGAGGTAGATGGCCCTTGAATTTTACTTGGATTTATTTCCCATCCTCTCATGTGCATATGCTTTACCAACAAGACCAGACTGGCTGCTACCTCCTGTTCACTGGATCCAATCAGCATAACATCATCAATATAGTGGACCAGTCAGGTGATCAAGATCCCCTCTAAGTTATGGCACAAGGCCAGAGAGTTAATAACCCTTGAGATAGAACAGTAAAGGTATACTGTTGCAGGTACCAAGAGAGGCTTAATCTGCTCAAGTAAGGAGACCATATCTGGTAGAGCAGCTACAATTGACATCGCTACTTGATTGAGTCTTCAATAGCCAACTGTCATTCTCCGTGATCCATCTGTCTTTTGCACAGGCCAGATAGGAGAGTTAAAAGAAGATGTGGTAGGAGTCACCACCCCTGCATCTTTCAAATCCTTGATGGTGGCACTAATTTTTGCAATCCCTCCAGGGATATGATGCTGTTTTTGGTTCACTATTTTCCCTGGTAGAGGCAACACCAATGGTTTCCATTTGGCCTTTCCAACCATAATAGCCCTCACTCCACAGGTCAGGGAACCAATGTGGGGATTCTGGATATCTATATCTATATCTATATCTATATCTATATCTATCTATCTATATATATGTATATATATATACATATATATATATATATATATATATTTATATATCCCAATTTTACATTCTGGGACTGGGGAAATAACCACAGGATGAGTTCTGGAACCCACTGGGGCCACTGTGAGTCAGACTTCAGCCAAAACTCCATTTATCACCTGACCTCCATAGGCCCCTACTTTAACTCAGGGCCACAATGCTTTTTAGGGTCTCCTGGGATCAGTGTCAACTCAGAACCAGTATCCAATAGGCCTCAAAAAGTCTGATTATTTCTTTTTCCCCAGTGTACAGTTACCCTAGTAAAGGCCTCAGGTCCCTCTGGGAAAGGACAGGAGGAAGGCAAACGGCATAACTCTGGTATTGTGATAAGGTCCTTCCTCATCGGAACCCAGCCACCCCTTCATTTAAGGGGTCTGTGAACTGTCTCAAGTCTGGAAATTGGTTGACTGGATGGGATTTGCTATTGCTAAGATCCAATGTCAATTGTTCTAGAGCTTTTCTGCTTATACAGATCAAATAAAAACTTAGTAGGCTTTTTATGTATTTGGTTCCTGGGAACACCATGATTAATTAGCCAGTTCCAAAGATCCATTCAGTTCATGCCATTATAGGCACCATTTTGCCTTCACTGCCCATTATGGTAACTGTGCTTACCTGACCTCTGGCTATTCAGTGCTGCCACCTGACACCTACCCTGAGGGCCTGTTAAAACTTTACATGTACATTTAATTTATGTAAGCGAGCAGTGGCAACTCTAAGATCTGGCATAAGGAATAGAGCAAAAACAAAGCTCTTCAAATGTTCTGGTGTCTCTCTCAGTACTTTCTAGCTTATAAACTCAGTGAAAGTCATGTCCTCTGGGCCCTCACATTGTGGAGAATGTGGTTTTACACTTTGAATCCACTCGAGCATGCCCATGTGCCTGAGCCTTACAATCCCTTCATCAATACTAAGCCAAGGAATATCAAGTATCTCTAACTCTCTGTCAGTAGGCCATGTTTTAATAAATACCTCAGGCAACCAATCAAATAAACTTTTAACACCTTTTTAAACCACTCGAGCTTCCATGTTAAACCTAGAGTCTCCACTCAGTGGGCCCATATTGATAAACTCAGTCCGATCCAGTTTTATATTCCATCCACCATTATCCCATACCTTTAAAATTCATTCCCACACATATTCATTAGGAGTCTGTATGAATGAATTAGCAAAACAGTCACTAAGTTCTTTAGTGGTGTAGCGCAGCTCCTCATGGACCACACTTTCTATCTCACCTTTAGGGGATTGCTTAGCCTTGACTCTGGTTATAGGTCTAGAGGCAACAATTGCTGGGCACTAGGGGACATCAGCTCCCTCCAGGAAGGTGAGATTAGTTTCCTTGAGCAGGGGTGGGGAGGGCAGGTCTGCAGGGTATTGGGGATGCATTCTCTGCTGAGGGTGGGGAGATTAATTCCTCAGATGGAGTAAATCCCTCAGAATCTGAGGGCTCAAAGTCCTCATCACTGTGGTTCTCCCACACAACTCCATACCAAGTTTCAGGATTCTACACTTTCCCTACTAGTGCCCTCACTTTGACTGCTGACACTCTTCGTGGCTGGGAATTAGTAAATCAGCCAAATGTATAATAAGGTCTCCAGCTTGATTTTCTGAAACTTTAGCTCTTTGGCTGCTGGAGAGAAAACTCTCTTCCAGGACACACTTGGAAACTTTTAAACTGTTGATTTGAATCTGGAGCTGGTTAATTTTATCATTGAGCTCCTTGTTTTCCTCCATTACTTTATCCAGAGATTCTAAGGAGCAACCAGCCAACATCATTATTCTCCTTATTTTTCCACAGTTTGTCAAATGTTTTATATATAGAGTTGCTAAATTCCTTGCTCCTCACAAGAGGTGAGTTAGGGGACTCAATTGCATCTCTTTTCATAATTGCTTCAAATAGTCTGCAGCATGGATTATCATTCCTCTTCATGCCACCAGGAGAGCCTTCAGTAGTTGTAGGCTTCCTTGAGTTGGAGAGCTGGCTCCAGAAACTACCAAGCCCATGAAAGAAATTCATCCTTTCAATTCTGTTTCTCTAGAACCACCCCACTTCTGGTACCACAATCTGTATTAGTCAAAGTTCTCTAAAGAAACAGAATCATAGCTGGGTGTGGTGGCGCACGCCTTTAATCCTAGCACTTGGGAGGCAGAGGCAGGCAGATCTCTGTGAGTTCAAGGCCAGCCTGGTCTACAGAGCCAGTTCCAGGCCAGCTGGAACTACAGGGAGACCTTGTCTCAAAAAGACCAAGAAAAAAAAAAAAAGGGAAAGAAACAGAATCATTAGAACAAATCTCTCTCTCTCTCTCTTCTCTCTCTCTCTCTCTCTCTCTCTCTCTGTCTCCACACACACACATACACACACACACACACACACAGATTTATTGATTTGCTCAATAGAGAAGTCCAACAATAGCTGCACCATCAGAGAGGGTGAGAATCCAGGTAGTTGCTCAGTTCATGAGGCTGGCTGTTTCAGTAGTTCCAATCCAGTGCTGAAGGCCTGGAGATCTGCTTATCTTCAGTCCATGTTGGCATATGATGAGTTGATCACAGCAGCAAGACACACTCACCAGTGAGAGAGAAGGCAAGGAGAAAAAACAAAGAGACAGCTTCCTTCTGCCACAGCCTTTTATACCGGCCGCCATTAGAAGGTAACACCCACATTGAGGGTGAGTCATCCAGCTTGAGATAATCCAATGTGAAGATCTCTTTCTCATATTTGTTCATCCCCAAAGCAGTCAAGTTGACACCCAGAATTAACAGGATTAACCATCACAGCAACTCTTCTTGCCTCATGAGGCCAGGTGATTACAGGTGCTCAGGTGAGTGTGCTCCCATAGGTGGGGGGGGGGCAAGACAAGCACCCAGCTGAGCCCAGCTGGATTTTAGAAGCCTGCTGTTTTAAACAACAAGGTCTGGGGCTTGTTATGCAACAAGAGATAAATGCAAGTTTGTTTATCCATCAAATGACTTTGTTACCTGTATTTTTTTTTTTTTTTTGAGACAGGGTCTCCCTCTAGTCCCAGCTTGAACACACAGAGATCCACCTGCCTCTGCCTCCCAAGTGCTGGGATTAAAGGTGTGCACCACTATGCCTGGCAACCCGTATTCTTTAAAAGCTATGTAATATTTAATGTTGACGTGATGAGGAGCCGAATGTACAGGCAAGAAGTCTAGACAGCTGCCAAGGGTCTTGTGCTGGGAAGGAAGACCCTCAGCTTGATTTAATGCTCTACTGTTCTACTGTTGCTATTATTGTTAAACTTTAAAATATTTTTAATTAATTGATTAATTAATTGTGTGTGTGTGCATGCCACGGCACACATGTGGAAATCAAGAGGACTATTTTCAGGACTTGGTTCTTGCCTTCTACCTACCATGTGGGTTCTGGAGATGAACTTGAGTGGTCAGGCTTGGTGGCTAACACTTTTACTTGCTGATCCATCTTGCTTGTCCTATCTTAAAAATTCTTAAATTTAAAAAAATTTAATTATTTTAATTTATGTGTATGAGTGTTTTGCCTGCATGCATGTAAGTACGCCCATGTATGCAATGCCTGAGGAGGCCAGCAGAGGGCATTAGATCCCCTGGAACTGGAGTTACAGTTGGGAACTGAACCTAAGACCTCCCTGCAAGAGCAGCTGATGCACTTAACACTGAGCCATCTCTCTAGCCTCCCTGTCTTGAAATTCTTAAACTAGATGCTCCAGTTTTATTTTGGACTTGATCTCATAAAATCTGTATCCAGTCCTAAGTCGGCGGCAATTAAAAGCTGTCTGCTGACCTTTATGTCAACAGCCTGTTGACTTGCTGTTTCTTTTCTCCACATTCTACTTTCTAACCTGCCTGTGTAGACAAACAGCTACAAAACTAGGTGGTGTGATCAAAAGCGGCCTTGATGAGGAGTCTATATCTGCTTCTGATGTCTTTGGTTATATGACTAGCTCTAAGTCTTCTCTAGTAGCTCTGAAGTCACTGGACCCACAGGGCAGCTAGCACAGTAGTCACATAATCAAGCAACACTTATCTAGTGCCCATCAGTGCTCTGAGATTCACCCCAAATCATGATGTGCTTTTAGTCTCACCAGAGTTGCCAGTCATCTTTCAGGGTGTTTCTTCTTGCTTTCCGGACTGACTTATACGAAAATCCAAGTTCCAGCGGCAAAACTGGAACCTCTTTCATTGATCCATCACAACATGACCATCCAGGATGCCGAGCCAACGGGGAAGAGCATGCAGACAATAGTACCTACCATTTGCTGACTGGGTACCAAGTGCCAGGCTCCCTTCTATGCCACACTTACATTTCTATGCAATGTTTCCAGATGGTTTGGAACTACTCGTTACTAGTTTCCCAGTAAGGAGATCAAGGTTTAACCAGGTTAAGAAACTTGGAGCAAGAGAGTCTGCCTCCAACTCTCAGCACTAGCAGCACGGAATCACTTGGTTCTGCTTTATCCCAGCACTTTCCTGTCTTTCCCTGAATCCCAAGGTCAGATGGAGGGGCTCCTGCAGGATTCCAGGGAAGGGTGCTAATGGGGGATTCTGCAGGGCCAGGAGCACCCAGCCCCTGAGCACAAACAAGGGCAGGTTCTGGTCCGCAGCCAACAGGAGCCAAGCCACTCCAGCGAGCACGACCGCGCACTTTCCGCTCTGGTTTGCACTAACCCGCTGGAAGCCCAGGGGCGGCGGGCGCGTCCTCGCCATAGCCTTCCGGTTCCCACCCGCTCGGGGCGCACGTGCTTAAAGAGTCCCTGCCCCTCCCGCCTTCGCGGGCCTCAAGTTTCCTCCGAGAGCGGAGCGCACCGCGCTTCGCCAGCGCCTCTCCGGCCCCCGCTGCATTCTCTACCCGCAGGGAGAAGGGTGGGGCGCCGCGAGGGAGGGGTCCCGGCGCCGCAGTTGTCGCGGCGACGGCGGCAGCTACAGCAGCAGCAGGTGGAGCTGAGCTCCGCCGCGAGCAGCACTCTTGGCCTGAAACCCGCGACGCAGCCACCCGGCCCGGAGCTGCCTCTCGAGGCTGGAGCCCACGCCACCCTGTCCGACCCAGATTCCCGGGTATCGGGGACGGATGCGCCTCGGCGCGCGCTGCTGCGCTGGAAGCTCCGAGCCCGGGACGAAGACTGACGGGACCGCTCGACCACCTAAAGACTTGTCCCCCGGGACAGCCATTGTGGGCTGTGCGGTTCGGAGCCCACGGCCCGGCGTCCCGCAGCCCCGGCGTCCCGCCGCGTGCTGTTAGCGCCCGGGTGGCGCGGGCGGGTCCCGCGCGGCGCCTGGCCTCTCCGCCTCCTCGGACAGCTTTTTCCAGGGACCTCACCTCCTCCCTCGGTCCTCCGTGGAGTCCGCACCCGGTTGGTCTGGAGCGTCGCTAGTTGGCACTGGTCTGCAGGTGTTCTTTACTGATTAGATTTCTTCTTCGGTTTGGGGACAGTTGTCGCCAACGACTCTGGACACATCTTTCTCCCTGTGTGTGTGGGCGCGCTCAGTCCTGGGTCGCCGGTCCTGCAGGAATCTTGCCGGTTTCGCGGACTCTCTGGTCTGTCTCTGCCTGTCGTGCTTCCTTCCAGCCCCTGGTCTTGGCGGATAGGGTGCCGACGCGACCCCTCATTGGAAGGACTTCAGTCCTTGGGAGCGCCCTGGTGTCCGGGAGCGGCTTTGTGTGTGGTGGGATCCGGTCGCCAGCATGGCCTTCACCTTCGCGGCTTTCTGTTACATGCTGTCCCTGGTGCTGTGCGCTGCCCTCATCTTCTTCGCTATCTGGCACGTGAGTAACCCACAGCGGTTTCTAACTCCTCATTTGCCCCAAACTCACTCCTGTCCACCTCCCTTCCGGGTTTCACCTGCTTTCTATACCTTGCGGGAGTGGGTGGACTGTGAGTCCCGGCAGGGGCACCTGCTGGACAGACATTCTGCATCTTGGCCCGGGGCATCCCCAAGCCGGGTGGGCCCGGGAGGTACCTGGTGTTGCCTTCTGGCCGGTTCTTGCCCTGGCTGGAGCCAACCGACAGGGCGCCCTCTCCAGTGAGTCCCGGGCCAAGAGTGGTGGTCCAGAGCCCCATCTACCTGCTTTCTTCCCTGCCTCTGCCCTCCCTGCGGGAGTGAAGAAGCATTGCCGTTGGCCCAGGCAATTAGTCAAGTAACTATAACAACTAAACATTTAAAATGTCAGCATCTGTGGTAGGTTGCGTTTAGACACAATTGGAGACAAAGTGGAAACACGACGGGAGCGGGAGAGGCCAGGCGGGAGGGAAATCAACTGAGATGCGAGTAGGGAGAGAGAAAAGATGGGGAGGAAGACCACGGTAAATAAGATTGCAAGTGCAGATCCTGCCAGGCCACAGCACCCCCAGGGCACAGGCTTCCTGCCACTCTTCAGGGTCAACAGGCTGTGGGTGGCAGACGGAGGCCTAGGTCATCAGGTGTGGTGTGGGACTGAGGACCAGCAGCTCCTGAAGGGGCCTGGGGAGGAATGAGAGGAAGCTGTCAACCAGGGACTGTACAACATTTCACAAGTCCTTGACGTGCAGGCGGCTTCCCTCTGAGGATGATTAAGCTCACCATTCTCACCCTGGGAAAGGCTGGTAGGGAGAAGGGCCAAGGTCAGGTGTTTTGGAGTGTCTTGGTGCCTGCCAGACACCACCATTAACATCCTTTGCCCTTTCAGAAGTATAGGGAGACTAGGAGGGACCCTGAGACCAGTTCCTGGAGTCCTGGTTCTGGGGAGGCTTGGAGAGTTTGGGCAGGATGGAAGATGACCCCGAAGGAAGAAAATTGGGGGTGCTTGAGATTCGGGTGTTTTCGTGAGTGGTTTCTTGTGTGAGAGGGTTTATCTTAAAATAGAAGTCAGTAGCTCTAGATGCTCCTGCTACCAGGTGCTGACTGGGGACAGAGGGAAAGGGGGCTTCTACAGCCTCGGGGACCCGGGAAAGATGCTCCCTGATGACCCCAAGCTTCCACCAGGTTCTGAGATTGTGTGTTCACACATCAGTTGGTTTAGAAATCTAGGGATGGGAGAGAAGGCATACAGGTATAGGAAATTCTGAGCTGATATGAAAAGTCCTACCAGTTGGAAGTGATGGGTAAGTGAACCCTCTTTCCCTGTGCTGAATGTGCTGGGTCTAGCTTCCTGCCGACTCGTGGGTTTTGAGGCCGTTATTAAAGAAAAAAGAAACCTCACTTAATTTTGAATAAAAAGGAACTCAAGGTAGACAGTGCCCAAATGAGCAGCAGAGCTGTGCTTCTGTGTTCTAAACGAACTTTTACAGCATCTCGGGATTCAGGGAGCAAGTCATATTCTTGAAAGCTCCTATTTAATTTGCAGTTTCTTCAAAAAACAATAATTGAGTGCATGGGTTTGTGCAACTAAACTTACCAAGAAATATATTAATGGCAGTTGTATGTTCAAGTGATCCTGTGCTAGTCTAGAATTCCTAAATTTATTCCTTAATCTGGGGGGGGGGCACAATGCATTCAAGTCCCAAGTCAGGCCCTGTCTGGATGGCTAGTGGAAGTGACACAGTGATAATTCTCCCGGGTCAATCCCTCCTTCTCAGTATTTTCCTTCTCTCTCCAAATCAATGAGTCCAACTCCCACCATGGTGATCTGCTTCCCTGAAAGGGGAAATTGGAGATGACCCAATTTCCTGGCATATACTATATCTATGTGGATGTTGGCTGCATGGTGGTAATTATTTGAACCAAAATTTAGGAGAGTTGGTCCATATGGGCTTTTTGTAAGGCTTCTTTCCAGAATCTCATATTCCTATGCTTTTTCTGATCTGACAAGTCATATTGATTGCTTAGCATATATTGACACTCCAAGTAATGAATCGGGTATTTACTGCAGAACAGTTAAACTGCCTGCCCCTTGGGGCTGTAAGAGATGAAGATGGCACATCTTTTAAAAATGTATCTGTACATACCCACTTCATGGAAGTTACTAATACCCCATGTGCATTTAGCCAACCTCTGGCCTGTGTACTTTGGGGAGGACCTCTTAGGTGTACCTCCAGTTACCTGTCTCCCCCTTTTTCTTCTGGATGTCTGGAAGCAAAGATGGATGTGTCCAGCTATAAGATGCATAGTCTTTAAGTCCTGCTTTTTACCTTGAAAATGATCTGCTTTGTTTTCCTTTCCTTTCCTTTCCTTTTTTTTTTAACCTTGAAAACCTGTGTCATTGCTTTCAAAAGTAGTTATTTCACATCAGCCACCATCTTTGCGTACACTGGATTTTGTTTTCATTTTTGCTTTTTAGCCATGGCTTGTATACTTCATGCATATTGTCTCCTTTATATTTTTAATTTTTAAAATATTTTATTTATTTATTTATTTATTTGAATGTACTGTCTGCATGTAGGTCTGTGCACCTGTGCTGTGCAGTGCCGCGGAGGTCAGAAGAAGGTGTTGGATTCCCCTGGAACTGGAGTTCTCCTAGAATTGGAGTTACAGATGGTTCTCAGCCGCCATGTGGGTGCTGGGGATTGAACTCACGTCCTCTGTAAGAGCAGTCGGCGCTCTTAACCGCTAGGCCATCTCTCCAGCCCCACATATTGTCTCCTTTATACCAGACCATCCTTTGGTCCCCACAGGGGACATTTTTACAGATGAGGACCATGGATCTGAGAGGTCCTGAAACTTGAACAAGCTTGTGCAGCTAGTGTATGTTGGGCTGGGATTTGGTCTGAATTTGTGAGACTCTTCCAGCCATGCCCTTTGCCTAACTGGAGTCAGGCTTTGGACTGATGGTTTAATAATAGTTCTTATCCCCCAAATTTCTTTTCTCTGTATACATTTTTAGAGTTGGAATTACTGATTCATAACAAGACTCCAAACAGTAATTATCTCCCTCCATCCCTTCTCCTATATATTTTTTTTGAGATGGAGTTTTGATATATAGCCCAGGTTGGCCTCAATTCATAATCTTCTTGCCTCTGCCTTCTGACTGCTGGGATTACAGGCACTTGCACCATCATACTCAGCTCTGTGTATTCTTTCATTTTCTTAAAAAAATAGACTTCTGGCTATAAAAGCAAAATGACACAGTTTTGTTGCCTAAACTTTTGAAAATACAATGATATGTAATGAAATAAAATCACTGTTAATCTTATCATTCAGGAAAGATTGGCTGTCTTTTGTGTATTTTTTAAAAAATTGCACGTGGGTTGTTTAGAAGGAAGGAAAAAGTGTTCTGAAAGGCTTCCTATGTGAAGTGATGTCTGTTTCTAGCCAGTCTGAAATGAACAGTGTTTACTCACAATTCAGAATCTTCTCAGCCCCAGCTTGGCCCAGCCTGTTTGCAGACGGTCTCATTATATAAACACAGATGAAGCCGTTCTTTGAAAAGATCAAAGATTCATTACTACTTATTTCCAGCTTTTCAATTTTTTAATATCTAGAGTCACTCTCAGCTCTTATGATTAACAAATAAAAGTAATTCCCATCAATTTTCCCTGGAAAGATTGCTTGCGTTATCGTTTCTTGAAATTTCTTTGGGTTTGTGGTGGCTGTTTCCCTTGGAGTTTTATGGACCTCCCTGGTGATAGTGGGACCTGTTCTCTGACAGGTAGTTTTACTAGGCAAAGTGTCCTCATGGCTGAACCTTTCAGCTAATTCTAGCCTGTCAGAGACCCAGCCACTGGGAACTTCATGAAGGTCTCAGTTTCTTTAGTTACCCATCAGTATGCAATAGCAAGATACTCTAGGCTCACAGTAGCCTCCTTTGTTGTTGGGTGTTTTGTTTTGTTTTGTTTTGTTACAAAAAAAAACCTCCCTGTAGTCCCAACTGTCCTGGGACTCACTATATAGTCCAGGCGGGCTTCAATCTCACAGAGATCCATCTGCCTTTGCCTCCTGAGTGCTGGAATTAAAGGTGTGTGCCACTGTGCCTGGCAGTAGCCTGTTTCTTAGACCCTCTGTTGATCTATTCAGGATTGGGAGTGGGTTTGAATTCTTGGCAGGACTTCCCTGGTCTCTACTTTTGTTTTGTTTGCAACATCCTGTGCTCTGGCACCCAGGGTCAGGCATCTGCAGCTTCTGCCTCTACTTCCCTGCCTCGGCCACCCTGTGGTCATTCTCCATCCCCTTAGGAAGAGAAGGGCCTTCTTTGTTCACCATTGTTTTTCTTTTTTTTTTTTGGGGGGGGTGAACACAGACAGAGGACAAGCTGAGTCGGACTCCTTTATTGGGGGCAGGGTTAGGGGTTATGTACTGTTTGCATTCCCGCTTGTGATTGGCCCAGGTCTGCAACACTGCTTGTATGGTCTCACCTGCCTAGGGCAGGTTAGGTTGATGAGGGACAAGCTCTGTGCATGTGCAATTCTCAGCATACTTGCTACTACATTTCCACCATTTCTATTTAATTTTGCGTGAGGAGCGGTCCAGTGGGAGCTCAGGTGCTATGGCCGAACCTTGTTGACCCCACCTCTGCATACCGACATTTGACTGCGTCTGGCTTAGGTTGCCCTGGTTTTGCAGGGTCTTAACCCGTCTTTGACTGGCCAGCCACCGAGGGAAGAGGCCAGGAGTGGTACTGCTAGGGGAGAGACAAGCTCATTCCCATGAATTGTGGATGGATGAGAGCCAGATGCGAATCACCTCATCGGAAGGGGCACATGCAGAGTCCCTATTGACCATTGCTGAGAGGACCTGGGCCGTTGTTTTGTTGATCTGGCATTGGCTGCGGGCAAAGTGAAACAGACACCTGAAGAGAAAAAGGCAGAGAAAGGCCAGGAGGCAGAGGACGCCCCAGGGGACCAGTGTAGCAGGATCGAAAATGGACTTCAGCTTAGACCCCACCTGTGAAACAAAGCTAGTATCAAAGGCTCTGACCTCAGGGAGGGTAGAGTTAAGGGAGACAACTTGAGAACCAAGGGTCAAGGTGTAGTTAATAAACTGTTGTGACCAGGGGCCTTTAATGTCACCAAGTTCACCATGTAGATGTGTAATATTGAGGACTTGGTAGGGGGTCAGGCAGAATGAGGAAAAGCTGGGGTTGCAACTCATCTCTCCCTCTCATTATGTGGCCTCTAAATCCTTGAAAGAAGTTCACAAGAGTGGACCACAGTTGGTGTCTCCAAGGTGGAATGATCTCTGCTAGGGGGTTGTATTGGGTCCTTAGCACCATGATTTTAGTGGAATTTACCTACTGGTCAATAAATCTGACAAGTGAGTTAGGGATGAGCCACGAGTCAGAACAACCAGAAGTCCACTGCAGATCCAGGAAGTCCCCAGCTCTCAGCTGAGAGAGAAACTGGCTCTTTTGGGGGGAATCTTGACTCGCCATTGTTTTTCTATAGCTGAGGGTGATACTTGGGGCACAGGATGCTTGGTCAGCTGTACAACAGGTTCTCCCGCCCTTTCTGCCTGGCCCACTTCTGGCTGCTTCTCAGGAAACACTCCCTGGGCAGTGGGGCACATGGCATTCTTCTCTGGACCTTGGCACTTTGGAGAGCTACAATCCATGCAAAAAATAAAATAAAAAAGGTCATTCTAGGGACCCAGGGTTCTTCTTGCTGCTAGTGGGGAGCCCTCCTGGAGGGGGCACCCTGGGAAATGGTGCTGGTGAACCCGGGGTGGGGGCAGTTTCTGTCAGGCATCTGTGACAGCTTGTGCTGACCTCTTGGCTGGCCTTCTCCCAAAGTTGTTGCAGTCATCGTTGTATCTCCCCCAGTCAGTCACACTGTGACAGCAGAGGAGGGGACAGGACCCAGAGGCCCTAGAAGCCAGTGCTGGCCCCATCTCGTCCCCAGATGAGGTTTCCAGGCTTGCTAGGGAAGGACGTGACAGACACACTGAAATGGCGTTCCCCGGCCTCTAAACAAATGTTAAGGAGTGAGGCTGTATGGCTTTGTGGGGCCGTGGGCACTCCCACCTGCACCAACCTGCAGCTGCTGTGTGTCGTGTGGGGCCGTGGGCACTCCCGCCTGCACCAACCCTGCAGCTGCTGTGTGTCCTGTGGGTCCGTGGGCACTCCCACCTGCACCAACCTGCAGCTGCTGTGTGTCGTGTGGGGCCGTGGGCACTCCCGCCTGTACCAACCCTGCAGCTGCTGTGTGTCGTGTGGGGCCGTGGGCACTCCGGCCTGCACCAACCCTGCAGCTGCTGTGTGTCCTGTGGAGCTGTGGGCACTCCCACCTGCACCAACCTGCAGTTGCTGTGTGTCGTGTGGGGCCGTGGGCACTCCCACCTGCACCAACCTTGCAGCTGCTGTGTGTCCTGTGGGGCCGTGGGCACTCCCACGTGCACCAACCTTGCAGCTGCTGTGTGTCGTGTGGGGCCGTGGGCACTCCCACCTGCACCAACCTGCAGCTGCTGTGTGTCGTGTGGGGCCATGGGCACTCCCACCTGCACCAACCTGCAGCTGCTGTGTGTCGTGTGGGGCCGTGGGCACTCCCACGTGCACCAACCTGCAGCTGCTGTGTGTCGTGTGGGGCCGTGGGCACTCCCGCCTGCACCAACCTGCAGCTGCTGTGTGTCCTGTTGGGCCGTGGGCACTCTCACCTGCACCAACCCTGCAGCTGCTGTGTGTCGTGTGGGGCCATGGGCACTCCCACCTGCACCAACCCTGCAGCTGCTGTGTGTTGTGTGGGGCCGTGGGCACTCCCGCCGGCACCAACCTGCAGCTGCTGTGTTCCTGTGGCCCTGTTGCTTCTCTGGACGTGTTTCTGCCACTGACTTTCTTGCCAGGAGCTGGGAAGTGCTGCCTCCTTCTGGGGCGCTGTCCCCACCATTCCCTGTCACTGTCACCTGCCTCTGTGGACCACTCTTCCTGGTGTCTAGAAAGGACTTAGCCCTGCTCGTGGTCATATCCTCACCCACCTTTGTCTTGCTACAGGCTGCTGACTACCTGACCTCATGCCGAGACTACTCATGTGCCTGTGGTCCCTGACCACACTTTGGCCTGCAGTTCTGGGCAGCCATGGCTCTTCACACCTACTCTGCCAGTGCTCTCTGTTTCGCTTGTCATTTTCCTTTCCCTCTGTTGACAATGTGTCCCCCACTGTTCTGTAAGTTCATCATCCACTACCTGCTCTTCTGTGTGGGTCCCCTGTTGCTTTAACTTCTGGTGCCAGGAACCCACCCATTTCTCCATTTCCCCCATCCCAGGGGCCCAAGAGCTTCTGGGGCCCAGGTGAGTGTGCGACCTGATGTCAGCTGCCCCTCAGCATCGCCTCTTAACCCCTTAGCATGGCCTGGGTCTGGTTCAGCTTCCATCACACTGTCCCAGGTTTTGTCACTTTCTCAGAGTCTGTGAAGCTCCCAGTCACATGTCTTTACCTCAGGCTCACTGAGAAGGCAGAGATTATCAATAGGGGCCACATCACCGTCCTGCCTTCTTGGTCTTTTCTGCTACTGTAACCGAACAGTGCAGATCAGATATTAGAAACAAAAGTTTATTTGCCTCATAGTTCTGGGAGCTCAGAAGTCCGAGATCAAAGGGCTACACCTGGTAAGGGCCCGCTTGATGGACTGTAACACAGCGGAAGGCCTCACATGACGTAACAGCATGCACATGGGAGAGGAGAAGGGGCCTAACAGCACCACCCTACAACTATTCCCACCATAACTACTCCTTCTTGTGATAACAGCCTTAGTCCGTTCATGAAGGTGTTGTCCCCGGGTCTAATGGCCTCTTAAAGGTCTCATCCCTTCACACTGTCACAATTGCAATTAAATTTCAACCAGTTTTGGATGGAACAGTTAGACCATAGCACCTGCCCTCCTTGAACTTCTTGGTGTGTGTTCTGAGTTTGTTTCTTCCTTAACTCAAGGCACGTCTCTTTTTTGAAGCTAATTCTTCTGTGGACGTTGATTCACCGTGATTCCCTCCTCACCCGTGTGCTTGTTTCCTGCCTCTCGCCAGCACCCCATGCTCTTGTTTCTAGGTCTCCCAACATATCCAGCCTCTGTTCTCCTGCCAGACAGGTTTCGCCTTCCCAAATCCTACCTCCCTTCCTCGATTTGTGTTCTTCCACCAGACACATGGACAACTGGAGGCATAAACCAAGCCCCCCACATCTGTCATCCAGGCCTGAGCAGCATCAGGATTTTGCCACATGTACTTTCCTCTGTTTCTAAGGTATTCCTTGAAAGGCTTTGACACCTGCCCTGTGCTGACAGTGCTTCTCATTCAGTGCTTGCCACGGGTGCTGGTGGCCCTCTCTTGGGTCATCCCTGGGTACTAGTTAGTGCTTATTAAGGCCTCTCTGCGGTCTTGACACTGTTGCTCACATGTTCCTTGTGGCTCCTTCTCAACTTGTTTCTAGGACCCTGCCCTGTGTTTGTCATCCCACCTGAGTTTCTCCTGTCTCTGGGTAATTTACCCCACCTCTGCCTTCCCAGACTTGTCCTTAATGCCTGCACCTGTCTCCATTAGTTCCCTGCTGCACACCCACTTAGTCCCACATGAGCCTGCCAGTGAGTCTTAGTCACTCATGGGTTAGTGGATCTTGCGCTCCCCTGGGAGCCTCTCCAGCCCTCTGCTCCTTTGTTGGTCACTGCTACCATTAGCTTTCCTTCATTGAGAGAGAACAAACTCAGAACAGGTGTGTTGTGGCTCATCATTCTGAAGGTTCCAGTCCATGATCCCGTGGTCTGCTGGCTTTGGGTTTGAATTGAGCCAATCTGTCATGGAAGGAGTATGTGGCAGGCATATCAAAACAGTACATCTATCCAGGTGTGGTTGGCCATGCTTTTAATCCCAGCACTTGGAGGCAGAGGCAGGCAGGCCTTTGTGAGATTGAGGCCATTTGGGGTTTCAGGAAGACCCTGTTTCAAAAAGCAAAAAAAAAACCATAAAAAAAAAAGGCAACCCCCCCCACAAAACTTCAGTGTATTAGCCAGGAAGTAAAAAAGAAGAAAAAGAGCCCGGGGTGCCACAATCTCCTCTAAGGGCATACCGCACGTGACCTGGAAGACCTCTCAGTAGCCCACACCTCCTCAACGTGCCTGCAGTAGTGCTGCCCTGGACCCAAGCCTTTGAGACGTGGGTCTCTCAGTCGCATCTGTCCCCTCTTCTCCGTGCCTCACAACCCTGGCCTTGGACTGCCCCCATAGCCACCCAGAGTGACGGTTCCAACATCTGAAATTGCCTCTGCTGTCATTCCCAGACTGAGGCCTATTCCAGCTTCTCTCACCTACAAAGCCTGGAGGGCTGGCAAGCCTAGGTCCAGTTCACAGTTTCGCCTCATTTGACATCTGTGTTCCAGTTGGTTTCCAAATGGGCTTTCCTGCTTCCCTGGGATCCTTCTCACTGAGCCCATTCTTTATTGGGCTGGTTCAGTTCCAGTCCTGTGTCCTCTGAGAAGCCCCCACCCTCTCTTGGCATCCACCCCTTTCCATTTCTCCTGTCTCCTGCCTTGCATCCCAAAGTTCAACTGGCCACACTGAATTGGACCACAGGTTTCCGGGGATAGGAATTACTCCCCTCTGTTGTAGCCTCAATATCTAGAGTAGAGGTGGTATGATGAATAGAGCTGTGATATTTCAGAATAAATAAATTCAGCATCTGGCTAATTTACTTGACAAACTCTTCCTTGATAAATAGTTTCCTAGACTTACAACATTCATATGGATGCTTGCTAAAAGTGCACGTTCTTGGGCTACAGGTGGCGACAGGATTCCCAGGCCTGGTGGCTCTTTTTGGGAGAGAAGATAGTAAACTTCAACCTAGCATCTTTGAGCAGAGATACGTCGGTCTAGGCAAAGGTGAGGTGGGCCCTGCTGCATTGAGGCTCAGTAACAGATCTCAAAAAGGAAGAGCTGTTCTGGAAAGGGCTGTCAGAGGATGACAGCCCATGCACATGTCTTAAGAGCAGAGGATGAGGTTGTTGCTGGCAGGATGGTTACATGCTAGACTTTGTAGCAGCCCAGAGAGTGATATGATGCTGCAAGACAGGGGCTCCCCTGGGTATCTGTGATACCCATTTATTTTGTGTGTGACATGTTACATGCATGTGCTGTATGCATGAGAGTGTGATGTGTGCCCCTGCACATGCATGCAGAGGCCAGAGCCGGATGCGGGTGTCTTGTTCTGTTGTAAGGTGTCAGTTCCACGATGGAACCGGCCATGGAGAAAGCTCAGGCATGGACACACAGCCCGAGGACACATGGCAAGGGGCAATTACAAGTACTTTGTAATGGCGCTTTATTCACATGCAACATATCATATAGGCAGTGTGACAACACCTCCTAGCAGCCAATCCCAGACCTTTGTATCACCAAGTCATCCCAACTTGGGGGCATAAACAGAGAGGTCCTGTGACCCTCACTTGTGCTTCTGGAACATGATGGCTGGAATGTTTGCTCACATGCACAGCTAGGCTCGGATCAGACACGCCCACATTCTTCTGTTGTTCTCCACCTTGTTGTCTGTGGACAGGGTGGCTTACTAAACCAGAAGCTTGATGTTTCAGCTGACTGCTCAGAGAGCTCTTGGGGTCTTCTTTTCACTACTTCCTAATGTGAAAGGCATGTGCCTCAGCGACTGGCTTTTTATGTGGATGTTGTGGATTCAAACTCGGGCCCTCATACTTGCGAAGCAAGCTCTCTTATTCCTCAATCTCCTCAGCCCCTGTGATGCACCTCCAATTTTGAATTATATTTCTTTGTGTGTGTGAACGTGTGTGTGTGTGTGTGTGTGTGTGTGTGTGTATGTGCATGTCACATGACTGTGTGGGTGTCAGAGGATAACTTATGGGAGTTGGTTTTCTCCTTCCACCATTTGAGTCCTGGAGATTGAACTCAGGTTGTCTTGATAGCAAGTACCTTTATCCACTGAGCCATATCCCCAGCCCCTGTCACACCTATTTTCACAACTGTGAAATACACCCTTCTCTCACCACCAGGTATAGATTGTCTCCTTGTGCCTTAGAAGAGGCAGACATTAAATTCCAGCTAATGTCTTTGCAACTCAGATTGCTTCTGAGATGCTTCTTTCTCTGGTAGCTCAAGGGTCCTCAGCAAGGAAACTGAACTGTGCTAAAGTTGAAGTCAGTTCTGTTAAAAGAGCGAAGCTGTGCCCGTGCATTACAACTTCAGTGCTGGGGGGCTGGGGTAGAGGCTGTTGGGGGGGTCATTCATAGCCAGTATCTGAATCTTCACATGGGTGACTGAGACTTTCTTGTGTTTCTTAGCGGCACTCGGAATCTGATTAACTCCCATAAAGGTCACCAAACTCCCAAGTGTACAATTAAATCCAGAGTTGGTCTCTGAATGCCAATGTGGAACTTAATGATGAGGCTGGCAAATACTTTTAATTTAGCATAGAGAGGGAAATATAAGACTTTGTTACATATTATAAAATAAAGCCAAAACATAATGTCTTAATCAAGATATCTAAATCCAGACTGTAATGAGGTCTCCAGCATTTTTGTGTGCACAGTGTGGTGCCAGTGACAGTAAATGTTAACCTGGGAAGAGAGTTTCAGTAAGGAATTGTCTTCATTGGGTTGGCCTTGGGCATGCTTGTGAAGGATCATTTAATTAAGATGATTAATGTGAGGGAACCCAGCCTACTGTGGGTGGCATCACTCCTTAGGTGAGGGGTCTGGAGAACTCCAGCTGAGCACTGGCAGGGAGGTGAGCACTAGCAGGGAGGTGAGCACCGACAGGGAGCTGAGCACTGGCAGGGAGGTGAGCACCGGCAGGGAGGTGAGCACTGGCAGGGAGGTGAGCATGGATGCCCTTATTTCTTCAAGCTCTCGCTGCTGATGGGATGTGTCACACTAGCCTTTTGAAGTTCTTGCCTTGACTTCTGCACAACGATGGACAGTAACCTGTAAGTGTAAGCTGAAATAAACCACTTTCTTCCCTAAATCTCTGATTTTTGTCACAGGGTGTTTTATCACAGGAACAGAAATGAAACTAGAGCAGTGTCGTAGACATTAGAAAATGTGAGAGTCTTAGTTAGGGTGATCCTGCAGCAGGGCATGGGATTGAAGACAAGCTCTTGCTTGTGGGGTAGATGAAGTTGCCTGTAGGGTGAGGGTATTGGAGGCATCTGCCTACCCTTGTAGTCAGCTACCCACCATCTCCCATCTATAACACAGCACTATAGGTAGGCTGTGTTGTCCCTTGGGTATGCTTGTTGATTCCTGTTGCTGCAAGGAAAGACATCTCCACTTTCGGATCTAAACTCTTTGTATTTTCTCTGTGTGGTTCTATTCTCCTGTTTAGCGGCTCTGTTTTCTTCAGCCTGTCACCAGCTCCCATGGCATACAACCCTGGGTGGCTCATTTGTACTTCTGCATTTATGACAGTGCCCTTACATACTTTCACACATGTGTGTGTGTGTGTGTGTGTGTGTGTCTGTGTGTGTGTGTGTGTACCTGGGCCCTTTGAGTGAAATAGAAAGCTGATAGCAGAGCTTTTTAGTATACTTAAGCATTTGTGGAATGTAGTGGGACACTGTGGACTCAGGCTGAGCACAGCACATGGCTGCCGGGGTGGTGGTTCTCAGACTGTTAACAGGAATACAAGCCATCTCTGGTACCTCATGGCTTGTGAAACCAGAAGCTTATGTGTTTCATCATTCAAAGAAGAGGGAGCCTGTGGTTTAGGGGATAGTGGAGACCCCTGCTGAACAGTGCCTAGCAGTTGGCCCTGATGGGCAGTATGCTACAGGAACTGAGCACAGCACATCCTGGGGTGCTGAGACCTGCCTGTAACTGTGGAATAGGGACCAGTGTGGTACAAAGGCCATCCTGGCACAGGGCTCAGGGACCCAGGTGGCACTGCCAGAGGGAACAGCTTTGCTGCTGCCCCAGGCCTTGGCACTTTTGAGTTGTGCCATTTTTTTTTTCTTTTCTGTTACAAACGCGTTTCATTTATTCTTTTCATCAGTATTACTGACAATCTGAGGGTTTGCATTTCCCAGCATTACTGTTCCTCTTCTTACAGTAGTCAGTGTGCACTCTCATTTGCAGGCTAGAGAGTGGTGAGAACTTGGCTCAGGGTGGGGGGATGTTGGTACTTTAAGAACAAGGGGGCAGCCTGTTCCTGTGAGAGAGGCGTGGCATGGGTGGGTAGGAGGGTGGCACCAGGTTTGCCCCTCAGCAGGACAGGGGAGGAGTCGGGAGGCAGCTGGCTGCCAGGGGAGGAGCACATAGATGCCTCCTGGTAAGACACATCCTGTGTGCAGGGAGTTCCTCTCCTGCAGCCCCAAGCTGGGCCTCTCTCAATTCCAGTTCCTCCTCTACGGTCGTGGGAGCCAGGACCACCTCCATGAGTCTTGGAATGTGGGCTTTGCAGCCCAGTGTGCTGTACAGGGGCTCTAAGAACAGAACCTTCTATAACTCTCTAACTCAGGCCAGTGTCTAGAGCAGTTAAGCTGCACTAAGGATGGTGGTAGAATTTCTATGAACTAGGGATGTGATCCTTGAGAGCGTAGTCTTGGTAGAGTGCCACTACAGCATGTGCCAGGCCCTAGGTTCAACTCCCAGCACCAGAAAACAACAGAGAAACAAAAAACCAATGATGTCTCTGTAGCTGAAGGATTGGCCAAGGCCTTGATGCAGGGACATGAAGGGCAGGGGCTGACCTTGCCCTCTGTCTCCAGGCTTTGTTCGGGCACTAATCAAGTGCGAGCTGAGCCTCTCTGTGTTATGTTCAGCTGTCAGTTAATTGGTCCAGCCCATGTCTAGGCTCGGGCTGGCTCCCCACATCCCTTGGCTTCATCTTCTGTTTCTCTCACTACTTGGGAGAGAAGGGGGCCTTACTCAGCCTGACGCTTCTACTCTGGGCTTTGTCTAGCTTCTTCAGTTTTTTGTGTGGGTACATATTTCATACAATGTATTTTGATCATATTTGATCCCCTCCTGGATCTGCACCTCCCCTTTCTAGCCCACTACCAATTTCTGAGTCAGGTTTCTGTCCCCAAATGCCTTGGGTGTGGGTTTATCCACTGGAACCTGGCCAGTCTGCTAAGAGTCTCATCCTTAACGAGTCTGAATCTCCCTTCCCAGCAGTCATCAGTTGCCAGTAGCTCCTCAGTTAAGGTTGTGGTTTCCCACGTCCTCAGGTCTATGTTGGGAGTTTGTCTGGCTTGAGCTAATGGGGGACTTGTCCATGTTGTCAGCATTGCTGCGAATTCCTATGAGTAACCGACCATTTGTCTGGAAAACCCCGTGTCCTTGTGGTCATCTACCTCCTCTGGCTCTGACAATCTTTCTGCCCCCTCTTCTTCAATGATCCCTGAACCTGGAGAGGCAGAAATTTGATGCCGGTATCCAACTCAAGGATATGCATTCTCTGGTCTCTGATTCTCTGCATGTTGGCCAGTTGTGGGTCTCTGGTTTTTTTTTTTTTTTTTCTTTAACATTTTAAGAAACATTTTTATTGTGGCAAAATACACATGCTATTTATTGCCTGAACTATTTTAAGTATAGCCTTAAGCATACCTTAACTGTAATAAATATATTCATGTCTGTATACCCATCCAGCTCCAGAATGACTTCATCTTTCTAAAATGAAACTCTGTCCACACCAAATACTAACTCCCCATTCCCCTAAGCCCTGGAAACTGCTCTTCTTTCTATCTGTGATTATCCTAGGTATCTTCCTTAAATGGGATCATATACAATTTTTCCTTTCTATCTGGCTTATTTCACTTGGCATAATGTCTTCAAGGTTTATCCATATGGGTCACAGTTTCCTTTTTAAGTTGAATACTATTCCATGAGTGTACACACCATATTTTAATTATCCTTTCATCTATCAGTGAACACTTAGTATCATGCTAAAACTCAATTGTTGACTGGATTGAGAGATGCCTAGAATATTGGCAGGGCATAGTTCTTCGATATGTTCATGAGGGCGTTTTCTGGTTTGTTTTCTGTTTCTATAATAAATGACAAAATATAACTTAGAAAAGAAAGGGTTTATTTCATCTTCTACTTCCAGGTCACCATCCAACATTGAGGGAAGCCAAGTCAGGCAATGAAGCAGAGACCATGGAGGAACACTGCTTACTGGCTCACTTAACCTTGGTTTGCTCAGCTGCCTACCTAGGGATGGCACTGCCCAAGAGGGCTGAGCCTACTACATCAACCGACAATCAAGAAAATGTTCCACAGACTGACCCACATGATAATCTGATGGAGGAAATTCTTCAATTGATGTTCCCTCTTCTTAGCTGTTTCTAGTTTGTGCCAGGTTGACAAAAACCAGCCAGTACAGTGTGTTTCCAGAGATGCCTGTCATGTTTGCCAGCAAACTCAGGATGACTTGAGTGGCCCCCTCTAGTAGACTGGGACATGGGTGGAACTAAAAGGAGGAGGCAGAGGGAAAGCTTACACACCTTCATGTCCCACTCTTCTTGAGTGGGTACATTCTTCACTTTGTTTTTTTTCTTTTTTGTTGTTGTTGTTGTCGTCACCATTATTGTCCATGGAGATCAAGATTCCAGATTCTTTGGCCTTTGAATGACAACTTGAGTTGACAAGTGAGTCTCTGTGGAGT
Organism: Rhizomys pruinosus; assembly: GCA_009823505.1. NCBI lineage: Eukaryota > Metazoa > Chordata > Mammalia > Rodentia > Spalacidae > Rhizomys > Rhizomys pruinosus. The sequence goes on along the minus strand of VZQC01001441.1, from coordinate 724,269 downwards.
GGCCAGGCCTCCAGCCTCATCCTAGGGCTGCATGGTTGGTCTCTCTTGCTCTGAGACATCCAGCTTCTGGTTTTCCCCCATCTCTAGGCTGCCAATGGCCACTGCAGGATGAATAGCCTCTGACTATGTGAATCAACCTAATAAATTCTCTCCTAGAATTCTATATATTCGCTTAGTTTAGGTCCTGTGGAGAATCCTGACTATTCTATTTGATTCTCTTCCATCTTTTGGCCATTGTGAACAGCACTGCTGTGAGCACAGTATGCAAATGCCTGACCAAGCCCCGCTGCCAGTCCTTTTGTATACACCCCAGAAGTGTAACTTCAGGATTGCATAGTCATCCCGAGGTTAATTTTTTTATGGATCTTTTCATCTTCCATGTAGAAACTTTCTTGTGTTTTCTGTGCCAATGCTCTGCTCTTCCTCGACTCTCTGGCCCCTGGCAGGCATCACTCGTTTTGGACTTTCATCACTGTGACCTGAGAGAGATGGTTTAAGGGAAGATTATTTTGCTCAGTGTTTCAGAGGTTTCAGTCCATCCATCCTGGCAGGGAGGGTGTGGCAGGAAGCTCTCATCACATGATCAGGAAACCGAGAAGAAGAGGTACCTAAGACAAGCACAGACCACAAGAGCAGGCCTCCAGTAACCCAGCAACCCATTTCCTTCAGCTAAGCTCCTAAATCTAAGGTTTCCAGAACTTTCCAAAGTAGTACCATCAGTTGAAGATCTCAAGAGAGCCTGTGAACATTGCAGATTTGTGCATTTAAGTATCTAGTCTGTTTTACTACATTATTTGCGCTCTTCAATGGTTTTGGTTTTGCTCGGTTTTGTTTGAGACAAAGTTTCACTATGTAGCCCTGGCTGGCCTGCAGCTTACTTTGTAGATCAGGCTATCCTGGAACTCACAGAGATCTGCCCACCTCTGCCTCCCAAATGCTGGGATTAAAAACATGTGCCACCATACCCAGCCTACTCTTCCAATTCTTTGAAGTGAATACAACAATTTTAAAATCCTTATTTAAATCTTAGCATTAAGTTTTAGTTGTCAGAAATTATAACTGGTCCTTAAAACAGAGATTTTTTTTTTAACCAGTGACAAATCTTGGGCTTTGCCAGGAGTCTGTGACCACAGCCAGGTCTTTCAAGAAAGAGTTTAGCAGTGTTTCTCATGATTTTTAGGGTAGAGAGTGTTGAGGGATGTGTGTGAACTGAGAAATGCTCCTGCCATTAGGAAATAAAAAGGATATCTTGCAGAAACATTTGTTTGTTGTTCGTTAAAACCTTATTTGCAATTCTAATCTCATGTCACAGAGATGATATTCCCGTGGGTCTGTGCTGGGAAGGGAAGAGGGTGGTGGGTGGTCCAGGCAGCTGCACCTGGGCAGTGGAAGAGCTGAGAACTCACACTTCCCCTGTTACCCCTATACTGCAGGCATGGAAATGAAGCAGGCTGTCAGCACACTGGAGATCATTTAGAGGATACTTTCATTTTCTAGTTTCTTTATCCTGCTTTGAGTCACAAAGTGTTTTTTTTTCTTTAAGGTAAAATTCATTAAAAGGTAAAATCAATTTCCCACTCCCCCATCACCACAAAAATTTTCATAGCAATGCAAGTCTCACACTTACTCAGCCATCTACCCAGCCACCCATCTTGTCTGCATAGAGCTTGCTTCTCTCCCTCCTCCTGTATCAGAGTGGGGTGGGGGAAGGTGGGGGAAGGCTTCTGTGCATGTGCAGAGTTGGTAATTCATGCTGAATGCCTTACTGGGAACAGTTACCCGGAAACTTTAGTTCAGTCACCACCCTGAGGCTGGGGCCCAGGGCTCCCAACCCTCTATGTCCTCTGCTCTGGAGCGTAGGCTGCCTTCCCAGGAGGCTGCTGGCCAGTTAGCCCTAGAGCTGCTGATCCTTTGAAGGTCATTTGACTGATCCATTAGCTCCCTTTCTCTGGATCCCTTTCCTTCACATAAGGGAAGAACCATAGGCAGGCGCAGAGCATGCGTTCCTCTCCACTCACCAGCTTTCCGTTCACGTCCTTCTCAGGCGAGGTTCCTGTTTTTATTGTTTGCATCATTGTGCCCAGTGGCTTATCAGTTAGAGCTCTGGTCCCCATTTCTGTCTGCCCTGCAGGGGTGCTGGGCAGCCTGGCTGTTTCTGAAGTCTGTGCTTGTTGGGTGGTTCTAGAACTAGCGGCTCCAATCCCCCCTTCCCTGCCCCCCTTACTCGTTTTATTTCTTCTCCTTTCCTCCTCCTTCGTCCCTTCTCCAGTACTTTTCGACGTCTTTTATTTCTTCTCTGCATGTGCCTCAGATCTGCTAGAGACTGCAGGGTATCGCTTAGCCCAGCTGGTGGGCTCCAGGACTAGGAAGGAAGCCGCCACCACCTCCCACCTCCACGATGTCTAGAACCGTGGGCTGACATTTCCAGAGCACCAGTCTTCGGCATCCTTTCTGTTTTTGTGTGCGCATGGTCCATTTTGACTATGGGATCCATTTCTCCTGCTGGAGAAAAATGCAGAGGAGGAGAGAGAGCCTTGGCATTCTTTTTTTTTTTTCTTTCTTTCTTTCTTATTGGCAACTGATTCATGAACTCTAAAAAAAGAGTTGATAGCAACATAGCCAGCTAGCAGTGGCAGCCCAGATGGCCCCCTGTATAATAGAGGCATTTGTGTCTGGGATAAAAACATTTAAATGCTTTCTGCAAACCTTATCAAGAAAAGGAATTAACAACTGCAGTAAAGGAGTGTGGGTGTGGAAATAGTTAAATAATGAGTCAGTTCTTTGGAAGATTAGGAAATAGGATTTGGAAGTCCAGAGCCAGGATATGGGAGCTTGCAGGCAGGGGTTGCACACAGATTTTGAGGTACCATCCTACCTCATGGGCAGTCCTAGATACTACAAGACAGGTCCCATGTGGACTTGGGGCAACATGTCCGGTTGCTGTGTTGGCCTGGTGCTTTTGCCAACTTAATGACTTAGCGGCAGCCATAGATAGACCGGGGCCTGAGAGAATCAGTTGGTACCATCAGCTTCTAAATTCTTCATAGAACTGTAGATGGCCCCTTGTCCTGCCTTTCCCCTTTCTCTGTGGTCACGGGCAAATGACAGTAGAGGCCCCGTTCTATTGCAGTGACTATATGAGCTGCCTGAAATCTGGAACAGACTTTTGCTGTCCTTATTGTCCTGGGTCATCAGCAGTCTATTGGGTGGAGCATGGGTCCCTCATTTGATTGGGGGGAGGGTCTGGATTGCTGTGGCAGTAAGCTGGTGCTGGTGGGTTCAGGGATTGAGTGGGAGGTAAGGCTGGAAACAAATTCCTAAGAGCCACTGAGATGGAGTGTGTGAGTGGTAGTGGGTGGGGAGAGATGATTTCTCAGAGTGTGTGGAATCATTAGCTGAAGAGAGAGCTTGAAGCACATGTGGTGTCAGTTGAAGCCACTCCATCATTACTGGGCTGCAACTGATCACAGCCTAATTTTCCTTGGAGGTTCTGGAGACTGATAGGGAATTGAGCAAAGGCCAGGACCACATATGTGCTGACAGGAGAAAAGTCTGGTGTTTGGTCCTGACACCCTTTCCTCTCATTGGTTGGGAGTTTTAGAATCTAAAGTCATGGCCTAGAAAGGGCTGGCAGCTGGTACTATCAGAAGACTTCCCTCTGACTTCAGGCAGCCCTACGCTTTGCAAGGACTCTTCTTTCCTTGTATGTGAGATGCAAGGTCTGGAAGGAGTGACAGTGACCCGTCCAGTTCTGGACTCCCACCACTCTTCTGTCATCCTATGCTGTGTCCATTCTGGTCTGCCTGTTCTGTTTTTCCTCTCCAGCCTCTTACACAGTGCCAAGTTCTGCATAGGCAGAATATCAACAAGGTTCTTCAAAATCAGTCTGGCCACTTCAGGCCAAGGAGGGGATTTCTAGAAAGGGACCTGGCATTCATTGAATACAGGAAAAAAATCTAGAAAGCCAAGCTTGAAACAATAGAGTGATCTCTGTTACTTTTTCTATGGAGAATCTTATAGATGTTTTTCCTTGGCTAAATATGCCAAGGGCTCAGGCACCTGTTGGCCTGCCCAGTGGAAGGATGTAGGTCACTCTCCCAGTGAGGGGAAGGGAACAGAGAGAAGTCTGCAAAGTTCCGGCTGGTGTTGGAAAGTAGCATATGTGTGGGTCACCACAAAATGCCAGGATTTACTATCTAGTCACCTAGGTTTTGTCTTTTAGCTTGTCACCTCCCATGCACTCAAGGAAAGCAAGCACCTCTCTAAAATCACATTGGCCTCTTGTTACCACAGGCCCTGGGATGATTTCCCTTCTCAGGAGCTATAGGAAGATCTTAGCTTCAGTGTCCTCTTGGGAGCTGTCATAGTCTGGCCAGGAGAACTGGTTCTCTGGGCTGATGTCTCAGAACATGTTCCTCCCCAAGGTGACAACTGTCTACCAGCCCTTAGCAAAGGGCCTGTCTTCTCATCTTGAAGGCTTCTGAAACCATAGAGGCAGCATCTGATTCTGTGACAGGCATCCCTGCAGCAGCTTCATGACAGAACCTTAGCAAAGCACATGGTCACCTCAGTGAAATGAGCAGCCACGGTGTGACTCAAGAGTAAACAAGGTGTCCCAGGGCCAGGTGGAGGGCTCAGTCAGCAGAGGACTTTCTGTGACAGCGTGAGGACATGACTTCTATTTTCTATTCCCACAACCCACATTAAAAAAGCCAGGTGTGGTGGCATGTACTTTTTTTTAAATTTTATTTATTTCTGTATGTGTATGAATGTACTGTCTGCATGCAAGTTTGTGCACCCGTGTCGTGCAATGCCGCGGAGGTCAGAAGAGGGTCTCGGATTCCCCTGGAACTGGAGTTCTCCTGGAATTGGAGTTTCAGACGGTTCTCAGCCACCATGTGGGTGCTGGGGATCAAACCCGGGTCCTCTGTAAGAGCGGTCAGCCCTCTTAACCGCTAGGCCATCTCTCTAGCCCCCCGGCATGTACTTTTAATCCTAGAGTTTGGGAAGCAGAGACGGCAGATCCGTGGGGCTCACTGGCTGGCCAGCCTAGCCTGCTTGGTAAGCTCCAGGCTAGCGTTTCAGACAGTGTGGATGGTGCCTGCGGAATGACACCTGAGTTGATCCCTGTCTTCTTCCACATGAACGTGCAGATACGTGCACACATACCCCCCCAACACACATGTGGTAAAGAAAAGAGGTTCTCTATTACTTGGTGTCCTCAAATTGTTAAGGAGAGTTGGCAAGGCAACAGCCTGGTTTCCCCTTTCCTCATCTGCAAGACCTCCATGTACCTGTACTCTGCCGCACTTAGTGCCAGGCAGGAGGGACCGCCTCAGCCTCGTCTGCCACTTGATATGATCCCCTGCATCCCATCGGCCCACTCACTTATAATTAGCAGGGTTGGCAACTTCCGCTTCTTAAGGAGTAAGTGATTTTGCTCTGTGAATGGGAGGCAGTATCAGTCATCTCCCAAGGGGAGAGATGATTTTGTGGCTCAGAGCTGTGCTGTGGGCTGGCTGGTACTTTGATGATAAAATTAGTTCTTGCTCACCATTCTGGAATGGTTACACAGGGGCCAGAGGAAGTTTGGTGAGGCAAGATTATTAAAGCTGAGCGAGAAATGGCTCTGGCTGTAGCATGGCTGACTAGAAGCGAGTGGACCTGAGCTTTGTGGAGGACAATGGAACGTGGGGATCTGGGGTATGTGCTGGGCCACATGCTGTGGCAAAGCTCGGCTGGCTGTTGTCACATGAGGGCCCCACTCAAGCCTATGGAAAGCCTGGTTTCTGGGTGATGCCTCTCAGTCCATTTCCTCCTTCAGATTTCCCCTTCTACCAAGTGCCAAACAGCACATTTTGTGCAAGAGAAAAAAAAAAAAATGCAGCTTACCAAACTCCAGGATAGTAAGAGGCTTGGGGTTGGGGCTGGGCCAGGAGCAGTGTGGTTGCCTCACTGCTGGGCATTTGGGCTGTTCTGCAGGGCACTGCATCCTGACTCACAGTGCTCTCCTGCACTGGGCACCATTGGGTGGGCTGCTTACAATATACACATCTGATTCCAGACTCCGAGGACCATCTGATTCTTTCTGCTCATTCAGAAATGAAGGTCTTTAACTCCAATGTCAAGAAGACACGGCTGAGGCCACAGCCATTCCGAACAGATCCCAGAGGGGAGCTCTCAGTCCCCAATCCCCAGACATGTGTTCTTCCTGTGTGCTTTATTGCAATGTAAGTAAAGACTATGAATGTGTATCCTTGGTCTTTTCAGCTGTGTATGCCGAGTAGTCACACCTCCTCCAGGACTCACACCTGGATATGGGGAGTCAGTTTCTTTTCTAGATGGGATAAACAGAAAGATGTTGATCAAATTAAGGAGAGAAGTGTGTAGAGGTGCATGACTGTAACCCATTACTCAGGAAGTGGAGACAAGACTGTGGTAGATTCAAGGCTAGCCTGAGCTGCATAGCAATATCCTGTATAAAAAAATAAAAAATACAGAGAGGGCTGGTGAGATGGCTCCGTGGGTAAAGTGGTTGCTGCATAGTCAATGGGACCTGAGCTCAGAGCCTCAGCACCCGTGTAAAATCTGGGTATGGCAGGATATGCCTGTCATCTAGTGCTGGGAGGCAGAAACAGGTGGATCCCAGAGGCTCACTGGGCAGCCAGTCTATTGAGTTGGTGAGCTCCGGGTTCAGTGAGAGATCCTGTCTCAAAAAATAAAGTGGAGAGTGATTAAGGAAGGCACATGGCATTGACACTGCCTTACACACACACACACACACACACACACACACACACACACACACAAACAAACTCACATACACACCAGAAGGATTGTATAACCAATACAGTATTCACCAAATTCCCATACTTAAGATATCACATAGTCTTAAGGAAGATGTTAGTGGGCTTTGAATGTTTCATTTATGTATTATCATTTCTCATTTACCTGTTCATCTATTAATCACTCCCTTTATCATCTATCATCTCTATGTCATCTCCCACTTATTTTTGGCGTTTAGGGTCTCCCTTTAGTCCCAGCTGGCCTGGAGCTTGCTATGTAGACCAGGCTGGTCTTGAACTCACAGAGATGCGCCTGTCTCCTGAGTGCTGGGATTAAAGGTGTGGGCCACCAGGCCTGGTTATCATCTATCACTTTCAATCGGTCATCCATCTGATAATCACTGTCTGTCTATCTTCTGTCTCTACTTATCTACCTACTTATCTATAATGTCTCTTTAGAAGATGACTTGTCCTCTTGTAAACAGGTTTCCATCCAGGAGGCTGGTGCAGAGTGCAAACCTTAACTCAGAGTTGTGCTGCCCCTGGGAGCCTAGCTCCAAGCCACCCTTAACAAGTCAGTTCCTCTCTTCCTGGCTTGCTGTGTCTTTACATGCTTGCCTCTGTTTCCAGCGTTCTGTGTCAGTCATCACCTTCTCACCTGCTTTAACACAATTTCTGTGTAAGGTGTGAAGAAGGCCATGGTTTTTCAGGAGTGAGTTATCCCTGACACCATCATGGAAGCTATGTCCTCTGTCCCTCTGGCACAGTGTCATCTGATTCAGTACAGTCTTAAAGGACATGAGGCCCTGAGCCAGGCTCTGATGGGCTATCCTGAAGTGGCAGCTGGAGTTGTAGTGTTCACGTCGTTGGCACGCCATCACCACCATCTCAGGCAGGCAGGCAGAGCATTGTGGTGCTGTGCACTCAGAAGGCCTCTGAGGCCCCTCTCAGCCTTGCCCTCTTTGTCCCATTCCCTGCAGCCATCCCCCACCTCGTCCCCTGCCAGTAGCTCCTGCCACCCCTTCTTCCAGAGGACCATTGTATTTGAAGTAGCTTCACCACTTTTTAGATGAATAAGAAAGAACTCAAAATTAAATGCATAGCATTTCCTGTTTATAGTCTCCAAGATGGAAACCCTCTGTAGCTGAAGGTTTTCTGCTGACGCGATGTAGCAGAGAAAAGGCTCAGGTTGTGAGATCAGGAAGCACATGAGGCTGTGGGAAGGCCTGGGCATACTGAGGAGCGCAGGGCTAACCTGCACTTTGGTTCTATACTCGTGAGTGTCAGACCGGCCTTTGCAGTTCTTGTCTGTATAGGTGATAGGGCCACTGGAAGATGTCTCGGGACAGGATGCTGGCCAAGAGTTGAGCGCCGGGGGCCAGAGGACCTGGGCAGGCTTTGGCACAGCCCTGCTCTCAGTGTGAATAGGGTCAGCAATCCTCTCTTGCTTCCATTTCCTGATGTCACCAAACCACCCCACCTGTGGCCCTAGTGTCCTGCTCTGTAAAGCAAGAGGTTGTAGGGTTGGTGGCTTCCCTCCACACATCCTTTCCCAGAAGGCCTTGGGTGAGTCTAGAACCCCACGTCTCTTTAGATTCCAGGAGACTTGGACATGCAGCAGTGTTAGGAAGCTTCTGGAAGCACTGGCCAGGACCATCACTCGGTCAACCCATATCTCTTTGAGTCTACTGTGGGTCTCCGTTTCTGAGACCTCACATCAAGCATAGGTCATCACTTTGTCACCCCTTTCTCTGTTTGGTCCCACATCTGGACATCTAGCATGCTATTAATACCTTTATTTTCTACCATCTGCATTTCTACTTTTTTTCCTCTTCTAGGACGTTTCCAATGATTTTTCTTCTAACATCCAGAATTCCCATTTGATTTGGGGCTCCATTAAGGTGGTATGTACCTCTCCCTACAGGTACGGAGCCTTTCTGTGTTGCCCAGGAAATGGATTCCCCCGGCTGATCTGTGGATTCTTTTTTCTCGACAAGGAGGGGGACTCCTGCATAGCTTTCCCTGCTTCTGTCTTGGGCAGGCCCGAGGCCTCTATGTATTGCATGCCCTCAGATGTCCTCCAGGAGAACTCGGCATCTGCTGCCTGCTGCTCTTTTCAAGTCCCTTCATGACAATGATGAGATACAGGCCTGTGTGGGGTCCCCCATTCCCTCTCCTCCTCTGAGCCCTTCTGGAGCAGTACCCAGTGCCTGTCTTGAGGCCATCCATTCTCTCTTGGTGTACTTGGGTGTGCAAGCCTCTGGGAGACACTGGCCTCATGGATCCTCCCGGATCCAATGCTTGTCTAGATCAGGCTTTTTTCCTCTAGAAAACAAGGCACTGGGCACTATGCTGCCAAGAAGGCCCGACTTCCTCACTGCTCCAGGTTGAAGAGTGCTGCTTAGAAAATCCTTCTTTGCAAAGAACGTTCATGTCATTTGTCTGGAGAAGCCACGTGCATGCCAGGGTGACTCAGAGCTTCCCAGACTCTCAGAGCCCTTTGTGTCACTCTCGATCCTGTGATCAGTGAATAATTCATTTACCCCTCAGCACCACCATGTGCCCTTCTAGTGATTATCTGTTCATTAGTGCTGTATCCAGAGTGGGCGTGTGTGTGTGTGTGTGTGTGTGTGTGTGTGTGTGTGTGTGTGTAACAATGGAAATAAAAACCCATTCCCTGGCTCTCTGTACTGCCCCGCACCCCCCACTGTCTTGAGAAATGGTGGTATAGACCAGTTCTGAACTCAGGGACAAGAGGTTGGGTGGTGATGCGGAGCTTTGCTGCTCTCTGTTGAGATTCCTTTGCGTGTGTCACCACCCTGCAGGTGGCTGAGTGGTTGGATGTTATGTGATCTGTTCAAACTAGCTGAGAGCAGCTGCTGGTCCTTTCCTAAGCCACAGATTTGAAGGGGAAGGGGAAGGAACATTGGCCCAAGAGCAAGAGTGGAGGTGCGGCAGTTCTGCAGGAGAGCTGACACCCTGCAGAGATGATGGCATTCTTCCGTTGTGGCATGTGCGATATTTGCTTCTTTGCTGGAGATGGAGTGTGTGTAATTCTCCAGGTCTCCAAGGCTTGTTTGCAGAGTAATTAGCTGTAGTCAGTCTTCCTGCCTATGTGGTGGTGGTGGTGGAGGGGCGATACAGAGTTACAAAGGGAAGGTTGCTAGGCTGAGCCTCCCAGCCAGAACTCCAGTTGGATGGCAAGTGGTCCAGCCCCACATGTAGGGCAGACTTGCAGGAGGAGGCAGGAGCTCAGAGTGCGAGGAGAAGGCTCTCTTGTGAGGAGTGCATCTCCTGGTTTACCAGGCATTTCCCTACAATAGCCACGATCTATGTGCATCTAACAGAGCCGGGGGCCCTCTCCCTCTTCCACCCTTGGACTCTCTACAAGTTTTTATTGATGCCTTCCTGTCCCCCACACCCCGGTATGATAGCCTGGGCATCCAGAGAGCTCTTCTGGTATAGGAGATTTAGGGATTGTGTGTACCTTCCTTTCTGCCTTGGTTTCCAACTCTTGCCGCAAACCAGGCTGGAACCCTGAGGGAAGCGGGAAGTCACCACTGCTGCCATAATCAGTGTCATGATATGTCTCAGAAAACGTTACTAAGGGCACAAATTTCACAGTCACAGAGTCTACTCGCACAGCTTGAGCCAACCAATCCCAGGGACCCTGTTGAGGAAGGACAGCTAATTCTCCAAGGGTCCCCACCTCCTGCCTCTCCCCAGGACACACTTCCATTTTCTCTCTTATTGTGTTCCAGCTCCTTGGCGTCTCTGTCTCTGTCACAGGACAGGGATGGAAGCAGATTCCCAAACTCCCTCAATTGCTGAGAGCTCACTTTCCCAGTAGTGGCTGGTAACAAAGCAGGGTGCTGATTAGGCATCCCCTGGATGTGCTCTTTCATTTGTTAAGAAAGGTGTAAAGAAGTGAGACCTGAGGACCTTGCCTATCATGTGTGACAGAAATATGGCTCCCTCCTCTCCACTCTCTTCTCTCTGCTTCTTTCTCTGGTGCTGGGTCATTGATGAGCAATGGACATCTGTATTGTCTTTGTGAAACTGGCAAAGCCAGAGGTTTCTGCCTCACACATCTTGAACTGTCTTCCTCATCATATACCGTCAAGCGTCATGCAGGGCATTCATTGGGAGTTTCCTCACTTCAAGATGCCTGAGGGTTACCAGGAAGTAGAAAACGGCATTGGGATTATTGTTCCTGCCTTGGACTTCTGGCCTGGGAGGGTTGGGTAGGTGCAGACTAGACATGGAGAGAGTTGTTAGCTAACATGTTCTCACTCACACTGCCCCTGCGTTCAAGGGAGTGGAGGATGGGAACTCCCACAGCAACTTCTCATATTGTCTGATCACTTTTTCCCACAGCCTGTCCTAATGGTAGCAGCTCGTTGAGTCTTCGTCATGTCCTATTATGCTGTTACTATTAATATGGCCACTTTTCAGTTGAGGACAGAGAAGCACAGACAAGAAGTGGCTGAACCAGGACCTATTATGGACAGGCAAACCCATAGCATGGCTCCTGGTCCCAGTGCTGCTGTGCTGCACAAAACTACTTTCGGCTCTCTGCCTTCTATGGGAACAGAATCCATAGAACCTTTTCAGGATCTGGTTGGTGTTCATGGTTTCTTAAAGTCTTTTTTTTTTTTTTTGGTTTCTTAAAGTCTTAGAACCACATATATCAGGGCAGTTCTGTGACAGAAAGCCTAGGATGACTGGGTCTACCATCTCTGGGTAGACAGCCTCAGTCTCTGGGGGAAGAGGCTAGGGAGCTGGGCAGAAGGAAGAGGAAGGATGCTGTGAACTGATAGTGTCCGAGCTAGGAGCTCCCAAGAGAAGAGGAAGGATGCTGTGAACTGATAGTGTCCGAGCCAGGAGCTCCCAAGAGCTCTTCAGTGAAGACCAGTGTTGGGGCTGGGGTGGTCGGAACTCATGTACACACACACACACAGAGGTCGGAACTCATGTACACACACACACACACACACACACACACAGGTTGGAACTCATGTCCACACACACACACACACACACACAGGTCGGAACTCATGTACACACACACACACACAGGTTGGAACTCATGTCCACACACACACACACACACACACACACAGGTCGGAACTCATGTACACACACACACACACAGGTCAGAACTCATGTACACACACACACACAGGTCGGAACTCATGTACACACACACACACAGGTTGGAACTCATGTACACACATACACAGGTCGGAACTCATGTACACACACACAGGTTGGAACTTATGTACACACACACACACAGGTCGGAACTCATGTACACACACACACACACTCACACAGGTTGGAACTCATGTCCACACACACACACACTCACACAGGTCGGAACTCATGTACACACACACAGGTTAGAACTCATGTACACACACACACACAGGTCAGAACTCATGTACACACACACAGGTCAGAACTCATGTACACTCACACACACACAGGTTGGAACTCATGTACACACACACACACACACACACACTCACACTCGCACAGTTAAGACCAGGAAATGAGTTGTGGCTAAACATACAAGTCAAGGCTTAGTCCTCTTCTGAGGCTCCAAAGTGCCTTCTAGTACAGCCTTGGTCAGTCAGCCCAGACCTGCCAGTGTGGCCTCATCTCAGGCTTGTCACCCATTGGTGGCTAAGGTATGTGAGCGTGCACTTTGGTGTAACCTCTAGTTCCCATCCTCAGAAAATATATACTTGTCACGTAGTTGCCAGAAACCTACCAAGGATCTTGAACCTTCGGAATGGAGAGCCTGATTGAAAGCAAGCTTGCCCTGAAAGAGAGTAGCATCTTTAGAGAAGGCGAGTCTGCTGTGAGTGGGTATGTGCTGTAGCATGTGTACATGTGAGTGGGTATGTGTCATAGCATGTGTACATGTGAGTGGATATGTGCTGTAGCAGGCATGCATGTGGGTGGGTGTGTGCCATAGCATGTGTACATGTGAGTGGGTATGTGCCATGGCATGTATGCATTTGAGTGTGTATGTGTTGTATCAGGTGTGCATGAGTGGGTATGTGTTGTAGCATGTGTGCTTGTGAGTGGTTATGTGTTGTAGCATGTGTGCTTGTGAGTGGGTATGTGTTGTAGCATGTGTACATGTGAGTGGTTATGTGTTGTAGCATGTGTGCATGTGAGTGGGTATGTGGTGTACCATGTGTACATGTGAGTGGGTATGTGCCATGGCATGTATGCATTTGAGTGGGTATGTGTCATAGCAGGTGTGCATGAGTGGGTATGTGTTGTAGCATGTGTACATGTGAGTGGGTATGTATATAGCAGGTGTGCATGTGAGTGGGTATGTGCCATAGCATGTGTACATGTGAGTGGGTATGTTCTATAACATGTGTACATGTGAGTGGGTATGTGTCATAGCATGTGTGCATGTGAGTGGGTATTTGTCTTAGCAGGTGTGCATTAGTGGGTATGTGTTGTAGCATGTGTGCATGTGAGTGGTTATGTGTTGTAGCATGTGTGCTTGTGAGTGGGTATGTGTTGTAGCATGTGTGCATGTGAGTGGTTCTGTGCTGTAGCATGTGTGCATGTGAGTGGGTATGTGCCATACCATGTGTACATGTGAGTGGGTATGTGCCATTGCATGTATGCATGTGAGTGGGTATGTGTTGTAGCATGTATGCATGTGTGTGGGTATGTGTCGTAGCATGTGTGCATGTGAGTGGGAATGTGCCATAGCATGTGTACATGTGAGTGGGTATGTGCCATAGCATGTGTGCATGTGAGTGGGTATGTGCTGTAGCATGTGTACATGTGAGTGGGTATGTGCCATATCAGGTGTGCATGTGAGTGGGTATGTGCCGTAGCAGGTGTGCATGTGAGTGGTATGTGCCGTAGCAGGTGTGCATGTGAGTGGGTATGTGTCATAGCATGTGAGCATGTGAGTGGGTATGTGCCATCAATGTGTGCATGTGAGTGGGTATGTGTCATAGCACGTGTGCATGTGAGTGGGTATGTGTTGTAGCATGTGTGCATGTGAGTGGGTATGTGTCATAGCATGTGTACATGTGAGTGGGTATGTGTCATAGCATGTGTACATGTGAGTGGGTATGTGTCATAGCGTGTGTGCATGTGAGTGGGTATGTGTCATAGCATGTGTGCATATGAGTGGGTATGTGCCATAGCATGTGTACATGTGAGTGGGCATGTGTCATAGCATGTATGCATGTGAGTGGGTATGTGCCATAGCATGTGTACATGTGAGTGGGTATGTGCCATAGCATGTGTACATGTGAGTGGGTATGTGCCATAGCATGTGTATATGTGAGTGGGTATGTGTCATAGTGTGTGTGCATGTGAGTGGTATGTGCCATAGCATGTATACATGTGAGTGGGTATGTGTCATAGCATGTGTACATGTGAGTGGGTATGTGTCATAGCATGTGTGCATGTGAGTGGGTATGTTTCCTAGCATGTGTGCATGTGAGTGGGTATGTGCCATAGCATGTATGCATGTGGAAGTTAGAGGATGACTGTGGAAGCTGGTTCTCTCCTTCCACCGTGTGGGTTCCAGGGTTGGACTTCAGGCTCTCAGCCTTAGTAGCAGTCATCTTTACCCACTGAGCCATCTTGCTGCTCTCCACTGTGCGTTTTCAATATCTTCTGGATACTGGGTCTGACCACATTCACAAGGAAGTCCCTTTTGCTTAAGAAAACTTGGAAAAACCTAGTGAGAACCTACCTAGACCCACACAGGTCCTTTGTGAATCCTGAAGGCCAGTTGGCTTGGCTGGGATGACCTGGTGGGTAGGATGCTTGATGTGGTTGGGTGACTGAGAGCTTGCTGTAGTGAAAGCTGGAACTTCCTCACTAGTGCTCGGGCATCTGGGAGAGAGACTGGAGCAGGAAGGGAGACCCTGTGAAGTTAGTGGGGTGTGTCTGAATCGTGGTCCAGGCTGAGTGGGGCTGGCTGCCCTGTAGACTGGAACCTTCACAAAGCAGGGCTGGGATCTGCTTATTTTATCCACTGTTCCAGATCCTGGCTGGAGCCTGCACACTCAACACTTGTTTGGATTCTGAATGTTATAGAGACTGTGTTTCTGGTAGATGATTTAGCACTTAAAGTGGTAGCTATGGAGATGGACTAAAGCACGTCAGAGAGAATGGAGTGACACTAGATAGGTGATGCACAAGGGGCATTCCCAGCCTCAGGACAGACACGTCTCAGTAACACCCGCCCAGCAGTGCCTTCATCCCTCTGATTTAAGTTTCTCCTAGCCTTGCCAAAGGATGGTTCTCCTTTATTCTGCAGGAATAGGGTCTTTTTGACACTCAGTTTTGTCTCTGCCACATTGTAATGCTCCTCTATTGCCACTAGAGGGCTGAAGTTTTGCACAATGAAGGGACACATCCAAGTTCAAGGATCTTCTAAAGGGCCCTTCAAGCCAGGCAATGAAGGCAGTGAAACCTGTTGTATGCAATAGATGTGGGAGCAGCTGAGTTCCTGCACATCAGATTAGGGGTACAGGAGGCTTCTGTGCTTCCAACAGACCATGTGTAGGCAATGGCTGAAGTCTATGTGGCTGAAGAAAGGAATGGAAACACTGGATCCTGGCAGGGTGGCCGTGGGTGGTAATGGAGCAGTGACCCTGCATTCGTTTTCTCTTTGGGTAAAGGGCTTCTTTTATTTTAGTTTTAAAGGCAGACACATAACAGAGAGAGAGGGCTTGGCCAAGGAAAACGGCTTTTTCCTCTTTCTCCATCTTTCTCCTGGAATCTCGGCTTCCTCCCAGGATTCCTTCCTCCCGGGATTCCTTCCTCTGATCTTACTCTCTGGCATCTGGCATCGCTCGGCATCTGGTCATTGCTTGGTGTCGTGGTGAGTGCTCAGGCTCCAGAACTGGCCAGCCCAGTTCTAGAAGGCCAGTCTGGAAAAAGACCACAGAGATTGTATGAAACACTTGCACACTTGTAGGAAACACTTGTATGAAGCCGCAGCAACAAAGCACCTCTCGCTCATTCTTCTCAAAGCTGTTTATTATTCAGGCAGGTCTTGTCAGAACGGTTTATTCAAGCACATCTTTTCTCCTTCTCCAAGCTTCTCCCTCTAAGCCTTCTCCTTCCTCAGGCAAGCAAGCTTCTCTCTCAGACTAGAAAGGAGAGAGCGAGTATATCCCTCTATCTAGAAAGTCCCTCTATTTATCCATCTTCCCAGCCCAGGTTGCGTGGCCTTAGTCTATTGGTATCATCTGGCCTGATCTTGTATACAGGGTGCACCTGCACAGCTCAAACGGTGAGCGTGACTTTACTTGGAGGTAGGAGGGAATCAGGTGTTAATCATAAGACTCAGGTGTTAGTCATAAAACTTTGCTAAAGTCTCGGGTGCCTTCTTAGGACTGTCGCCACACCTGCTCTCCACATCTCCCCCTTTTTTATTATTTTAGTAAAGAGATTTTTAACTGTTCCCCCTTTTCCGGGCTTTAACTGTTCCCCCTTTACCGGGCTTTAACTGTTCCCCCTTTTCCGGGCTTTAACTGTTCCCTTTTCTGGGCTTTAACTATTTTTTCCTTATTGTCCCCTATTTTCCGGGGAGCCTTCCTTATTGTCCCCATTTCCGGGGAGCTTTCCTTATTGTCCCCATTTACCGGGGAGCTTTCCTTATTGTCCCCATTTACCGGGGAGCTTTCCTTATTGTCCCCATTTACCGGGGAGCCTTCCCCCCTTTACTGGGCTTTAACTGTTCCCCCTTTTCCGGGCTTTAACTATTCCTCCTTTTCTGGGCTTTAACTGTTCCCCCTTTTCCAGGCTTTAACTGTTCCCCCTTTTCTGGGCTTTCTTTAACTATTCCCTTTTTTCTGGGCTTTAACTGTTCCCTTTATCGCGCTTTACTTTCCCCCTTTTCCAGGCTTTAACTGTTCCCTTTACCGGGCTTTAACTGTTCCTTTCCCCGTGCACGGTGGTGCCCCAGTCCCCAGTTCAGCCTCTGCTACGAGAAAGCCTGAACCGTCGCTTCGGCGGGGCTGTTCTGCCTCCTCGCCTGCAGGCTGCTGGCCGCCAACGTCATCTCCTAAGCGCCCCGCGCTTCTCCTGCGCGCCCCGTGCTTCTCCTGCATGCCCCGCGCTTCCTTCGCCAAGTTTCAGTTGAACGGCTGGTTTTTCTCTCTGGGTCTGTCCGATCGGTGCCCGGGCCAGCTCGGTGGGTTCTGGATTCATGCTGAGCCCGCAGCACCGAGGCCCCTTTAAGAAATTTTCAGTCCGCGCTTCCTTCGCATCTTCTGCGCACCCCGTGCTTTCTTCACCAAGTTTCAGTTTCAAAGTCTGTGGAAGTAAGTAGGCTGCTTTGTTGAAGTTTCTGCAGCTTTGTTGAAGTCTCTGCAGCTCTCTCAGCTTTGTTGAAGCCTCTGCGCTCTCAAAGTCTCATAAGTCTCACTCAAATGTACAGGCACCCCACGCCGCGGTCGTCATCCAGCTTGAGCCTTTTTTGCTCCGCCTCCCTGTACGGGCCACCACTTGTATGAAACACTTGCACACTTGTAGGAAACACTTGTATGAAGCTGCAGCAACAAAGCACCTCTCGCTCATTCTTCTCAAAGCTGTTTATTATTCAGGCAGGTCTTGTCAGAACGGTTTATTCAAGCACATCTTTTCTCCTTCTCCAAGCTTCTCCCTCTAAGCCTTCTCCTTCCTCAGGCAAGCAAGCTTCTCTCTCAGACTAGAAAGGAGAGAGCGAGTATATCCCTCTATCTAGACAGTCCCTCTATTTATCCATCTTCCCAGCCCAGGTTGCGTGGCCTTAGTCTATTGGTATCATCTGGCCTGATCTTGTATACAGGGTGCACCTGCACAGCTCAAACGGTGAGCGTGACTTTACTTGGAGGTAGGAGGGAATCAGGTGTTAATCATAAGACTCAGGTGTTAGTCATAAAACTTTGCTAAAGTCTCGGGTGCCTTCTTAGGACTGTCGCCACACCTGCTCTCCACAAGAGATGTGTGCTTGCCTCCTCTACTCTTGTGTAGTGGGGTGTATGCTGCAGAGCGAGCTGGCAGAGATGTAAGGCTAGAGGTGCTGAGCATTTCCAGCTGAGCTCTCCAAGGCCACGTGGCTCCCCCACCATGCGGATGGCATGGCTTCTGTGCTCCTTGAGTGCCTGCTTCTCCTGTGTGGAGGCTGGGGAGATTTAGGTCCTGTTCTACTTTTGGGTGTGTATTAGTCAGACCTCCACCATGGTGGTAAGCTATCTGACTCGGTTTATAGGTTCAGAGCTTTTAGTGCATTGTCACTTGGTCCTAATGCCTTTGGGCCTGTGGTAGCCAAGAACACTATGGTGGGAGCATGTGGCAGAGAGCACCAGTGCAAGAAGCAAAAAGGGACAGGAGAGGGGACCAGTTCCCAATGTCCCCTCCGAGGGCACCCCCAGTGACTCACCTTCCTCTCACTAGGCCCACTGTTGTCAGCTGTGCAGAAGAAACAGCAGCCCGTGGGTACTTCCCACAGGGCAGCTTGATTGGGTGAAGATGAACTCACAAGCTGCATCCATTTGTTTTTAACTTTAACTCAACAAATGCTAGGAGTTTTGCTCACTAGTCATGGCCACTGGTGATCACAGGTTCTTTTATTCCAATCTTACTAATTAGTAATACTAACTCTCAGATCATACATTATACTTCATATGATGCTATGTATCATTACTTTCTGTGATAAAGCACCAGTGGCCAAACTTGGGGAAGAAAGGGTTTATTTCAATGTATAGTACCATCATTCATTGAGGAAATCCAGGGCAGGAGCCCAAGCAGGAGCCTCGAGTCAGGAACTGAAACATGGACAACAGAGGAACATGGCTTACCGTCTCACTCCTCTGGCCTGTGCTCAGCCTGCTTTCTTATATAGCCCAGGACCACCTGCCCAGGAGTAGCACCACCCACAGTAGGCTGGGCACTCCCATATCACTCAACAATCAAGAAAATGCACTGCAGGCACGCCCACAGGCCAGTCTGATAGAAGAAGTTCCTTGGTTGAGATTCCCTCTTCCCAGTGGTGTCAAGTTGACAGCCAAAGCTATCATGATATGTAAATATGGGTTAAAGAGTCTAGGATTCAAAGGGGCTGCAATGAAGACAGAGGCAGAGAGCTGATCTAGACATGGAAGAATCTCTGTAGGGACTGGACCCAAGGGTACAGAGCTGTTCAAAGCACCAAGTAGCCAAATGCAAGTCTAGATGAATGGTGGTTGAGTGGGTTGTGCCAAGCAGGGGACTGTGCTGAGCTGAAGCCCTGGGCCCAAAGTCAATCCCATGACACATGTATGTATGCACTGGCTGATGTGATGATGGGTTGGTGGGTGCCACTCCCATATGAGGGGCTTCTCTTTTTATCTCCCAGGGGGGAGACCATTGCATCCTCTGGTCTGTTGTGTTTGCTAAGTTGACAGGACAGGTTTTTCTAATATAGATTTGATATATGCCCATATGTTCCTGATTTAATTTAATGCTTCCATTTATGTTAAATAAATTATTTATTAGTCTGTACTTCATAGTTTGAGATGGATGAGATGTAGAGAAAATCTTCTCTGGTCTTTGCACTCAAAGTGTAGCAAACTGCTGCTTTGTAAAATGGAGTCACTCCAGGCAAGAGACTTTTGTGAAATTAGAGTAGGCCACAGGCTGATCTCCACACCCCTGTCCTAAAGGTTCTACTATCTTCTAATGGTACCATAAACTAGATGAGTATGTAACTGATGGGCCTTGGGACTCACCCAGATGTTAACTCCAGCAGAGTGTAATGTGTCAAGCTGGCTTAGGCTGGAAGATTTGGCATGGCAGTGGATTTGACACTCATTGTGGCCAGCGGATGTTTCCATCTTCTGTGGCCTGGAAACCTAAGCGAGCACATCCCAGGTCCAGTCATTTCCCCGCTCCCTGCCCACACCATGCTCCTCCTCCCCTCCTCCCCTACCCACTCCCGTGGAAGAATTTATGTTGTAACAAGTTCTTCCTCGAGCTATCTTTCCTTGAAGGAGTTAACTGGGACTGAAGTGGCCAAAGGGAGAAGAAGTAACAGGAGGAAGGGAAAGGAAGCGTGGACTGTGTTTAATTTATGGATCAGAGAATCTCTTTCCCTTGGCAATGTGCAGGGCGTTTCCTACTTCGCACTAGGCAGCCCTTTAGGAAAACCAGCTGTGTTTAATTGCATTTATAGTTACCTAGCACCCATTTGTCAGGCCTTGTGTTTGTGGTCACAGGACATAAAAAGACAAAGATAAAGGCCTAGTCTTCAGGGGCTTTAGAGTCTAAGATAGCTACTTAAACATAAAATAACAGGGCTCTGCAGTGCAGGTTCAAAGCAAAGTCACTTTTTTTTCAGTGATGGGGATGTCAGGGATCCATTACTGAGCTACATCTCCAGCCCCAAGGACATATTTGATTGGGAGAATTGCAGAGGGGTGTGCTTATGCTTTGTGACCCATTGAAATGAGAAAGCTGGAGGATTAGTCCAAACAGTCAGGATGTTTAGGCTTGTCTGTGGAGTATGAATTTTCAGTGGGATGTGTGAGGGTGGGCTGAGAGTGCCTAACTCAGGCCTGGGGAACTGGATGGGGTAGATGGACATTGGGAGAGGTATTGGTAGGCACTGGGTTCTGTGTGTCCCAGGTTCTGATGGGAGATTCTTTCTAAAGACTGAAGATTATAATAAGATCCAAAACAGTGAACTGGGCCAGAGTCCTGGGAGATAAGTGAAGCTCACAGGCATGCGTAGGTAGGTTTAACCCCGCTTCTCAAAGGGAGTGAGGCTGGGGCTGGAGCAAGGCCTGTAGATCCAAGAATTAGTACCTGGGTGGCACAGAGATAAAAATGGAAGCAATTTGGGAACAAGTCAGGTAGTAGGGAGGGGAGGGCATCTCCCAGGTGTGCCAGAGCATCTGCTGGTGGCTCCTTAATAAGTCGCAGACCCAGTGCTAAGTGGGCCACGTGGATTCATAGGTCAGTGGCTGGGAGACAAGTGACAAGGATCAGGGCTCTGACAACTTGTGGGTGGGAGTGTTTTCTGAAGTCTGTGTCTGAGTTTTGTGCTGGGTGTTTTGAATTTGAGCTTCTGGAAGAGCTGGGGAGGAGGCTGTGGATGTGTAGTGGGTCAGGACTGAAGAGTTAGAGATGCCCTCTAGGACCTAATCATCTAGAAGTGGCAGTGAACCTGCGGGAAGGGACAAGTTACCAAACAAAAGAGCAAGGGGACAGGGGAGTACTTTCGTCCATCTTATGTCTCGGGTCTGCTTGGTGCCAGGTTTTTAAATGACATGCACTCGTGTCATTTAGGCACACAGGCCACAGTTAGGGCTCAGGGAGAAGGCTGCACACTGAGGTGATGCTGGAGTTAGAGGTGTGGGGTATAGAGTACAGTCACTTCACCTGTGATAGTCTTGGGGGAGCTCTAGCTGGAAGGAACCCTCTGCTCAGGCATCTTTATCTTCTAGTGCACAGGGATGCTGCCCATCAGGTTCTGCAGGCTGATTAGGAGTCCTCCTTTCTGATGGGGGAGGAAAGAGACCTTCTCAATCCTATAAGCACCAACTCCAGCTAACTCCAGAAAATGTGGAGAGGAATAGAAGGTGCAGAAGTTAGGGTCCATCTTGAGTTGTGAGCGATGGTCACCATTCACACCTAGTGCTCTTTCTGATTCTCTGGCCTCTGCAGCCAGCCTACAACTAGGGGTCCTTCCTGAATTTTTGAATCTCATCAACAGCAAAAGGCCAATAGTGCCCCGCCCTGAGGTACCCACCTCCTAATTTCTGAAACTTGTGACTGTTTTACCTTAGACAGCAAATGTAGATGTGATTAAATTAGGGAGGTTATGATGGAAACTCATTCTGTGCATCTAGATGAAGCGAATAGAATCACAGAGGTCTTTACTAGTGAAAAGGAGAGACAGAAGAGACCAAGGAGATATACCACCTGAAGCAGAGGTTACAGTGATGTGGTTGGTATTTGGAGACCATGGTCAAGGGAAGCAGATAGCCTCTAAGAGCTGGAAAAGTTGGGGAAATAGGCTTTCCTCAGAAGCTTCCAAAAGAGCACAGCCTTAAGGCTTCATTTCAATGCTGTGAGATGCATTTTGGAATTCTGGCCTCCAAAATTGTAGGATAATAAGCTTGTGTTGTTTTAAGTCACTGAATTTGTAATATTTGATTACAGTGGCAATAAGAGACGAACACTATAATGTCCGGCATGGAGATTGTGCCTAATAGGTGCTCAGCCTAATTTACTGGATAAGTGATGAATCCTATGATTAACTGACTCTGACCACTGAGATAGGGCACCCTGAAGTGCTATTTGAAATTGACCTGGCCTCGTTAGGCAGCTAGAAATTTGAGGGAAACTTTGCCCAAAGAAGTCCCCTGGGGCTGCTCCTCTGCGGGTTACAAGGTGGTCCGTTTTCCAGTCCCATCCAGCATCTTGTAGACCGACCTTCATCCTTTCCCTCCCCCAGCCTTTCATGGCTTTTGTCTTCTTTCTATTATAAGTCCAAGTTGAGGAGAAGTCTCCCAAGTTTAAAGGGCCTGGTGGAATGACAACTCACACAGTTGTGTCTAAAG
Organism: Rhizomys pruinosus; assembly: GCA_009823505.1. NCBI lineage: Eukaryota > Metazoa > Chordata > Mammalia > Rodentia > Spalacidae > Rhizomys > Rhizomys pruinosus. The sequence goes on along the minus strand of VZQC01001441.1, from coordinate 701,891 downwards.
ACTCCCAGAGGTGGGAAATGTGCTTAAGGTATTTTACATATTTGTTTTTTTTTTTTGGGGGGGTCTCTCTTTTTTTTTTTTTGAGACAGGGTCTCCCTGTAGATCTGGCTGTCCTGCAACTCACACATCAGGCTGGCTTCAAACTCACAGAGACTCCTGTGCCTCTGCCTCCCTAGTGCTAGGATTAAAGGCGTGTGCCACCACGCCTGGCATTTATTTATTTCTGTATGTGTATCAATGTACTGTCTGCATGCAAGTTTGTGCACCTGTGTCATGCAATGCCGTGGAGGTCAGAAGAGGGTGTCGGATTCCCCTGGAACTGGAGTTCTCCTGGAATTGGAGTTTCAGACGGTTCTTGGCTACCATGTGGGTGCTGGGGATCGAACCCTGGTCCTCTGCAAGAGCGGTCAGTGCTCTTAACCGCTAGGCCATCTCTCCAGCCTGGTATTTTACATATTTGTATGAAAATGTCCTTAGGAAACCCAGTACTGTGTACAGTAAATGCATGTCCTTAGGAAACTCAGTACTGTGTACAGTAAATGCATGCCAATGAAAAAAATGAAATAAAGAAAACCCACAAAACAAAACTACAACAAAGAATCTTGGAGGTCCAAAATAGCAGAACTTTTGAATAGAGAAGGTGTGGTTTTTGTTCTTGAGGTGATCAGGCCAGCAAATATTATGCATAGTTATCCATGAAAGAGATCTTCTTTGGGCACAATGTTGTATGTCATACTCAGTAGCCAAAGCAGTACTTTGCATATAACCCGAGTGTCCTTCATGTGATGTGGCCATGTGGCCATATTGTCTATACCCTCTGGTCACCTCTGAGGCTGGGGAGCAGCTTTCAGTGACCAGGTGACAAGATAAGGAGTAAATATCTACTGGAAGGACTCTCAGTTTGGGATTGGGACGTGCCCTGTGCAGTGTTCAAGGTATAGCAGTTATTCTTGCATTGCTAATATAAAAATACCCAAGAACAACTTGAGGAAGGAATTATTCATTTTGGCTTAGCGTTTCAGAGGGATTAGCTCATGGTCGTTTATCCCCATGAGCTTGGGCAGAGCATTATGGTGCAAGAGTGTGTGGTGAAGAAGGTTCACTTTACGGCAGACAGGAAGCCGAAAGAGAGGCATACAGGGTAAGGTACCATCCTTGGGGACATGTGCTCAGTAATTTACTTCTTCTATCTCAACCTACCTCTGACCTTTTAGGGTCTCCTACTACTGGTGCCTTTGTTAGGAATCCATCCAAGGGTTAATTATTGGGTCAGAGCCCTTGTGACCCCTCACAAAACATACCTTTAGGTTTTCATAATCTAGCTAAGGACCCAGATTAGCCATCATATGAGGGGGTAGATGTTTTCCCTGGACTGTCAAGCAGGGAGGCTGACTGGGCACACAGTTCAGGACTTTGCACAACTAATTTGATTTTAAATTCTTGGAGTTTGACCTCTTGAGGTCAACATGTAAAATTTATATAAAAGAATATGCAAATAAACCAGGGTCAAATAGCCTGGCTCTGTTCCCTCCAGGGGGCAGCAACATTGTCCCTGCTGCTTGTGTTGAGCTCTGCAAGTTTGCAGAGGTGGAGTGGGAGTGGAAGAAAGGGCTGCTCCAGTGTAAGCAGTTGTAGCAAAGTGGCCTACTGCCAGTGATTGGAGGCTTTTGAAACTCCGAAAGGTAGAAGTTAAGGCAGATTAATCAGAACCAGCTCCGTGGATGGTAATGGAGATGCTCCCCTGGCTCTACTGTTGATCTGTTCATGTTGTAATACAGGAACCTCACAGTGAAGGGTCAGATCTGGAACCCTTGGATAATGGGAATAAGGCAGATGGAGAGCCTGCATCTTCAACTGAACACACACACACACACACACACACACACACACACACACACACACACACACACAACGAGTCTTCCAGAGCAAGCTGCAGCTTTCTGCATGGCTCTGTGCCTGGAGAGGTTCAGCTCTCTGTAGAAGCTTGGCTGGAGTTAAAGAGAGGAAGAGGGAAGAGAGAAGAAAAGAGGGAGAGAGGAGGGAGAAAAAGGTGGTAGAGAGGGAAAAGGAAGATGATGAGAAGAGGGAAAGGAAAAGATGAGGAAGAGGAAGGAGAAAGAGGGAAAGAAAAAAGAGGGGAAGGCAAGGGGAACAGGTGGAAGGGGGAGAGAAGAGAGAGCAGAGGGAGGGAGAGATGAATGACAGGGAGAACAAGGTGGGAGGAAGGGAAGGAGACCACAGGGGGTGGAGGGAGAGAAGAAGGAAACGTCCCCAAAGGTCCAAAGCTAGGGCACTCCGAGCCCAGAGCCCGGGGCAGCTCCTTCTGTGGTAGGAATGTGGTTAAAGCAGTGCATTTACAGTGACAATAGGCTTAGGAATCAGTGGAATTAGAAAATATTAGTAAAACAGCTTTGTGGAATATTTTCCTGATTATATGAATAATTGACTTGTAAAAACATGAGTGGTACAGGAATGGTGGGGGAAGCTACTGAGTCGCCTTCTGCTAGTGTCTGGTGCCTCTACCTTCAGGAATCTTAGGAACATATATGCATAATTTTACACAAATGGAATTATATGGAATCCTATCAACGTTATTTTTAAACTACCCCATAAAATGTCATATTTGTCATATTTTCATCACTTACCCATTCCCTCCAGCCATTGTGCTGGACTCTCCTTCCTTCCACTGACCATCCAGTGGTCAGGGTGGGGTGTGAGAACCTGCTATATACCCATTACATGCATCTCATATGACCATCCCGTGGTCAGGGTGGGGGTGTGAGAACCTGTTGTATACCCATCAACATGCATCTCATATGACCATCTCGTGGTCAGGGTGGGGTGTGAGAACCTGCTGTATACCCATCACATGCATCTCATATGACCATCCCATGGTCAGGGTGGGGTGTGAGAACCTGCTGTATATCCATCATGTCTGTCTCATATGACCATCCCATGCTCAGGGTGAGGCTGTGAGAACCTGCTGTATACCCATCACATGCATCTCATATGACCATCCCATGGTGAGGGTGGGGCTGTGAGAACTTGCTGTATACCCATTGCGTGTGTCTCATATGACCATCCCATGCTCAGGGTGGGGCTGTGAGAACCTGCTGTATACCCATCACATGTGTCTTATATGACCATCCCGTGGTCAGGGTGGGGCTGTGAGAACCTGCTGTATACTCATCGCGTGTGTCTCATATGACCATCCCATGGTCAGGGTGGGGCTGTGAGAACCTGCTGTGTACCCATCACATGCATCTCATATGACCATCCCGTGCTCAGGGTGGGGCTGTGAGAACCTGCTGTATACCCATCACATGCATCTCATATGACCATCCCATGGTGAGGGTGGGGCTGTGAGAACTTGCTGTATACCCATTGCGTGTGTCTCATATGACCATCCCATGCTCAGGGTGGGGCTGTGAGAACCTGCTGTATACCCATCACATGTGTCTTATATGACCATCCCGTGGTCAGGGTGGGGCTGTGAGAACCTGCTGTATACTCATCGCATGTGTCTCATATGACCATCCCATGGTCAGGGTGGGGCTGTGAGAACCTGCTGTGTACCCATCACATGCATCTCATATGACCATCCCATGGTCAGGGTGGGGCTGTGAGAACCTGCTGTATACCCATCACATGCATCTCATATGACCATCCCATGGTGAGGGTGGGGCTGTGAGAACTTGCTGTATACCCATTGCGTGTGTCTCATATGACCATCCCATGCTCAGGGTGGGGCTGTGAGAACCTGCTGTATACCCATCACATGTGTCTTATATGACCATCCCGTGGTCAGGGTGGGGCTGTGAGAACCTGCTGTATACTCATCGCATGTGTCTCATATGACCATCCCATGGTCAGGGTGGGGCTGTGAGAACCTGCTGTGTACCCATCACATGCATCTCATATGACCATCCCATGCTCAGGGTGGGGCTGTGAGAACCTGCTGTATACCCATCACATGCATCTCATATGACCATCCCATGCTCAGGGTGGGAGTATGAGAACCTGCTGTATACCCACCACATGTGTCTCATATGACCATCCCATGGTCAGGGTGGGGGTGTGAGAACCTGCTGTATACCCATCACATGTGTCTCATATGACCATCCCATGGTCAGGGTGGGGCTGTGAGAACCTGCTGTGTACCCATCACATGCATCTCATATGACCATCCCATGGTCAGGGTGGGGCTGTGAGAACCTGCTGTATACCCATCACATGCATCTCATATGACCATCCCATGGTCAGGGTGGGGGTGTGAGAACCTGCTGTATACCCATCACGTGTGTCTCATATGACCATCCCATGCTCAGGGTGGGACTGTGAGAACCTGCTGTATACCCATCACGTGTGTCTCATATGACCATCCCATGGTCAGGGTGGGGGTGTGAGAACCTGCTGTATACCCATCACATGTGTCTCATATGACCATCCCATGGTCAGGGTGGGGGTGTGAGAACCTGCTGTGTACCCATCACATGCATCTCATATGACCATCCCATGCTCAGGGTGGGGCTGTGAGAACCTGCTGTATACCCATCACATGCATCTCATATGACCATCCCATGCTCAGGGTGGGGGTGTGAGAACCTGCTGTATACCCATCACATGTGTCTCATATGACCATCCCATGGTCAGGGTGGGGGTGTGAGAACCTGCTGTATACCCATCACATGTGTCTCATATGACCATCCCATGGTCAGGGTGGGGGTGTGAGAACCTGCTGTGTACCCATCACATGCATCTCATATGACCATCCCATGGTCAGGGTGGGGCTGTGAGAACCTGCTGTATACCCATCACATGCATCTCATATGACAATCCCATGGTCAGGGTGGGGGTGTGAGAACCTGCTGTATACCCATCACATGCATCTCATATGACCATCCCATGGTCAGGGTGGGGGTGTGAGAACCTGCTGTATACCCATCACGTGTGTCTCATATGACCATCCCATGCTCAGGGTGGGACTGTGAGAACCTGCTGTATACGCATCATATGTGTCTCATATGACCATCCCATGCTCATCCCATGTCCATGTATCATATGCAAGCATGTGTACCTTGTATCTGTGTCTCATATCACCATCCCATGCTCATCATATGCAAGCATATGCACCTGTGTGTCTCCGTATCCTATCTTGCTTTTCCCATAGAATCATGGTTTGGGGAGTCCCACAGTTAACTGCATAAATCTGACTTGGGGCTGCATAATAGTTCTTAGTTAAGATGCTCACTGTTCACTCAGTTACAAGTGCATTGATTTATTTTTGCTTTTTCATCTCATATAGTGCTTGGGATGTGTCGTTACCTAACAATGCCTTTATTTCAATGGATAGACTCTCAGAAGGGGGTTTCTCCATGAAGGATGTGCGGTCTTTCCATTATCAGATTGCTTTCTGTAGGCATTTTCACCATGGAGAGCTATGTTTTTGCCCGCTTCCCCAATAGCTACTTATCCTAATAAAATTTGTCTTCTGGGTCTGTTAAGTGTGCAGTGCTATCTCAGTGACAGCTAATTTGCATCTCTGCCTATCAGTGAGGTTGGGAACCTTGTTTTGCATTATTGAATATTGCTGCAAAGCAAGACTTGGCCTGGAAGTCTGACCTGTGACTTTTGGGTTTGGAGAAACAGCAGGTAACTTGCCCATGGCCTCTCTCAGACCCTTCTTTCAGTGTGCTGCTCTGACCAGATGAGAGCAAGCTATGATGTCAGCACTGGACTCGATCAACAAGGGGACTGGAGCAGTGTAATGGAAAATCATCTGGCCACAGCCTGGGTGCTCTTTGCACCAGACCCAACAGGCCTGATGAGGGTAGCAGGCTGCCCAGCCGAGAAAAATGCCTAGAGACCATGGCTGGTGGATGTGTCCTTCCAGGTATCCAGTCACTTTGCAGTCTGCTGGGTGCCATCCAGTTGCTGTAGGAAGAGAGGTGGGGCAAGGGGAAGGGTGGCCAGGCCCTTGAGGGAGGGCTAGGCAGACTCAGCCCCAGCCCCCTCTCCCCAGGGCTTATCTGCGCAGTCTAGACTCAGCGCCAGCTTTGGCCTAGCACACCTCCACTTCTTTCCTGCCTAGGCTTCTTGTAAATGTGGGCGGGTCTTGGCACATCTTGTCACGTGTGTTGAGATGGTAAAGGCATTGGGAATGGGGCAGAGATGGAACTCTCCTGAGATTCCCACGTGCCTTGGATAGTGAGACCTGACTCAAGGAAAAGACACTGTGCTGCCCAGATGCTGGTAACCCAAATATATTTTTTTCACTATCATTTACATTTGTGTGTGTGTGTGTGTGTGTGTGTGTGTGTGTGTGTGGTGTGTGCACATGCCATAGTATGCATGTGGAAGTTAGGTGACAAGTTGTAAATGTCACCTCTCTCCTTCTACCATGTAGGTCTCATGGATGGAACTCAGGTCATTGAGCTTGGTGGCGAGTGCCTTTGCCCACTGAGCCATCTCACCAGCCCATCATCCTTTGGCTAGTTATCTTTTTTAAATTTATTTATTATTATTGTTTTTTTATGTGTATGAATGTACTGTCTGCATGTAGATTGGTGCACCCATGTTGTGCAATGCTGCAGAGGTCAGAAGAGGGCATCGGATTCCCCTGGAACTGGAGTTATAGATGGTTCTTAGCCGCCATGTGGGTGCTGGGAATCAAACCTGGGTCCACTGCAAGAGCAGTCGGTGCTCTTAACCGCTGAGCCATCTCTCCAGCCACGGCTAATTATCTTTCACACTGGGAAAGTTTCATTATTAAAAGCCACTATGATTTGTTAAGATACTATGTCCACATTTCATGTTTTCTTTCTGAAACTGTGAAGTATTTGAGTTTTACTGGCCACCATGTATATGCAGGACAACCAATTATATATATATATATATATATAATATATATTATATATATACATAATTGGTGTGTGTGTGTAGGGGTGTGTGTATATATATATATAGTGTGTGTATGTGAAGGGGTGTGTGTATGTATGTGTGTATGTGTGTGTGAATGTATGTACATATGCATATGTATGCACATGCATGCAAAGGCCACAGGTCAATTCAACCTTGGCGTGCTGCTTCTCAGGAGCCATGTACCTAGTATTTGGAGACTGGGCCTCCCACTGGCAGCTGAGGCTCATTGACTAGGCGAAGCTGGCTGGCTCAGGATGTTCCTGTTTCTGTCTCTCCAGTGTTGGGATTATAGCATGCCACTGTGCCACTCTTTTCATGTAGGTATCCGAGGATCAGACTTGGGGCCTCGTGCTTGCAGAACAAGCATTTTTCTGACTGAGCATCTCCCCAGCGCATCTCTATATATTTGTAGATCACCTTTCTACACTTCTATGAATCAATTGAGGAAACTATGTAACTGTTTGCAGTCTTTCTTGTAGAACTGGTTAAGCAGCAGGGCTTCTCAGTTACTGGTGGTTTTTTTTTTTTTTTTAATTTTCCTTCAGTGCTGGGGGTGGAACCTGGGTCCTGACCCATCCTAGGCAAGTGCTCCACTGCTGAGGTGCTCCCTGCCCTTACTCCTGCTTTCTGTCATTCCTTCTAGAGCCAGTCTGTCCTCCTTGTGGGTCAGCTGTGCTGTTTGGACAAAGGAAGGCATGGTGTTGCCTTTCAAACCTGTGTCCAGATTCCAAATTACTTTTGGACAATGCAGGCATACACCTTCTTGTTTGAGAGTTATTTTTGTTTTGTCTATTTTAAATAAACAGGATTTTCTGTATGCTGACCCTACAAAGCTTCTTCCCTTTTATCTTTGGTTATAAATGAAAAGGGTCAAGAGCCACTTATTCAGACTCTGTCTGAAACCTACTTCTAAAACAAGAATCAGCAAATATACTGCAAAATTTAATTGGTTAAATACAATAGCTCTATATAGCACAGCAAGCCTCTTCCTATAGTTACACTTGAGGACATTCTCGGCAGATAATTCATTCTGGAGAATTCATTAGGAAGCAGTGTTGTTCAAAGCCAGATATTCTGCAGGTGCATTGCTGAGATTTATTTCCTTTTAATACCTCTGCTGAACTAGGAATACTTGGCTGAACTTTTTCTAGGCCATCTCTTCATGTACAAGGGTATCCAGAGTATGTATGGAACACAGCTTGAACCCAGTCTTCAGTCCCTGGTGGACTGCTGTATCAGTTAGGGTCCCAGGAGAGAACAGGTGATATACACAGAGGAGCAAGCAGGGGTTAAGTAGTGAGGACCGTTCACAGGAGAGCAGGAAAGCTGTTACTCCCTATCAGCCTTCCTCTTTGGCAAAATACCTGACAAGTAACTCTGAGGAAGAAGGGTTTATTTTGCTCTCATTTGTCGTGGGAGGGCGTGGTGGAGAAGAGCAGCTCACATCATGGTAAGCAGGAAGCAGAGAGGATGCCTGTGCGGTGGGCTCTTTCCTTGATCCACTTTATTCTATTCTGGACCCCAGGCTGTGGGAGGTGCTTCCCACTTTCAGAAAGGATCTTCCTCCTTGTTAATTCTCTCTGGGAAGACCCTCACGGACACCCAGAGGGATGCTTTACCAACCTCCCAGGCATCTGAACTAGGTTCTTCTTTTGTTGTGACAAATACCCAACAAGAGCTTCGTGAAGTGGTATGGGCCTTTCATCTCAGAACTCAGGAGGCAGAGGCAGGTGTGTCTCTGTGAGATTGAAGCCAGCCTGGTCTACATAGGGAGATCCAGGCCAGCTGGGACTACAGGGAGACCCTGTCCCAAGGAAAAAACAAACGAAAACAAAAACAAACACCTGACAAAAGCAACGTAAGGGAGGGTTTATTTGGGCTCAGAGTTTGAGGGTATGATCACGCACTCTGGCGAGGAAGTCGGGCAGCAGCAGGAGCTGGTCACGTGCATCCACAGTCAGGAAGTGGAGAGAGATGACTGATTGTGCTCAACTCACTTTCCCCTTTGTACTCAGCCCTGGACCCTAACCTGTGGGGTGGTGCACCTGCAGTTCTTTCTCACCTCAGGTAACTCAGTCTAGAAACTCCCTCACAGACAGGTTCCAGATTCTTTCAAGCTGACAATAGGAGCCGTCACAGCGTCTCTTAATCTAGTCATTGTATCTACATCTTCAGGTGTGAGAAGGTGGGGGAGCTATTCCCAGAACTTCATGGTGTGTGTGTTGGGGGGAGTCATCTCCTGAAGGATCTGTGGCAGAGAGGAACAGGCACTCTCTAGAGACCTTCCCATCTGTCTGCTGGTACCTCCTACTAGCCTCACATAAGGGGAAGCTCAGGGGCGAAGAAGGCCATTGGTGCGTTCTCTAGAGTCAGCCACCCCAGGAGGGTGGGAGGGCGAACAGGAATCTAGGGGTCTATAAAGGGGAGGCTTTTCAGCACAGTTCACCTTTGTGCTGAAGGAAAATGGACACTTGGAGAGGAGGGAGAATCCCACGGGATACCCCGGTTTTCACTGAACATGGTTAGCGTTGCCATGGGCACAGCAAATCTTCAGGCTGTTGGCTGCCATGTCTACTGAGCCACACAGACCCCCTTCCTCTGCCAGATATGTTGAAACGTTTGACATTGACATACATCATTGTCATCTACAAAGTTCACTTACAACCACACAGTTGAGTTATAAAAACAAAATCACATGCACACACAAACTCATAATGTTTTAAGTAGGTTTATGATTTTGTGTTGGGCCATATGTGTAACCATCCTTGGCTGTTTGCAGCTGCATGTGGCCCGTGGCTGTGGGTTGGTCATGTCTGCTAGGCCTTTGCAGAGAGCCTGGGCTTCCTTGTTTTTTGCCTGACTTCCACAGTGTCATTGTGAGCTAGATAATGGAGGATAACTTGACACAAGTTAAAGATGTGGACCCTACCGATTAGTGTTGTCTCCTTCAGTGTTTTCATGGGGTCATGTTTGTAATGGGGTCTCAGCTGTTGCTGAAGGATGCTGTAGTGGACATGTGCATGGCTGTGTTTGATGTGGGGACTTGTTGGTCTTTATACAGTCAGGGGCTGGACAGATGGCTCAGCAGTTGAGTGTGTGCTGCTTTTCCAGAGGACCTGCGTTTAGTTTCTAGTGCCTATGTCAAGAAGCTCACAACCCCTATAACTCAAGCTCCAGGGGGATTTGATGCCTCTGGCCTCTTTTGGCACCTGCACCCACATACATACACATAATTAAAAGTAATTAAAAATCTTTAAGAAATAATCTGTGCAATCAGTACGTTTTGGGTTTGTATGCTGGAAATGGTTTGTCTCCCTGACTTTACTCTGTTCCTATCTGATACTCTTTTTCTTTATGGACACTGAGAACTATATAACTGTATCTCTGAGCTTCTGGGAAACTCAGATCCAAGATTTCAAGCCAATGAGTTTGACTATGAGACTCCATGCTTCGGTTGTATGTGTGTTTCTTTTTTGTGATAATTTTTATTGTCCATTCTCTTTTGTTTTTGACCTGGTAGCCCACACTGGCCTTGAACTTCTGATTGGACTCCACCTTCTGAGTGTACCACAGCAACTAGTTCTTTAGATTAATTTTAAAATGTAGACAATTATATACTCCTGTCTATGGGTAAATACACTTAAATAAATAGTAGATCCTGGAGAGAGACCAACCAAAGTCTGAACCTGCTGCCTGATGGGTAGACAGGTGACTGTAACTGAGGAGCTGCCCTCTGGGACACTAGACATCTGTAGACACCATCTTCAGCACAGACCATTGTGTCCTTAAGCACATCACGCTTACCTGTAAAAGTGTGTGGGGTGGAGACATAGCTACCCTACTTTATCTGATTAAAAAACTGGAGTGCGTTGCTGGAATCAACTAATGAAGAACTTATAAAAGCACTTTGAGAGGCCTAAAATGTTTCATATTTGCTTAGGTGTTCAATCAGCATTTGTGGCAAACACTGGGCTCAGGATGCAGAAGTAGACAACCTCCTTCAGTCCCTCTTTCGGTAGATACATACTGGCTAACTCCTATGTGCCTGGACCTGATCCACGTGCTGGGAACACAGCAGTGGACAAAACCAAGTGTCTCCTCACAGAGCACCACATCCCGTGGCCCTGGCACCCTCTGAACTTGGTGAGACTCTAGGTTTTTTATGGATATGGATGTGTTGAGTGAACACTAGTTTAGACTAAGGGCATATGGGTGTAAGCCACCATATGAAAGCTGTTTGTATTTATGGAGATTCATGGTTTTCCCTATCCTTCCCAACACCACTGACTTGACATCCACAAGTCAGGTACTGTGGGTTTAGAACCTGAGGCCCCCATCCATGAGTTCTCAAGGAGTCTTGCTTGCTGGTGTTTTTGTTGCTGGAGAGATGTCTGGTAGATAGGCTAATGTTCCCTAAGGCACACAGAATGTGCAGGAGCTGGAGAGACCACTCTGGTAGCTTCTGGCAGCCCTGGCTGTGCCACTTCCAGCATTCATTTGGTAGAGTCGGGGCCAGGCCTGGGCTTCTTTGTATTTTAACAGCTTCACTGAGAAATTCTGGGATAATCATAGTCTCTGCCCCATGGTGGGAACTCTGAACCAATCCAGTAGTTGGAGAAACGGAAGCACTGGGGTACAGAGAGTGCTGACAATCATTCAGTCAAGGGCAGAGCCCGAACCCAGACTCAATTCCAAACTCTCACACTCCTTAGAGCCCAGGCTGTCTATCTTTCTTGGAGCACACAGACAGCTGGTATGGTGTTATGAGAGAGTCCACCCATCTCTGGAAGCCTGCCAGGGACTCTTCTGGAAACCCTGCCAGGGACTCTTCTGGAAGCCTGCCAGGGACACTTCTGGAAGCCTGCCAGGGACTCTTCTGGAAGCTGCCAGGGACTCTTTAGGGCCACACTGTATGCCTCTAGCTTCATTTTTTGTTTGTATTAAGGTTTTTATTTTTATTTATGTTCTGTGTGTCTGTGTGCCATGTGTTTAGGTACCCTGAGTCCAGAGCTGGAGTTACAGACTTTTTGGCACTGCCCATCATGTGCCCTTGGGTCTTCTGGAAGAGCAGGAAGTGTTGTAGAGCCATCTCTCCAGCTTGGTGCTCTGCCATTGAAGTCGGTTAATTAATTATAATGTCTGATTCCTAAATTTTTAAAGCAGACAATGCCATTCAGAGTTTTAGAATGCTCCTTAGGTATGTGGAAGGCATCCTGTCTGTGATACGTGGTCATAGCAGCACTTGTCCTGGAAGGCCTAGAAGGCTCCACAGAGCCACAGACAACCTGCGGGTGCCAGTTCACATGTAGAGAGGCCTGGAGGCACTGGCTCCCCACTGCAGCTCCCCAAGATGGGAATACAGTCAACAGGTGCACCATGACACTGAGGGATTTTGTATTCAAAGTTGATTCCACATCTGTGTTTGATGCTATCAATGTTGTAAACTAAAACTCAAGTCTTGAGAAAAATTCTTCTAAACTGGAAGGGGATTCTTCATCACCAGGGATGGTGCTGTTTGATTTCCGTTGCTGTGATAGAACACTCTGACCAATACCAACTATGAAAAGATCGAACCTCCGCATCATAGGAGTAGAGGAAGGAGAAGAATCCCAAGAGAATGGTATTGATCAGATCTTCAACAGATTAATAGATGAAAACTTCCCTAAACTAAAAAAAAGACAAACCAATACAAATGCAAGAAGCACATAGAACTCCAAACAGACAAGATCAGAAAAGAAATTCTCCACACCACATCATAGTTAAAATGCTAGACACCCAAAACAAAGACAAAATCCTTAAAGCCACAAGAGAAAAACAAGTGACCTATAAGGGGAAACCTATCAGAAATACAACTGACTTCTCAGTGCAAACTATGAAAGCAAGAAGAATATGGAGCAAAGCATTCCCAGTATTAAAGGACTATAGATGCCAACCCAGGTTACTATACCCAGCAAAAATGTTGATTATAGTTGAAGGAGAGAGAAAAACCTTTCATGACATAAACAAGATGGAAGAATACATGCCCAGAAAACCAAGTCTTCAGAGAATACTTGAAGCAATTCGAAGGACAGAAGAAAGGAGCAACCATCCCCAGGCACCTAGAAAGAGAAATTAATAAAAGCATAACTGCAGAAGTAGAAATCTAGACCAAGAATGCACATGGATAATAAGGTGAAAGGAAGCAACAACACATATATCAGTTTTGATAAACCTTAAATATTAATGGACTAAACTGCCCAATCAAAACATAAGAGTAGGAGTATTGGATTAGAAAACAGAATCCTCTATATATTGTCTACAAGAAATGCATCTTACCTTCAAGGATGGCACCCACTTAATGAAAGGATGGAAAAAAATATTCCAAACAAATGGTACAAAAAGAAGCAGGTGTTGCTATTTTAATATCAGACAAAATAGACTTCAAAGTAAAGAAATCAGAAGAGACAAAGAAGGCCATTACATTTTTATCAAAGGAACAATCCCAGAAAGATTTCACAATTATATGATATATGCCCCAAACTCTGGTGCACCAAACTTTATAAAGACAATTCCCAGGACCACAAGCACAAAACCCCAGTACACTCAAATAGGGGACTTCAAACCCACAACTCTTGGACAGTCAACATGGACAAGAATAAACAGAGAGACATCTGAGCTGAGCGATATGATACACCAAATCATATTTGGTGGACCTCACAGACATCTACCGAATTTCCACACCTAATACCAGAGAATACACTTTCTTACTCAGCACCCCCCACACCCAAAAACCATAAATTCCTGACACATACTGGGAACAGAAGAAACCTCCACAAATACAAAAAGATTGAAATAATTTCATGGATTCTATGAGACCAGCAATGCAATAAAGCTCACAATCAACACCAGAGAAGCCACTAGCCTACAAGAACACATGAGACTGAATAACACACTCTTGAATAATGAAATGGATCAAGAAGAAATAAAGAAATAAAAAGCATTCCTGGAACTGAATGACAATGATAATACAAACAAAACAACTATGGGATACGTTAAAAAGCATGTCCTAAGAAGGTAAGGTGTTAGCCATGGACTACATTAGAAAAACAGAAAGAGCACAAGTGAATGATCTAACACTGCAGCTAAAAGCACTTGAGAGGCAACAACAGATGAACCCTAAACGCAACAGACAGGAAGAAATAACAAAAATCAGAGCAGAAATCAATGAAATAGAAACAAAGAAAACAATACAAAAAAATCAATGAATCCAAAAGTTGGTTCTTTGAAAGAATAAACAAGACAGACAGACCTCTAGCCCAGTTAACCAAAAGAAAGAAGGAACAACTCCAAATAAATGCATTGATTTTCATTCCATGAAAAACATTACAATCAGAGTTTACTAATTGCAAGGGCACAGGTGAAAGAAAGTATTTAAAATAAGACGGAAAGTGGATTTATATCCACAACACACCAACTACCAATCCAAAAAGAAAGAGGGTAGCTGCTGCAGGATACTGTCCTCAGAGCCTACTGCCATCACCACCTCCATCAGTGGAACTGTGACTCTCATGAGACACCCTAGAGATGGCCTGTTGACATTCCCTCCTGAAAGGAAGGGGTAGGGAGGGTCATTGGACCCTCACCTGAGACCCCAGCTTCTCTCTCCTGTGCCCTACCTCCAGCTGTATATAATTCTTGCCCTAAGTGCAGTGGTTTCATAGTCTTGTGTGGTACTAGAGTGTGCAGATGGTGGAAAGTTAACTGAAGGAGAGACTTCATCTAGACAGCTATAGAGAAGTCGTTATTGATGTTAGGATGAGATTTTATAGCAATTGTGCTGGATAGCTTGACACACCTGGGTTGAGGGAGCCACAGTTGGGGAACTGCCTCCATTGGAGTGGCCTGTGGCCATGTCTGTGGAGTATTGTCTTGATTTTTGAGTGTTAAGAGAGGGCCCAGCCCACTGTGGTTGTTCCACCCCTGGGCAGGTGGTCCTGTATTATATAAGAAAGTAGGGTTAGCATAGGCTAGGAGACCAAACCAGTAAGCAGCTTTCCTCTGTGGCCTGTGTTTCAGCTCTTGCCTCCAGATTCCTGCTCTGAGGTCCTACCTTGGGCTTCCTCAGTAAGGAGCTGTGACCTGGGAGATGTAAGACAAATAAACCCTTTCCTCCCTAAGTTGGTGTTGGTTAGAATGTTTTGTAACAGCAATTGAAGGCAGACTAGGACAGCAATCCAGCTACTTTGGGGTAATCCACACTCTGTACGTAGGCCCTCATCCATGTTCTGTAAGTAAACCAGATAAATTCATTGGGTTAATTTGGACATTGGTGGAATTGTATTATGGTCTGTCAGTGCTCTATCTGGGTTGAGTAAGCACTTGTTTGTATTGCTCAGAAAATGTTCATCCAAGAAAGGTGTTGTGGTTTGAATGAGTGTGTCCCCTCATAGGCTTTAAGTATTCAGACATTTTGTCCCCAGTTGGCGGCACTGTTCTGGGAGATCTTAGAAGATGTGGCCATGCTGGAGGAAGTATGTCATTGGGGGTGGGCTTAGTGAGTTTAACAAGCCTTGCAGTCTCCAGTCTCTCTCTCTCTCTCTCTCTCTCTCTCTCTCTCTCTCTCTCTCTCTCTCGACTTCCTGTGCTCATTGGGAGATGTGAACCTCGGCTTTCTGCTCCAGCCCCAGCCACCATGCCTCCTGCCACAGTGGATTCTAATTCCCTGGAACTGTCAATCATAAGCTCAAAACTCTTCCTTTTATAAGTTCCTTTGGTCATGGTGGTTTTATCACAGCAACAGAAGAGTGACTAATACAAGAGGTCTTGGAGGCAGGGGGAAGGACAGAGGACAGAAGTGACCAGTTTCTGGAAAGCCTAGCTACATGCCAAGAGATGCTCATGGGAAACTGCAGACCAAAACAGCAAAGGATCACTCTAGGCCTGTTGGATTGTAAAGATAGAGACCTTGGAGCTCCAGATGTCCTCACAGGGTCCTCAGCACTGCTCTGAAGGCAGCCACACTGCGTGGTGTCTAAGCCCTAGATTTGGAAGCCCAGTGTTGAGTAGAGTGTTTGCTACTAGGAACATGGGTAGATAGTGTAGCACTCACTCCTGTGGTGTTGGTGGCTATGCTGATGACTGCGGAAGGTAACAGAGAGGGAGGGAGTTGCAAATAGCGGACCTAAAAATAGAATGCACTAAATCACACAGCATGTAAACAACACGAGCAGAAAGATGCACACTAAACGCCTCTAATCAGTAATTTCCTGCGTTGTCAGGAAGAGCTAGGAGGAGAAAAAGCAATGAATGGGTGGACAAATAACAGATAACGAGAAAGCCTTGCTCAGATCAGTGTGATGATGCTGACGATGGATGCGTCACAAACTGAGGAGGGTGGGAACGGCCTGCTGCCCCTGAGCGTCAAGAACCATTTGAAAGCTGGTGGGATGCAAACTTAAAGATGGAAACCCTGGCTTGCCCCTTCTCATCTTCATCTTCGTTTTCATTGGACGGCTCTCATTCAGGCCAGGACCTGAAAGCCTGGTGCGCTGGGCTCCCACCCTATGGCTGTCGGGCTCCAAGTTACCCCAGAATGAACAGGCTGGTAAAGGACAGCTCCTGCCCACCAGCCCAACGCTGGGCCTGGCACACAGCTGCTGCTCAGTAAGACCTGCAGGAGTGAATAATGGGTCCTTGGTGTCAGGAGGCCCAGGCGTTAGAGAAGCACTGGCTTACTCAAAGAGCAGAGTCCACTGGGACCAGAAGGAAGGGGACTGGATGCTAAGACCCTCACAAGATGCCTGGAAGACCACCTTGCTCCTGTAATTTGATGCAGAGAGCCGAAGGTACCAGTATTAGCCTGATGGGATCAAGGGTCACCTGGACTGGGGACAGTTACTCAGACCCCAACCCTCCTTGATGTGCCCAGCCAGCCTATGTTGGGTAGAGAGGGGTCTCTGGCTTGACAACGTGGCAAGAGAGGTCCTGAGCACCGCGGGATGATGCCTGCCGCCCTCCCCTTCCTGCCTGGGATGACAAGTCAGTGGACAACCATCCTCATCTGGAATGGACAACCATTCCTCTCTGGAGTTTCCCTGACCTGGTGGCCGCTGGTTGGGGGTGAGATGGCTCTTAGACTGTGAGCAGGTAAATCAGCCAGCCGTGGAGCCAGTTTGGCTCCTGCTCCCCGGGCATCCATTCTAGACGCATGGGGCTCTGAGTTCTTTGTTCTCTGGTCCCTGGATGAGGAACACAGGGAACCAGCATTAGAACCAGCTGTACCTGCAGATCCTGGTCCAGGCAGTGGCTGAAAATGCCAGCGTGATCCGTGTCCCCCAGTTTGTTTGTCCTTTAGGTCCAGGGACAGGGACGATGAGGCTTCCCTTGCCACGTGTCTGCTGGCGCCAGTCCCTACGGATGACAGGGTGGGCTCTGCTGCCTTTCTCTCCTATCTGGTCTACCCTGGGCTCCTACCCTTGCCTTCTGTGCAGTGACTACTCTTACTGGATTCAGTCTGCAAAGCTGACGACTGTACCCAAGGCCAGACAGAAGAGAGTCAAGGTCCAGGGGGTGGGGCCAAATGTCTGAGGGCCAGTAGCAAGCAGTTATGAGAGTGACATTGTTACTAGTGCAGGCCCTGGGTCTCCTGCTTTGGTATATTCTTTCCTCGTTTTTCATTTGCATGCCGTATGCATGCATGCATGTGTGTGTGCACAGGGCAGGCGGAGGAGTTTTCAGCCGGTCTTCATGCTTGTCTGGCAAGTACTTTACTAGCTGAGCCATCTCTCCGGTCCCCATTTTTTCTTTTGCTTCTTGTAGTGACCTTGAAGAAGGAACTCTTATTGTCCCTTCTTTATCCTCAAGGAAACACAGGTTGGAGGGGTTAATAAAACTTGCCTGCAGTCACACATATCAGGGAGGCAGAGACTGGATTCCAGCAGGGACCTTGTGATGAACACAGCGTGCCTGGGCACCCTGTGGTTTTGTCCCTCAATGTGGACACAGCAGGTATCTGTGCTTCCATCCAACAGAGTCCTCATTTCTCTACCTTGTGATGAGGCCTCTGCCACCTCATCATATACCCTGCAGTGGCTGAGATAGGGACATCAATCTTCCTATTTTATAGACAAAGAAGCCACAGCCTTGGGGGGAGGGGTGTGAAGGGCATGTTCAAGGTCACACGGCTCATAACTGGCAGGTGGAGACTTAACAAAGACCTACTCGGTAGGGCCAGATTCTTCTTTTACTGGCAGCGCCTGTGAAGATGAGCAATATAGGAGCCAAGGGTGTCTCAGCTTGTGATGGCATGAGGGGGCTATGGAAGGTATATCTGATGGGATGGTAGATATAGGGACCTTAGAATGAGGGTGGCTGTGTTAGCTTTCTTTTACTGTGTCAAAATAAAGACAAAATTGACTTAAAGAGGAAAGGTTTTGAATCACAGTTTTGGAAGATTTCTCTCCATGGTCAGTGGCTTCATTGTTTTGGGGCCTGTGCTGTGTCCCAAGATCATGGAGGGGATGGTGCTGTAGACCAAGGCTGCTTACTTCATAAGAAATCGGGGGAGGGGGAAAACAGGCCCCCAATGACCTAACTTCCTTTCTCTAGGCCCCACTCCCCAAAGATTCTACCACCTCCCACTACCACCACAGGCTGGCAACCAAGCCTTTAAAACACAGGCCTTTGGGGACATTTAAAAGCCACACTGGGATAGTGCCTTAAGGAGAGCAGAGGATCATGGGTCTGAGTATGGGGTGTTTGTGGAGAGGTCAGGTATGGAGGAACTGGGCAGAAGGGTGGGCTGCATTTTCTCCCTGATCATTGACCTGCCCTGGCATGGTACGGGTGGCCCTGCCCCTTTAGACACTGCTGTGGAAATGGCCTGCCCCCTATCCTTTTGGTGAGCCCCTTCTAGGCAGCCCAAAGTGCAAGGGTCCCTGCTCATGAAGAGAGTGGATGCTGAACTGTGACAGTGATAAGCTGTTCGGGCTGTGCTGTGTGGGAGACACAAATGTTGATTCTGTTTCTCTGGAGGGTCCTGGGTAGGTGAGATGGAGGAGCATTAGAGCAAGCCTCGGCTCCCTGTACTGGCCGGAAGCGCCTTTCCTTCATCTTATGGACTTTTGGTCATAGAGGCTTAATAGACAGAGTGCTGGTGCCAAGTCGGCTGGGTCCATGTCCTGTGTTGATTTCCTTATCGATGGGTGTGTTATTAAGTGCTCATCATCCTGCCTCATAATGAATGTGACACCCACGAGAGAAGGCCAAAGAAAGAAAAGGGAGAGGGTGAGTCCTGCCCCAGCTCTGCCCCTCACTGGGTAGTCCTGGGCATTCCAAATGACCTTTTGTTTTCATAGTTCATTTGGAATGAAGGCATCACTTATGTTTGGGGCATCACATAAATTGAACATTAAATAACATTGGGAAAGCTTCTGACTTCCAGTATTGTACTTTTTAGAGAAGGACTGAGCAGTGTTTTGGGGTGAGAGACAATGACTATTTTGTGGTCCTTGATGGCTGAGCAAGAACCTGGGTAAGTGCTTGGTACCTTGTAGAGCCCCGAAGCAGCTGTCTGAGTTTGGAGCTAGGGCGCTGTTCTTCCTGGGAGCGCATGCAGACACTTTTCTGGAGCAGTTTAGAATCAGTGAACAGGACTCATGCTGTAGTAGTTTCAGACATAAGAATAGGACTAAACAGAAGCTCTGTATATTCCAACCAGTCAAGAAGCTCCCATAGTTCATCTTCCTTCCATCTGTTGGAATTCATGGCTCTAACAAGACCCCAAATCTTAGAATGTTCTTGAGGCTATTGCTTTTACCAAAAGTGAGGCATGGGGTTCTTGTCTGAACTGTCTTCTAAGCATGGGTTTGGGAACCTGTGGGAAGCCTTGAGTGAATATAGAGGCTGTTTCCCTGGGGAAATGTTGGATTCTGGTAAAAAGTGTCCTGGCTTGTTCTTTTTCCATTCCACATTCTCAGATGGCACCAAAGCCATTTCTTCCAGACACAGAATCTTGGATTACAGCACAATAGTTTGAGGTACTTTGCACACAGGCACGTTAGTTCTCTGAACTATGTCACATATCAGACACTAGGTGCTTACTTTCAGTTTTAAAAGCTGGAATTAGGAAGGAAGGGTGGTTGTAGGGCCACGGTTCTAGAGGGGAATCCTTCCTGGCTGGCAGTGACCCCTGGCAGAAATTGGTGTCCCTTGGCTCACTGCTGCATGGCTCTGATCAGTGTCTCTTTAATGGCTTTCTCTGTGTGTCTTTTTCTGTCTCTGATAAGACCTCTCTTGCTGGACTTAGGGCCCCTACTCTGGTATGACTTCATCTTTTCTAATGATACCTGCAGTGACTCTAAGTAAGGTAACATTCCAAGGTTCCAGGTGAACATGAATTTTGGAGGGTCAAAATTCAACCTACAACATGAAGAAATCAAGGGAGAAGAGTTCGCCCAAGATGCCCCGACACCAGGAATCTGTGTGGAGAACTCCGTTCCTGCTGACAGGTGGTTTCTAGTCTGAGTTTTTAGGGACCTAGGACATGAATTGCCTATTCCTCTGCATGATCCATACTGATTTCCTTCTCATTGACCTGTCATCCACGTCCCCCTGGGATGTGTTTGTACAGCTCTTGTTAGAATGAGAAAGCATGAACAGCAAATGCAGTCGGCCCGGCATCGTAAGTCACATGAGGACTACATGCCTGATGAGAAGATGGCCTCGCAGGCTCTCCCACACTGGTCTTCATTAAGGGGCTACAGCAAGGGAGTCCTGGACCACATTAGGACAGGAAAAAGCTAGAGAAGCAGAAGGCACATGAGGATGCACGCCTTTCATCTCTCTCCTGACCATAGATGTTTTTTTTTATTTTATTATTTTTATTTTATTTTATGAGTATGAGTATACTGCCTGCATGTATGTAAGTGCACCTGTGCTGTGCAGTGCCCACGGAGAACAGAAGAGGGTGTCAGATCCCCTGGAACTGGAATTATGGACAGGTGTTAGCCACCATGGGGGTGCTGGGATTTGAACCCTGGTCTTCTGCAAGAACAGCCAGTGCTTTTAACTGCTGAGCCATCTCTCCAGCCCAGCTTACTGTAGATGTGATGCTTCAAGTCCCTGCCTTGATGACCCTACAGTAATAGACTATAACCTGGAATCGTGAGCCAGAAAACCACTTTCTTCCCTTACTTTTGGTTGGGATAGTTTAGTAACAGAAGTGAAATGGGAAACGGGATCCCCGGGTCTTTCTATATCTGGCTTCCTGGTTGTTCAATCTCTCAGCATAAGTAACACCTCCTCAGAGCAATCCTCCTTGACCACCCACCCAACTCTGACTTCTTCCTATCAACTTCCCCTAACCTACCATTTTCTGATATCTTCTTATCTGCTTGTTAATTATCTCCTTGAACCTGTGATGACCCCTTTGGTAAGAAGGACCGTCTTCCTCAGTGCTGGTGCCAGAGACTCCTGGGGATCCAGTCAAGAATTTTTTTTTTTTGAGGCAGGGTCTCCCCGTAGCTCTGGCTGTCCTGGAACTCACTCTGTAGACCAGGCTGGCCTTGAACTCACAGATCCACCTGCTTCTGTCTCCCAAGTGCTGGGATTAAAGGCGTGGGCCACCATGCCTGTGAATTTTTTTTTTTTCATCTTCAATAACTCAACACTTTCTTTTACCCTTTCAAGTCAGGGAGGGGGCACAGGGTGTCGGCAGAGCTGTGGCTGGCCCTGAGTTTGTGTCTGGCTGTGTGTGGGCCATAACTCGCTCATCTCGCAATGTTGAGAACATTGTTCAGTCTCTGACTAGACCTCCATTTCCTACATTCTGTGCCAGGGGACGTTCCTGTGCCACTCATAGAGCTCTTGTGCAGACTTAACTACTTCAGTAAGATAAGGCAGTGTGGACACAAGGCAGTGTGGACACAAGGCAGTGTGGACACAAGGCTGGGTGGACACAAGGCAGGGTGGCTCCAACCAAAACAAGGGACAGTAGAGCAAACATGGGCTGGGGGAGTCTGTGAGAAACTGTCCCTCCTGATGCTCCCTAATCCTGGGCAGCATGGGAACTCATCAGCTGATGAGATTTCAACCTCTCTGTTTTCTAGGAAGGTTTTGCAGTATTACAGTGTGGCTATTTTTAGCAAATTAACTGTTTCAGATAAGGGAGTTGAATTTTTTTTTTGACCAATGATTACAAACACGGTGGACCTAAAGAAGGACACCTTCCTGAGGTGTGTTCTACAGGGATCCTGTGATTCCCCGTCTCCTGAGGTGTGTTCTATAGGGATCCTTGATTCCCCATCTCCTGAGGTGTGTTCTATAGGGATCCTGTGATTCCCCATCTCCTGAGGAGTGCTCTGCAGGGATCCTGTGACTCCCCATCTCCTGAGGTGGGTCCAGCCTGCCAGGCTGCTGATGCTGAGGCCTGGGCAGATGGAGGGAGCACAGCTAGATGTAGGGGGGAACAGGCAGTGATTGCTATGGTTTCTGGGGAGGCTCCGCACTGTGGGCTTCACTTGGCAGCAGTTCTTTCATTACCATCTGTGT
Organism: Rhizomys pruinosus; assembly: GCA_009823505.1. Classification (NCBI taxonomy): domain Eukaryota; kingdom Metazoa; phylum Chordata; class Mammalia; order Rodentia; family Spalacidae; genus Rhizomys; species Rhizomys pruinosus. Next base: position 679,442 of record VZQC01001441.1, on the reverse strand, counting down.
ATTGGGGGCTGTGTGAACTCCCCGTGTTCCCCCTCTGTGACCGCCTAGGACCCAGGTGTGTTCTTCTGGTGCATCCAGCCCAGAACTGCACCAGGTCTTGCCACCTGCTGGTCCCTATCTTACAGCAGCTTTGCACCTCATTTTCCTACCACATGGCTCACTTGGCCTGTGCTCTCAGAGAGGGCCCGGCCCCAGAGGGAGGGTTCTCCACACCTTGGCCATCTTTCATCTTGGGGTCATGTTTCTGTTCTATTCCCACTGTTCTCACTGGCGTTCCCCCCCCCCCACTTGCCTGTGTTCGTTCAAGCCTCCCCCTCAAAAGTCTGGTGAGATTAAAAAGTGGGGTGCTGGGGGAGGGGAAAGTAGCAATTGAGGGTAGCTTGGAACAGAAACTAAATTTGACAACTTCAATGAAACAGGCCACTTCCTTGAAGCTGTAAGTGTTCAAAGCTCATGCAATCGGGGAGCTGGAGAGATGGCCTAGCAGTTGAGAGCACCGACTGCTCTTGCAGAGGACCCGGGTTTGATCCCCGGCACCCACATGGCACCTGAGAACTGTCTGTAACTCCAATTCTAGGAGAACTCCAGTTCCAGGGGAATCCAACACCCTCTTCTGACCTCCACGGCATTGCACGACATGGGTGCACAGACCTACATGCAGACAGTACATTCATACACATAAATAAATAAAATTAAAAAAAATTATATAAAAAAAAGCTCCTGCAATCAGAAGGAGATAGATAGCCAGAGTAGGCCTGAATTGGCTCTCGAAATTAAACTTGTGGTTGAAAGCTCCCCCACAGAGAGAATTCTAGGTTTGGAAAAATATAGCAGAATATCTTTGTGGCCTCAAGAGTTTTTAGATCCAAGAGAATTTTTAGGTCCAGGACCCACCCCCCCAAATGGCATGTAAAAAAAAAAGTGGCCAACTGACAAGGGTTAACAGCGAAAAACATTTGCTTTGAGCATTTAAGGCCAACCTGAGCAAGGAGCAAGATCCTGTCTCAAAGTTTAAAAAAAGGAAAAGAAATAAAGGGCTCGAGATGTACCTTTTTAGTAGAGTGCTGCGTAGGATTTGTGAGGACCCTGAATATTCCCTAGTACTAAAAAAAAATTATCAAACAAGGAACAATATATATATATATATATATATATAATATATATATTTTTTTTTTTTTTTTTTTTTACAAAAGAAGCAACTGACTTAAGCACAAACCTCAGGGGTAAAGAGATGGCTCAGTGGTTAAGAGTACTGGCTGCTCTTGCAGAGGACCTGGGTTTTGTTACTAGCACCCATGTGGGTATTCCAGTTACAGGGAGTATGATGTCTTCTTTTGGCCTCTGAAGGTATTGTGTGACCTGGGTGTACTTACATACATGTAGGCAAAACACTCACATAAGAGTTCCAGGACAGCTGGGGCTACAGGGAGACCCTGGTCCTGAAAAGATCGACAAAGACCAAAAAAAAAAAAAAAAAAAAAAAAAGAAAGAAAATAAAGAAAGGGCTGGAGAGATGGCCTAGCGGTTAAGAGTGCTGACTTTTCTTGCAGAGGACCTGGGTTCAATCCCCAGCACCCACATGGCAGCTGAGAACAGTCTGAAACTCCAATTCCAGGAGAACTCCACTTCCAGGGGAATCCAACGCCCTCTTCTGACCTCCATGGCATTGCATGACACGGGTACACAACCCTTCATGCAGACAGTACATTCATACACATACTGAAATAAATAAATTAATTTTAAAAGAGAAAATAAAATCCATGAGCATGGGAGGTCTTTCCATCTTCTGATGTCTTCTTCAATCTCCTTCTTCAGGAGTTTATAATTTTTGTTGTAGAGATCTTTGGGGTTTTTGGTTAGGTTTGTTCCTAGGTATTTTATTGTTTTTGAGGCTATTGTGATTGGGAAGGTCTCCTTGTATTCCTTCTTCAGTTGCTTGTTGTTGTTGTAAAGAAAGGCTACTGATTTTTCTAGGTTAATTTTATATCCCGCCACTTTACTGAAACTCTTAATCACTTCTAGGAGTTTTCTGGTGTTTTTAGCATCCTTTAGGTAAACTATTATATCACCCACAAAAAGGATAGTTTGACTTCCTCTTTTCCAGTTAGTATTCCTTTAATTTCCCTTTCTTGCTTTATTGCCCTAGCCAGTGTTCCAAGCTCTATATTGAAGATGAGTGGTGACAAGGGGTAGCCTTGTCGGGTTCCTACCTTTATGGGGAATCCTTCTAACTTTTCTCCATTTAGGATGATGGTGTCTGTGGGTCTCTTATATATGACTTTGATTATTTTGAGGAATGATCCTTCCAGTCCAGTTCCCTCTAGTACTTTAATCATGAAGGGATGCTGGATTTTGTCAAAGGCTTTTTCTGCATCTATTGAGATGATCGTGTGGTTTTTGTCCTTCAGTACATTTATGTGTTTTATGATATTTACTGATTTTTGTATGTTGAACATCCCTGCATCTCTGGTATGAATCCAACTTGATGATAGTGAATGATCTTTTTGATGTGGGTCTGTATATGGTTTGCAAGTACTTTGTAAAGAATTTTTGCATCTGAGTTCATTAATGAGATGAGTCTGTAGTTCTCTTTTTTTGTTGCATCCTTGCCTGGTTTTAGTATTAGAGTGATGCTGGCTTCATCGAAGGAATTTGGGACCTTTCCCTCTGCTTGTATCCTTCTGAACAGTTTGAGTAATAATGGTTCTAAGTCCTCTTTAAATGTTTTATAGAATTCTGCTGTGAAACCACCTGGACATGGGCTTTTTTTAGTTGGGAAGTCTCTTATTACATTTTCAATTTCTTTATATATTATGGGTCTGTTTAAGCTGTCAATCTCTTCTTGGTTTAGCTTTGGTGATTATCTGGATTGCAGATATTCATCCATTTCACTTAGGTTTTCAAATTTAGACAGTATGGGTTTTGAAGTATTCCCGCATAATTGTCTGGATCTTTTCCTTGTCTGTTGTGATATTTCCCTTTTTATCACGGATTGTATTGATTTGGAGTTGTTCCTTCTTTTTTTTTTTTTTGGTTAACTGGGCTAGAGGTCTGTCTATCTTGTTTAGTCTCTCAAAGAATCAACCTTTGGATTCATTGATTTCTTGTATTGTTTTCTTTGTTTCTGTTTCATTGATTTCTGCTCTGATTTTTGTTATTTCTTCCTGCCTGTTATGTTTTGGGTTTGTTTGTTGTTGTCTTTCAAGTGTTTTTAGCTGCAGTGTTAGCTCATTTATCTGTGCTCTTTCTGTTTTTTTAATGTAGGCACCCAGGGCTATAAACTTCCCTCTTAGGACTGCTTTTAAAGTGTCCCATAGGTTTTGTTGTGTTGTACTGTCATTGTTGTTTAGTTCTAGGAATGCTTTTCGTTCTTTCTTTATTTCCTCCTTGACCCATTCATTATTCAGGAGTGTATTGTTTAGTCTCCATGTGTTCATGTAGGTAGCAGGGCTTATCCTGGTGTTGATATTGAGCTTTATTGCACAGAATACATGAAATTATTTCAATTTTTTTGTATTTGTTGAGTTTTTTTCTATGTATGTGGTCAATTTTGGAGAAAGGGGAACACTCATCCACTGCTGGTGGGAATGCAAACTTGTACAACCACTATGGAAAGCAGTATGGAAAACGCTTAAAAGACTCAAAATGAGTCTACCACCTGACCCAGCAATACCACTTCTGGGACTATATCCATCAGACTCTTCCTACTACAGAGATACATGTACAGCCATGTTTATTGCAGTTCTCTTCACAATAGTGAAGAGCTGGAACCAACCCAAGTGCCCTTCAACTGAGGACTGGATAGAGAAAATGTGGTACATCTACACAATGGAGTTTTATGCAGTGGTAAAGAAAGATGACATCATGAAATTTGCAGGTAAATGGATGGAGAAGATTTTATGTTAAGTGAAGTAACACAATCCGAGAAAAACAAAAGACAAATGGTATCCCTCATCTGTGGATGCTAGTACTAAGTACCTAGTTATTAGATAAACTGAGCAACATTAATGTTACATTCCTTATGATCTAAAGATAGCTGTGCTCTTGCATTGTGAATCACTAAACGGGTTCTAGAGCTGACCTAAAATTTATTTTCAGTCCTTGGGTTTTCAGTACATGATGGAGGGTATGTGTGTATCTTTTAGAGTATTATGGGATTAAAATGGAAAGATGAGAATGAAGAAATATGATATGGAAATAACATACAGTTTGTTTCCAAAGGATACAATTTTAATATAAGTGCAATGTAATAGGCTGGTGCAACTTAGCCTTTCTGGGTGCTTAATGACCATACTTAATGCCCATACCAATTTGGCTGAGGGACCTAAGGGATAACTTTGTTCCTTGCCCTCAGAGGTCAACTAAGTCTTAGGGGATTATGCATGGGAGCATCTCTTGAAATGTCCTGCAAATGTGGGTCACCAGTCTTCCTGTTCAGGATGGTCTTGGAGATCCACTAATGGGACTTTAGCGAGTGTCCAGTCTATAAAGAGGAAAGTCTGCTCATGCTTCATTAAAGGAAGCCTGGTCTAGCAAGACCTGATTTTGTCCTTGAGTGGATGAAACTGGTAAATGAAAAGCTGAAAGGAACAAGGCACTCCCCCCAAAATAAAAAACCCTGAGAGACCCCTGAGAACCAGATACTCAACTGACCTTGAGAAAACAAAAACCTTGGTTAATCTGGGCTGTGTGGCCTTAAGCATCCGAAAGGAAAGTACAACCAGTTATAAATAATCAGTAAGACTAGAGAAACTGTACTGCAGACATAGAACTTGAGATCTTAGTAAAGAGACAAAAAGAAAAAGGAGAGAGTACTGTTGTTTGGCCTGTCTTCAATTCTTACTGGCAAGTGTATCAACTCTGTGGCTGCCACTGCTTTTGGCAGTCCTCAAAGACATGAGACACAGCTTTGTAACCTTCCAATATGGACTGAGGACTCATGTCTCTCCAAGAATCCTCCGGGACTACTGAGATACCCAGCTTGTGCACTAAACAGCTAAGGGGATGTCAGCCTTGTCAGAATATAGACTGCCATTGTTGGACTACCTGGGCTGTATCATGGAGGCCAGTGCAGGGGGATCGAGACAGGACATGTGCTTACTGGATTTCATTTGGGGGACCATGGGAGGGAAATTCCCCCACGTGGAGCAAAAGTGCAGGATTGATAGTTGTTTAGGATTGCCAAGGAGGAACTTTCGAGCACTTCCTTAAGGAAAACATGATATCTTTTAGGAAAAAAAAATCCTACAATTCAAGTGATATGCATATGTATATATTTATATATATATATATATATATATAACTATGTGTATATATGTATATATACTGTAGCAATACAAGTTGGAGAGAACAACAACAAAAGAACTGAAAAAACCTCTGGAAAGACTCAGAAAAAAATATAGGCTATATATGGCAGAGTGCAGGGACTCAGGTGGGGTGGGGGACATGGAAGGGGAAGTGATTCTAGATTCAATTGAGAAATGATGTATGACATATGGAAAAAGTTTAATAATAAAAAATTTATATAAAAAACTGAACCTACCATTTGACCTAATACCCAATACCACTCCTGGGTATATGCCCAAAGGATTCATCCTATAGCAGAGATACATGTACAACCATGTTTATTACAAAGAGCTGGAAGCAACCCAAGTGTCCCTCAACTGATGAGTGGATAATGAAAATGTGGTACATCTACATAATGGAGTTCTATGCAATGGTAAAGAAAGATGACATCATGAACTTTGCAGGTAAATGGATAGAACTAGAAGCTGTTTTGCTAAGTGAAATAACACGGTCTCAGAAAAACAAATGATGTATGTTATCACTCATTTGTTGATCCTAGCACCAAATCCTTATATGTAAGTAAAACTGGGTAATTGGTCAGTAAAGATAATACCACATTGACTGATATCGCTATAGATATCAGTAGTATATGTCTCTTGAAGTATATGTCTCTGTTTTCTTCAGTTCTAAGATTTATGAGAAAGAATAAATCTCTTTTTTTCAAAATACATTAAAATACACATCAACTTGCTATGTAATTTAGGGATGTAAAGTTTAATTTCTTTTTACCTGTATGCAAGTTTACGGTTAAACTCTGAATCCCTAAATGTTTTTTGTAATTAACCTATAGTTTGTTTTCAGTCTTTGTAAATTTGGTATATGTATGTAGTACAAAAAAAAAATGCTAAGAGTAGAATCACGAACATCAGAGGCTAGGCTAGAAGGGATGTGTGGATGAAACTGATCAATGAATACCAAGTTACAGTTACATAGATGATGCTTTGGTGTATGATTTTATAGTAGGATGAATATAGATGTAATGTTACATGCATTTCAAAGCCTCAAAGGAAGAACTGTGGAAATTTTAACCAAAAAGAAATTATGCATGTTTAATGACCATAGACATGTTCAGATGATTAAGCTTTAAAGTGTATACATGCTTGAAACATCATGTGACCCTTGTAAAGATGTAACTTTATATTTGTATATGTCAGCCAAAATAAATTTAATTAAAAAAATAAAGAAAGTAAAAAATAAACACATGCTTCACCAAAGAAGAATAAACCTGTGAAAAGGTCCTTAGGGTCATGAGTCACTGGTGAAATGCCATTTGAACCACATCAGAGACACCCACACTCTGACTAGAATGGCTATACAAACCCAAAGATGACAGCTTCTGGCTGGAATGTGGTATGGGCTGGATGCTGGAATCTAAATGGTCTCACATGTCACTTGTGCAAAACATTACAGACACTTAAGAAAACAGCATCAGTTTCTTCCATTTGCACTTAGCACATATCTAGCTATCTCCTGTTCACCTAGGGAAATTAAAAAGTACATTGTGACAGGGGCTGCTGCAAATGTTTATACCAACTTTACTTATAATTGTCAAAATGTAGAACTAACCCGTATGTCCTCCAGCAAGTGAACTTGGTATCTGAGCTGTTGTGCATTTGTAGAATGGAATATAACTCCACAGTGAAAAGGAACATACTACAGATAAGAGTAACAATGTGACTGAATCTTCCACACACTATGACACATGAAAAAGAGCAGTGTAAAAAGCCCATGAAGCTGGCCAGTTCCATTTCTGTGACATTTGGGCACCAGGTAAGGCTGTAAGGGTATGGTTTCCAGGCAGGAAACAGGTTTAGAGACCAGAGAACAGCTGAATCTCAGCAGCAAAAGGAAGGGATGTGGGGGAACAGAATTGATCTGTATCCTGATCATGGGGTGTTCACAGGACTTTGCATTTGCTGAGATTTATGGAGTTTTCACCAAAGGAGTGAATTTTACTATGTTAAAAAAATTTATTTTTGGTTTTTTTGAGACAGGGTCTCCCTGTAGCTACAGCTGTCCTGGAACTCACTATATAGACCAGAGAGCGATGATTGATGTAACCTTATTATTGGGTCAGAAGTTCAAGTTCACCTAGTACTGTCTGGTGCTGGGCCCTGTGGTGCAGTGAAGTCTTGGGACACATGTATACATAACTGAGTCATGGCAACAGCCCCCATTTGCCCGCCATCTATCACAGTAGGGACCTTGGGCTCCAGCTGCCTTAGAATTACGCTCTGTCCTGCTGCACCTGTTCTCAGACACAGGAGGCAGGGATGGGGAATCGGCCTTCAAACTGGTGCCTAGCAGACTGGAGACTCCCTCCTGGGACACTCTGCTCTTGCTCCCAGGCCAGGTGCTCATTCTTTCCTGGGTGGGTCCCAGGTTCTCACTTCTTCTCTTTGCAGGGCAGCCTTGTGGGAATAGCCCTCGTTTAGTGTCAGGCAGGCCTTCATTTAGATTCCAGTACCAGGGTTGTTTAGCCACACTTGGCTCATTCTTCTCTAGAATGGGAGAAGCCAAGAATAAAATGGTGCAAGTTTTGTGCAGCTTGTAGTCCAACACCCAGCATAGTGACCCTGGGATAAATGCAATTGTCTCGGTCCTGGCCCTCACTACATTGCTGTGTCATGACCTGTCTACGTGCTTGTCCCTTGTCACCCCAGACCAGGAACATGATGAGGCTGCGAGCTGTGTCTCATAGACTTTGGTGTTTCCAAGTGGCCAGCCCAGAGGATGGGTAGAGAGGGTGTCCCCGAAGGCTTTGGCTGGACATAGCAATGAGAGTGGTTTGGCAGGGGGAATTCTGAAAGCTCTTGCTGTCACAGAAAGCAGCTGGAGGTGAGAGGTAACTCATGGGGTTGAGCCCACAGGCATGAGCTGTACTCCACAGACTTCATGTCTCTGTCCTCCTCTAGATGGGGAGCCCAGGCAGGCGGACTTTACCCAGCAGCCACCTCTGTTCTGTTCTGTTCAGCCTGGCCTCACCTGCATGCACCTGCTTGTAAAGGGTCACAGATGCAGGCCTGGGGCTGGGTGGGAATAGAGTGAAGACAGGAGCCTCTAGGGTTGAGGATGACAGTTTCTGTCCATGGTCCTGGACCTGGGGTAACGGATGTTTGTTAGCTGCCATGTGGGCACTGGAAACTGAACCGGTCCTCTGGAAGAACAGTCAGTGCTTTTAACCACCGGGCCGTCTCTCCGGCCTCCCCACTTTTATCTTTTGGGTTTTTTTGACAGGCTCTCCCATAGACCAAGTTGGAACAGGAACTCACTATGTAGACCAAGGTTGGCCTTGATAACACAGCAAACCACGTGCTTGTGCCTCTCAAATGCTGGCATTAAAGGTGTGGACCATGACTTCTTTCAGTTTTTGAGACAGGGTTTCTCACTTAGCTTTAAGCCCACAGATTTTGCTAGGCTGGTTGGTCAGCAAACTCCAGGAATCCTCCTGTCTGTCCCCCGGTGCTGGGTTTACAGGTATTCTCCACAGCTTTTCTGTGAGTCCTGGGGAATCAAACTCAGACCCTCATGCTTATGTGGTAATAAATATGCTACCAGCTGAGCCCTTTCCCTAGCCCCCTGCAGTGGGGTTTTTGACCATTAACATGTAACCACAGACTAAATCTTAAACAAAACAGATTCAAACTTACGTAGCCACATGTGGTCAGTAGCCACTTCGTAGGCACCATCTCTCCTGAGGACCAATAGGAAAATAAACCAGGCTCTGTCAAGTTTTCTTTAAAATGCAAGATGGTACACATTGTGGCCTTTGTAGATTCTGCCTCACTTCTGCCTCAGAGGCTACAAAAGCCTTATAGAAATAGAGGAGCAGACATGATCAGGTGCCTGTAAAACTACCCAGAGATACCAAGGTTTGAATGTGGCATAGTTTTATATGTTACAAAATAATATTCTTTTGATGATATTTTTCAATTGTTTAAAAATGCAAGATTCATTCTTAGATCATGTGTTATAGGAGAGTGGGTGGTTGGCTAGACTGTCCTGCTGGCTGTGGTTTGCTGCACTGGCCTTGGCTATGGGTGGGAGCTTCAGGGAGACACAGAGCAGTTCAGTAAGGGAAGGGAGTGTTCAGCTTGAGGAAGCCCACACCAGGAATGTTCATTCCTGGGAAGTCCTGGCTAGATAACTGCCCAGCAAGGATGGTATGGAAATGCCTGTTTAGAACAAGTTGTACCAGAATTTTCTTCCAATTCCCCAGATATGCTGAAGACAGGGTGACTTACAACTGCTGTGAAATCACACTGTTTTACAGGCAAAGTTGCTCTCTGTTATCCGGTTCTTACTCCCAGCCACATGTGGCTGGGTTTGGGACTCTCTGTGCTAAGCTGTGTTCCTTGCTTTGTCAATTCTGTCATATATTCAGGGTTCCCTGGGATGTGCCTTAGTGGAAATTGGTTCTATCTATTTATGTTCAGTAGATGTGGTAGTGGTAGTCAGGATTTCCTTACTGTGACAAAATACCCAAGTTAACAGACTTATAAGAAGGAAAGGTATGTGTTAGCTCATGGTGGTGTCAGAGATTTTAGCCTATGGTTGCTTGGCCTGGTGCTTTTGAGCCTGTGGAGGGAGGGAGGGAGCATAATCGTGGGGGAGAGTTATTTATCTCTTTACTTCATAGTGGCCAAGAAAGAAGAAACAAACAAAAAGACCTAACTCCACTCTGCTCCAACGTAATAGGCAGGGGAGGAAGCTTGGGGGTAGAGTGCTTGCTTAACATGTATGAAGCCCTGAGTTCCGTTCATGGCATTGCATGGGAATGGAACTCATCCAGAGTTCAAGGTCACCCTCAGCTACATAGTCAGTTCGAGGCCAGCCCAGGATATATGGGACCCTGTCTCAAAAAAGCCAAACTAAAGCAACCAACCAAAGGAACAAACAAAATAAACCCAAAACAATAGTTCTACAGGGTGGGGACCAAGCTTTCAATACACTCAGTATCCAAACCAGAGCAGCGATGAGACTTTGCTGAGAGTGCTCAAAGCCTCCCACCCTGAGAGGACAGTACCTGGCCAAAGACCACTTTGTTCACTTGGTGCCCTGCAGCAGACAAGGTGTCTGGGGATAGCACAAGGGATCGAGCACCCTCACTCTCATTTGGCATCTTCTGTAGATAGACCATACCTCATCCTGTGATTGCAGAGAATCCCGCTCCTATCCCCCCCTCCGGACAAATGAGGAGCCTCAGATCCCTGGGGAGCTGGGAGGCTATACCAGAGGAACCTCTGGGCCAGTGTCTACAGACCTGAGCCTGCTATACACATCTAGAGATGTGATTGTTTCTCTTCGTGACAACTCAGCTTCCTTTTCTGTTCTTTTCTCTTTACTTCTCTTCATTTACTTCCAGTCAGAGAAGAGGCTAAAAGCACTGGTTAGAGGCTTTGCATTTTCTGTGCCTTTATCAAATTCACAAGTTGCCTTATCAGTGTACTTTCTATACATCTCTGTACAGGCTGCACAAGGAAAAGGAAATGTTTAACAAAGGTTACTTGGGAAGTTTTGAAGCAAACACCATAGGTAGAAGACAGTTAACCCATGCGCCCAGCACTACTTTTGATAGTGGCCAGCCTGCGTAGCCTTCACCCTGCCCTTCCTACTGTAATATCTGGGGGCAGAGCTTTGAGAAGCTTTTGGTAGTGACAATGAGCCCCTATGTACAGCATCCTGATTATTTGTGTTCTGTTGCAGATAATCGCCTTTGATGAGTTAAGGACGGATTTTAAGAGCCCTATAGACCAGTGCAACCCTGTACATGCAGTAAGTATTTATGATGGGCAGGTGGTGTCCCCAGAGGTCCTCCAGCTTGTGGAGGATAGCGAGGGTTCAAAAGAGCAGAACGAGGAGAAGCATGCCCCATAGAACATGCTGTCCTGACTCTGCCTTTATGCTTTGACAATAGTTATTGTGGAACTTTCTTGCTCTTGGGGCCTGCTGGGCTCTTGCAATACACTGCCAGTCAAGTGTGGCAGTCTCTGTAGCCTGAGGGAGGGGTCTGCTGCGTCATGGTACTGAGTCCTTGAAGCCTGATGCCATTGATTTTTGGTTCCTTGTCTCTGGAGAGAGAGAGAGAGAGAGAGAGAGAGAGAGAGAGAGAGAGAGAGAGACTCTCTATGTTTGCCAGCATGTCTGTAGTGTGTGCAAGCACCATGCGTGGGCCTCTCACTCTGCATGTGGGGGTAACTGGGCTTCTTATGGAGGACGGACGGATGGATGAAGCCCCAGGACAGCCCCATCATCTGAGATCAGCTTGCTGCTGACCAGGGAGTTCAGTGCAGTCTGGTTGGTGTGCTCTGGGTTCAGCCTCTAGATGTCAGATCTGGAGCCCCAGTCTGTCCATCTCCAAAGCTTGCTTTCTGACCACTAATTCAATGTATTCCTGGAAAAGACTTTTTTTTATCATATCTGAGCCCCCCCTCCCCAATTTGGCACAATAGTCTTTGATTCTGTGTAGAACCAAGACATTTCAAAGTTATCTATATAAAGTGAAGTGGGTTAGTTGAAAATACCCTTAAGATCCACTTGAATGCTTAGTATATTTCATAAAAGTTATAATTTTTTATTTTTTTTGAGACAGGGTCTTCCTATAGCCCCAGCTGCCCTGGAACTCACTCTGTAGACCAGGCTGGCCTTGAACTCACAGAGATCTGCCTGCCTCTGCCTCCTGAGTGTTACGATTAAAGGTGTGCACCACCATGCCCAGCTTAAAGACAGTTCTTAGCTGCCATGTGGGTGCTGGGAATCAAACCTGGGTCCTCTGCAAGAGCAGTTGGTGCTCTTAACCACTGAGCCATCTCTCCGGCCCAAAATGTTAAAAATTTTAAAACCCATTTTATTCTCCTCTGTCAGCCTCACCATGCACCTGGATAGCTTGTCTGGCAGGTAAAATGGGTTTTGCCCAGGAGCTCATGTCTGCTTGGACATTATGGCTTTGGCCAACAGCACACACCTGGCTTGTCAGTGCCCACAGGTGCATAGAGTGACTCTGGGCTGAGCCCGTGTCCCAGCTCACATGGTGAGTCCTTTAGTTGAAGTGTTGAATTAGAACTAGCACAGTCTGACCAAGGCCTTCTGGAAAAGGCCAGTGGAGGGACAGAGCAGGCACGATGGCGCACGCAGTGAGCAGTTGTTGAAATAGGAATGGGGACGAAAGGAGGTGTGGGGACAAAAGGACTGAGGGTGGGGACAGAAAGACAGAGGTGTGGAGACAAAAGGATGGAAGGCATGGGGACTGACGGACGGAGGCGTGGGGACTAAAGGACGGAGGCGTGGGGATGAAAGGATGGAGGCGTGGGGACTAAAGGACGGAGGCGTGGGGACTGAAGGACAGAGACGTGGGAACGGAAGGACGGAGGCGTGGGGACTGAAGGACAGAGACGTGGGGATGGAAGGACGGAGGTGTGGGGACTGAAGGACAGAGACGTGGGGACGGAAGGACAGAGACGTGGGGACGGAAGGACAGAGACGTGGGGATGGAAGGACAGAGGCGTGGGGACGGAAGGACAGAGACGTGGGGACGGAAGGACAGAGGCGTGGGGACGGAAGGACAGAGACGTGGGGACGGAAGGACAGAGACGTGGGGACGGAAGGACAGAGACGTGGGGACGGAAGGACAGAGGTGTGGGGACTGAAGGACAGAGACGTGGGGACTGAAGGACAGAGACGTGGGGACGGAAGGACAGAGACATGGGGACGGAAGGACAGAGGTGTGGGGACTGAAGGACAGAGACAGGACGGAAGGACAGAGACGTGGGGACGGAAGGACAGGTGTGGGGACTGAAGGACAAAGACGTGGGGACGGAAGGACAGAGACGTGGGGACGGAAGGACAGAGATGTGGGGACGGAAGGACGGAGGTGTGGGGACGGAAGGACAGAGACGTGGGGACAGAAGGACGGAGGCGTGGGGACTGAAGGACGGAGCGTGGAGCTAGAAGCTGGACTTCCACCCCTCTTCCTTCCCCGGGTGTTGAGGGGGAGCCCCAGCCCCTGCACGCTCCAGGGGAGAGCTTTACCACTCAGCTACATCTCCAGCCCTATTTTTTTTTTTTTGTTAAACTCTTATTACAGCAACAGTTCTAATTAGTTAACAGATTAATTAAAGAGCCAGGTCTTGTGAAGCCCAGGCATCTCATGGACAGACCAAAGCCCTGGGTGCCCCTGGAGAAGAGTGATTAAAAACAAAAACAAAAAAAAATCTTAAAAGCTCTGATTAGCAAGCATGCAGACACATTATGATTTTCCCATTTTTCCTGTTATCAGGATGCTGTTCCCTGGCAGGGAGCAAAATGCTTCAGCTCCCTCATTAACTGACTCCAGCCCTGCAGCTTCTGCACATCCCCAGAGCAGAATTTCAGGCCCTGAGGCTTGAAAACAGACTTCACTGGTTGGTGACTCTGGCCCTAGAGGAACTAGGGTCCCAAGCACTTGGTGACTGTGCTGCGCTTCTGATTGAGGGCATGAGACCTATTTTAATTTCTCTTCTCTTTTCTCTTCTCTTCTCTTCTCTTCTCTTCTCTTCTCTTCTCTTCTCTTCTCTTCTCTTCTCTTCTCTTCTCTTCTCTTCTCTTCTCTTCTCTTCTCTTTTCCTTTTGATTGATGTCTTGTATATTTAGGTCTGGATGGCTGGGCGGGGCGAAGATGAAATAGCTGGTGTGCTGTAAACCCCTTCCCGAAAAATGGGCCGGCCGGCCCCTCTCACTACTCATCTGAGCCTGCGTCATCTCCTCTCACTCACAATAGTCGACTCATCCGGTCGCTCTCCTCTACTCCACACTCTCGCGCTCCTCCGCTCCCCTCGTCTCCCTTCCCTAGCCCTACCGCCTCAGATGCCATCCCCCCATTCCCCCCCTGTGACTATAAGTGTCCCCAATCTTTTCCATGCAGTAAGGCCAAGTCCCAACCAGTAATCTGTTTTCCACAAGCCTCCGGTCCTGAAATTCTGCTCTGGAGATGTGTCCAGAGCTGCAGGGCTGGGTCAGTTAATGAGGGAGCTGAAGCATTTTTGGCTCCCTGCCAGGGAACACATCCCTGATAACAGGAAAAATGGGAAAATCATAATGTGTCTGCATGCTTGCTAATCAGAGCTTTTAAGATTTTTTTTTTTGTTTTTGTTTGTTTTTAACACCTTACTCCAGGGCACCAGGGCGTTTGAGTAGGGTGTATGGGGTTTTAGGTGCCGGTCCCTGCGTCCGGCTGGGCTTCCCAGACCTGGCTCTTTATATCTGTTAACTTAAGAACTTTTGCTGTATAAGAGTTTACACAAAAAATAGGCTGTGAGTGTAGCATGGTGAAAGTAAGCCTCTCCCCTGGGCGTGCAGGGGGCTGGTGCTCCCCCCTCAACACACACGGAGGCGGAAGGAAGAGGAAGAGGGGTGGAAGTCCAGCTTCTAGCTCCACGCTCCGTCCTTCAGTCCCCACGCCTCCGTCTCTATCTGTCCAACCTTCTCACGGCCAATACGCATCTCCGCTCCTACTCCCCAAATCTTGTCCTTTCCGTCCCCAGTCCGTCCTTCCGTCCCACGTCTTTGTCCTTCAGTCCCCACACCTGTCCTTCCTCCCCACGTCTCTGTCCTTCCGTCCCTGTCTCTGTCCTTCAGTCCCCACCCTCCGTCCTTCGTCCCCACGTCTCTGTCCTTCCGTCCTGTCTCTGTCCTTCAGTCCCCACGCCTCCGTCCTTCGTCCCCACGTCTCTGTCCTTCCGTCCGTCTCTGTCCTTCAGTCCCCACGCCTCCGTCCTTCTGTCCCCACGTCTCTGTCCTTCCGTCCTGTCTCTGTCCTTCAGTCCCCACGCCTCCGTCCTTCGTCCCCAGTCTCTGTCCTTCGTCCTCTCTGCCAGTCCCCACGCCTCGTCCTTCTCCCCACGTCTCTGTCCTTCCGTCCGCTCTGTCCTTCAGTCCCCACGCTCCGTCCTTCGTCCCCACGTCTCTGTCCTTCCGTCCCCACGTCTTTGTCCTTCAGTCCACCCTCCGTCCTTCCATCCCCACGTCTCTGTCCTTCAGTCCCCACGCCTCCGTCCTTCTGTCCCCACGTCTCTGTCCTTCAGTCCCCACGCCTCCGTCCTTATCCCCACGCCCTCCCTTCCATCCTTGCATCCCCACGACTCCGTCCTTTATCCCCACGCCTCCTGTCCGTCAGTCCCCATGGCCATGCTCTTCCATCCTTTTGTCTCCACAACCTCTGTCTTTTCTTCGTCCCCACCCTCAGTCCTTTTGTCCCCACACCTCCTTTCGTCCCCATTCCTATTTCAAAACTGCTCACTGCGTGCGCCATCGTGCCTGCTCTGTCCCTCCACTGGCCGTTTCCAGAAGGCCTTGGTCAGACTGTGCTAGTTCTAATTCAACACTTCAACTAAAGGACTCACCAATTTAGCTGGGACACGGGCTCAGCCCAGGTCACTCTATGCACCTGTGGCACTGAAAAGCCAGGTTGTGCTGTTGCCAAAGCATAATGTCCAAGCAGACATGAGCTCCTGGCAAAACCCATTTTATTGGTTATTAAAAACTATTTAATTAAACTTCCAAAACAAGCTATCCCCTACCAGGTGTCATGTGATGCTGACAGAAGAATAAAATTTGTTTTAAAAATTTTTACAATTTTTGGGCCGGATAGGATGTCTCAGTTGGTTAATAGAAGCACAACTATACTGTCTCTTCAAATGACCCAGGTTTGTTCCCACACCCACCACATGGCAGCTAAAACTCTTTCTTTAAGCTGGGCAATGGTGGTGCACACCTTTAAAATCAACACTCAATGAGCCAGAGGCAGGCAGATCTCTTTGATTTCAAAGGCCAGCCTGGTCTACAGAGTGAGTTCCATGGCAGCTGGGGCTATAGGAAGACCCTGTCTCAAAAAAAATAAAAAATTAATAACGTATAAGAAATAATAAACTAAGCATTCAAGTGGATCTTAAGGGTATTTTCAACTAACCCACTTCACTTTATATAGATAACTTTGAAATGTTTGGTTCTACACAGAATCAAAGACTATTGTGCCAAATTGGGGAGGGGGGGCTCAGATATGATAAAAAAAAAAGTCTTTTCCAGGAATACATTGAATTAGTGGTCAGAAAGCAAGCTTTGGAGATGGACAGACTGGGGCTCCAGATCTGACATCTAGAGGCTGAACCCAGAGCACACCAACCAGACTGCACTGAACTCCCTGGTCAGCAGCAAGCTGATCTCAGATGATGGGGCTGTCCTGGGGCTTCATCCATCCGTCCGTCCTCCATAAGAAGCCCAGTTACCCCCACATGCAGAGTGAGAGGCCCACGCATGGTGCTTGCACACACTACAGACATGCTGGCAAACATAGAGAGGTCGTCCTCTCTCTCTCCCTCTCTCCTCTCTCCCTCCTCCCGCCTCGTCTCCTCTCTCACCTTTTTCTTTCTTTTCTCCTCAGTTAACAAGGAAAACAGAATCAATGGCAATCAGGCTTCAAGGACTCAGTACCATGACGCAGCAGACCCCTCCCTCAGGCTACAGAGACTGCCACACTTGACTGGCAGTGTATTGCAAGAGCCCAGCAGGCCCCAAGAGCAAGAAAGTTCCACAATAACTATTGTCAAAGCATAAAGGCAGAGTCAGGACAGCATGTTCTATGGGGCATGCTTCTCCTCGTTCTGCTCTTTTGAACCCTCGCTATCCTCCACAAGCTGGAGGACCTCTGGGGACACCACCTGCCCATCATAAATACTTACTGCATGTACAGGGTTGCACTGGTCTATAGGGCTCTTAAAATCCGTCCTTAACTCATCAAAGGCGATTATCTGCAACAGAACACAAATAATCAGGATGCTGTACATAGGGGCTCATTGTCACTACCAAAAGCTTCTCAAAGCTCTGCCCCCAGATATTACAGTAGGAAGGGCAGGGTGAAGGCTACGCAGGCTGGCCACTATCAAAAGTAGTGCTGGGCGCATGGGTTAACTGTCTTCTACCTATGGTGTTTGCTTCAAAACTTCCCAAGTAACCTTTGTTAAACATTTCCTTTTCCTTGTGCAGCCTGTACAGAGATGTATAGAAAGTACACTGATAAGGCAACTTGTGAATTTGATAAAGGCACAGAAAATGCAAAGCCTCTAACCAGTGCTTTAGGGCCTTCTTCTCTGACTGGAACGTAAATGATAGAGAAGTAAAGAGAAAAGAACAGAAAAGGAAGCTAGTTGTCACGAAGAGAAAAATCACATCTCTAGTGTGTATAGCCAGGCTCAGGTCTGTAACACTGGCCCAGAGGTTCCTGCGGTATGCCTCCCCAGCTCCCCAGGACTGAGGCTCCTCATTTGTCCGGAGGGGGGGATAGGAGCGGGATTCTCTGCAATCACAGGATGAGGTATGGTCTATCTACAGAAGATGCCAAATGAGAGTGAGGGTGCTCGATCCCTTGTGCTATCCCCAGACACCTTGTCTGCTGCAGGGCACCAAGTGAACAAAGTGGTCTTTGGCCAGGTACTGTCCTCTCAGGGTGGGAGGCTTTGAGCACTCTCAGCAAAGTCTCATCGCTGCTCTGGTTTGGATACTGAGTGTATTGAAAGCTTGGTCCCCACCCTGTAGAAACTATTGTTTTGGGTTTATTTTGTTTGGTTCCTTGGTTGGTTTGCTTTAGTTTGGCTTTTTTGAGCAGGGGTCCCCCAATAATCCTGTGGATGGCCTCGAACTGACTATGTAGCTGATGGTGGACCTGAACTTCTGATGAGTTCCATTCCATGCCAATGCCATGACGGAAACTCAGGGGCTTCATACATGTTAAGCACAGCACTCTACCCCCAAGCTTCTCCTCCCCTGCCTATTACGCTTGGAGCAGAGTGGAGTTAGGAAATTAGTCTTTTGTTTGTTTTTCTTTCTTGGCCACTATGAAGTAAAGAGATAAATAAACCTCTCACTCCCCCAACGAGTAGGCTCCCTCCCTTCCCCACAGGCTCAAAAGCACCAGGCCAAGCAACATAGGCCAAAATCTCTGACCCACCATGACTAACACATACCTCTTCCTTCTGTATAAGCTGTTAACTTGGGTATTTTGTCACAGTAAGGAATCCTGACTACCACTACCACATTACTGAACATAAATAGATTAGAACTCAATTTCAACTAAGGCACATCCCAGGAACCACTGAATATATGACAGAATTGACAAAGCAAGGAACACAGCTTAGCACAGAGAGTCCCAAACCCAGCCACATGTGGCTGGGAGTAAGAACCGGATAACAGAGAGCAACTTTGCCTGTAAAACAGTGTGATTTCACAGCAGTTGTAAGTCACCCTGTCTTCAGCATATCTGGGGAATTGGAAGAAAATTCTGGTACAACTTGTTCTAAACAGGCATTTCCATACCATCCTTGCTGGGCAGTTATCTAGCCAGGACTTCCCAGGAATGAACATTCCTGGTGTGGGCTTCCTCAAGCTGAACACTCCCTTCCCTTACTGAACTGCTCTGTGTCTCCCTGAAGCTCCCACCCATAGCCAAGGCCAGTGCAGCAAACCACAGCCAGCAGGACAGTCTAGCCAACCACCCACTCTCCTATAACACATGATCTAAGAATGAATCTTGCATTTTACAGACAATTGAAAATATCATCAAAAGAATATTATTTTGTAACATATAAACTATGCCACATTCAAACCTTGGTATCTCTGGGTAGTTTTACAGGCACCTGATCATGTCTGCTCCTCTATTTCTATAAGGCTTTTGTAGCCTCTGAGGCAGAAGTGAGGCAGAATCTACAAAGGCCACAATGTGTACCATCTTGCATTTTAAAGAAAACTTGACAGAGCCTGGTTTATTTTCCTATTGGTCCTCAGGAGAGATGGTGCCTACGAAGTGGCTACTGACCACATGTGGCTACGTAAGTTTGAATCTGTTTTGTTTAAGATTTAGTCTGTGGTTCATGTTAATGGTCAAAAACCCCACTGCAGGGGGCTAGGGAAAGGGCTCATCTGTAGCATATTATTACCACATAAGACATGAGGGTCTGCATTTTGATTCCCCAGGACTCACAGAAAAGCTGTGGAGAATACCTGTAAACCCAGCACCGGGGGACAGACAGAGGATTCCTGGAGTTGTGCTGACCAACCAGCCTAGCAAAATCTGTGGGCTTAAAGCTAAGTGAGAAACCTGTCTCAAAAACTGAAAAAGGTCATGGTCCACACCTTTAAATGCCAGCATTTGAGAGGCCACAAGCACGTGGTTTGCTGTGTTAATCAAGGCCAACCTTGGTCTTACATTGAGTGAGTTCCCAACTGAGGGTCTCATGAGAGCACTTCTCAAAAAAACCCCAAAGATAAAAGTGGGGGAAGGCCGGAGCAGACGGCCCGGTGGTTTAAAACAGCACTGACTGTTCTTCCAGAGGACCGGGTTCCAGTTCCCATGCCCAACATGGCAGCTAACAAAACTACCGTTACCCCCAGTCCAGGACCATGGACAGAAACGTCATCCTCAACCCTAGAGGCTCCCTGTCTTCACTTATTCCCACCAGCCCCCAGGCTGCATCTGTGACCCTGGTACAAGCAGGTGCATGCAGGTGAGGCCAGGCTGAACAGAACAGAACAGAGGTGGCTGCTGGGTAAAGTCCGCCTGCCTGGGCTCCCCATCTAGAGGAGGACAGAGACATGAAGTCTGTGGAGTACAGCTCATGCCTGTGGGCTCAACCCCATGAGTTACCTCTCACCTCCAGCTGCTTTCTGTGACAGCAAGAGCTTTCAGAATTCCCCCTGCCAAACCACTCTCATTGCTATGTCCAGCCAAAGCCTTCGGGGACACCCTCTCTACCCATCCTCTGGGCTGGCCACTTGGAAACACCAAAGTCTATGAGACACAGCTCGCAGCCTCATCATGTTCCTGGTCTGGGGTGACAAGGGACAAGCACGTAGACAGGTCATGACACAGCAATGTAGTGAGGGCCAGGACCGAGACAATTGCATTTATCCCAGGGTCACTATGCTGGGTGTTGGACTACAAGCTGCACAAAACTTGCACCATTTTATTCTTGGCTTCTCCCATTCTAGAGAAGAATGAGCCAAGTGTGGCTAAACAACCCTGGTACTGGAATCTAAATGAAGGCCTGCCTGACACTAAACGAGGGCTATTCCCACAAGGCTGCCCTGCAAAGAGAAGAAGTGAGAACCTGGGACCCACCCAGGAGGAAAGAATCGGCACCTGGCCTGTGGAGCAAGACGCAGAGTGTCCCAGGAGGGAGTCTCCAGTCTGCCCTAGGCCACCAGTTTGAAGGCCGATTCCCCATCCCTGCCTCCTGTGTCTGAGAAAAGGTGCAAGCAGGACAGACGTAATTTCTAAGGCGCTGGAGCACAAGGTCCCTACTGTGATAGATGGCCGGGGGCAAATGGGGGCTGTTGCCATGACTCAGTTATGTATACATGTGTCCCAAGACTTCACTGCACCACAGGGCCCAGCACCAGACCAGTAACTAGGTGAACTTGAACTTCTGACCCAATACTAAGGTTACATTCATATCATCGCTCCTGGGTCTATATAGTGAGCTTCTTTTTCCAGGACAGCTGTAGCTACAAGGGAGACCTCGTCTCAAAAAAACAAAAATAAATTTTTTAAACATAGTAAAATTCCTCCTTTGGTGAAAACTCCATAAATCTCAAGCAAATGCAAAATCCTGTGAACACCCCATGATCAGGATACAGATCAATTCGTTCCCCCACATCCCTCCTTTGCTGCTGAGATTCAAAAGGCTGTTCTCTTGGTCTCTAAACCTGTTTCCTGCCTGGAACCATACCCTACGCCCCTTACCTGGTGCCCCAAATGTCACAGAAATGGAACTGGCCAGCTTCTGATTTTTACACTCTCTTTTTCATGTGTCATCAGTGTGTGGAAGATTCAGTCACATTGTTACTCTTATCTTTAGTATGTTCCTTTTCACTGTGGAGTTATATCCATTTACAAATGCACAACAGCTCAGATACCAAGTTCACTTGCTGGAGGACATATGGGTCAGTTCTCCATTTTGACCATACTAAGTAAAGTCTGGTATTACAACATTTGCGCAGCCCCTGTCACAATGTACTTTTTAATTTCCCTAGGTGAACAGGAGAATAGCTAGATAAATGTGCTAAGTGCAAATGGAGAAGAAACTGAGCTGTTTTCTTTAAGTGTCTGTAATGTTTTGCAGAAAACAAAAGTGACATGTGAGACCATTTAGATGCCAGCACATCCAGCCCATAACCACATTCCAGCCAGAAGCTGTCATCTTTGGGTTTGTATAGCCATTCTAGTCAGAGTGTGGGTGTCTCTGATGTGCGTTCAAATGGCATTTCACCAGTGACTCATGACCCTAAGGACCNCCCTTCCTCCCCCCCTCCCTCCCTCCCTCCCTCCCTCCCTCCCTCCCTCCCTCCCTTCCTTCCTTCCTTCCTTCCTTCCTTCCTTCCTTCTTTCCTTCCTTCCTTCCTTCCTTCCCATGGTAGGGATTAAACCCAGGTCTCAGCACATGCTAAGGAGGCCCTCTACCGTTGACCTACACTCCCTCCTCCATTTAGATTTAAGATGTCCTAAAGCTCCGAATATTGTTGGACCTTTCGGTGGGCCCCTTTCCTTGCTCAGTCTCTGCTGGGGTGACTCTTGTTACAGGATGGTGTCATTCTGCAGGGCTCTGGCTTGCTGGAAGATGTGTGTACATCCCTCGTGTGTGTAACCTGTCTTCCCTGCCACATGGGCACTAACTCATCCTGATGTGGCTCCTTTCTCTGGGCTAATGGGCTGCACAGGGATCACTGTATTTATGATTCAGTTAGGGAAACTGAAGTGTCCCAGGCACCTGTCCTCTCCTGATCCATGATGAAACTCGTTACCATTATGTCTCTAGCAGCCAAACTGCCTCAGTAAATGAAGCACCCGAGATGCCACAGCTGTGTCCTGGAGGCTCAGAAATCTTGAAGTTATATCAGAGAATGGAAGCTGGGCCTCGGCATCTGCTGTGGGAAGCATCACCTGTCCAGCTTCACGATGTCTTCCCCTGGAAATGAGCCAGGCTTTGATGATAGACTTGACTTCTACAAGAGTCCTAGCCCAGGGCACAGTTGGTGCTGACTTTATGGCGGGCTTGCCTCCCGTTAAGGACACTCTCACAGAAAAGGCTAAGCAAGTAGAGACACTAATGAGGGTGCAAGCTCTTTGCTCATCTCCATCCAGTGAGGTGTCCTTAAGGCCTGAGATGCCCAGTGAGCATATGGTGCCCACTCTGCTGCCAGAGCCTCTGATGTGTGCACATGTAAGAGAGTGGATGCTGGGTGGGGACATGTGTGTTGCTTGCCAGGAGAGTTCTTGTTTTTTTCCTTTTTTTTTTTTTAATAGGTAGGTGTGTGTGTGTGTGTGTGTGTGTGTGTGTGTGTACACATCTGAGTGCATGTACACATGTGGGTGCATGTGTGGAGGCCAAGGTTAATGTTTTGTGTCTTCCTCAATTGCCCCGTACATTATTATTATTATTATTATTACTATTAGTATTTGTTGTTTGAGACAAAGTGTCCCTGTAGTTCCAGCTGGTCTTGACTTAGCAGATAAGACTGGCCTAATCTCATAGAGATCTGCCTGCCTCTGCCTCCTGAAGTGCTGGGATCAAAGATGTGCACCACCATGCCCAGCCTTAATTCTTTTTTAAGACTGGGATCTCTCTTTGAACCTAGAACTTATAGATTTGTCCAGACTGGCTGGCTAGCAAGCCCTAAGTACCCTCCTGTCTTCTCAGCACTGGTAACAGGTACATACATCTGCACCCAGCTTTTGTCTGGGTGCTGGGATCTAAATTTAGGTCCTTTTGCCTGCTTGGCACATACTTTACCCACTGAGCTGGTCCCTCATGTTCCTCCCCAGCTTCTTGGGGGAACTTACTTTTTAAAGATTTATTTTTATTTATGTGTATATGTGTGTACCTGTGTGTTAGTTAGTATGGCATGTCCGTGTGCTCATGGAGGCCAGAAGAGGTTGTCAGATCCTGTGAAACTGGAGTTGCAGGTGGTTCTCAGCCTGAACTTGGTCCTCTGGAAGAGCAGCAAGTCTAGCTGACCCCCAGTTTCAGGGGCCACCTTTTATGAGTAAATGGCCTGCAGACATGCTGGCTCATGCCTATAATGAGCCACTGGGGAGGCTGAGGCAGGAGGATTGGCATGAGTTTGAGAGAGAGCCCCCTGTGCTACATAATGAACTCTGAATTAGCTTGTGCTCCAGAGGAAGACCCTGTTTGGGAGCTGTGGGCATGTGCCCAGGAGGGGTCCCTGGTGGGCTCTGCTTACTCTACTGGGGAGGGCTCTGGGATGTTTTCTCTCAGCAGATCCCTAACCTCCCATCTCTTTTCTTTCCTGTGCCTTCTCAGAGGGAGCGGCTGAGGAACATCGAGCGCATCTGTTTCCTTCTGAGAAAGGTCAGAGGGCAGTCGAGTGGGCAGAGGGAGGGTCACAGGGAGGGGGCCCTGGAGGTGAGTGGCAGCGGAGGAGAGGGCAAGGTGGGAGCAGGCCGGCAGGCTCATTCTTCTGAAGCCTCCAGAGGCAGGAGGAGCTAATTACAGGTGGTGACCATCAATCAAGTGTCAGGAATGCACTGGATATCTCCAAGCGCCCTGGTTGGATTTGCAGGGTTTTCATTTTCACACGACAATGAATGGCATTTACAGCTGCTGCCATCCCCCAGTCTTTGTTCCTGTCTGTGCTGGGCTCAGGATTTTAATAACACCTCCTGATTTAGGGATGTTTTTTAATGGGTTGCTGGGTGCCCTTTGAGGTTTCCACCTGTCACTCAGCTTTGCAATTTGGTCTACAGAATCACTGGGAGTGTTGGAGAAGTGTGTGTGTGTGCGCGCGTGTGTGTGCGTGTGTGTGTGTGTGTGTGTGTGTGTGTGTGTGTGTGTGTGTATGTATGTATGTATGTGTGTGTGCTGCTCAGGCTGGGCACATGGTCTGTTCATAGGCCCCATCTTTCTCCATCAGGACAGATGAATAAGCAGTGTCTATGGCCTAGAGCCAAAGGCTCTCCTTGACCTCAGTACAGAGTGCAGGGTACAGGCCACAGGAAAGCCCCTGTCAGCCCACATACAGCTTTTCAAGCACGAGTGTTACATGATTAAACAAAGTGCCACGCCAGCACTAACAGAATGGCAGTTTTGCAGCAGTTGTGAAGTTTTTTCTGTATTTCATTCGAAGAGAGAGTTTAATCCAAAAGTCAATCATTTTTCTGGCTAATTACTTGTCCTTTAATGTTTTTCAAGAAACCCAGTATGCTGGAATGCCATATCTTGTTTGTCCCAGCAGGGAAGTGTGCTCAGATAAGACATGCATTTGAAAATGCTAGTGATCCAAGGAATAAATAATGATTAAGAAAATAACATAATTTTCATCACAAATATGCAAATTACTTTCCTGGATGATATCATACACACCCATAACCCACTCCAGCTACCAATTCCATAGTCTCTGGTTTGCTCTTTTAGATAATACCTAGGAGCAGGTATGATGGTGCAAACCTTTAATCCCAGCACTCTGGAGGCAGAGGGAGGGGGTTCTCTCTGAGATAAGGGCCAGCCTGATCTACATAGTAAGTGCCAGGCCAGCTGAGGCTACAAGGAAACCCTGTCTTTTAAAAAATGATAATACCTAAGTATCATAGAAGGCACAAGTGTGCGCACCAGTGGTGGTGCACACCTTTAATCCTAGCACTTGGGAGGGAGAGGCAGGCGGATCTCTGTGAGTTCAAGGCCAGCCTGGTCTACAGAGTGAGCTCCAGGCCAGCTGGGACTAAAGGTAGACCCTGTCTCAAAAATACAAAAAAAAAAAAAAAAGAAGGCACAAGACAAAAGTCAAAGCACTGCATCTCATTCTCCAAGTTGCTCCACTCCGGGGTCCTGAATGCATTGCCTTGTATTCTGTGGTATGGGATCTTCTGTATTCAGAACCCTTAGCCTTGCTCAACCTTCTGTTGCCGGGCCCCACACTAGCCATACAGAAGGCGATGGCCCACGGTCACCTCTATCAAGGTCTTGTTGCCCAGAGCCTAATGGCCTAGACCTTTCCAAGGTCAGAGCAAGGACATGAAGGAAGCAAGCTATGCAGGAAATAGCATTGACATTTGCAAATCTGCATTTGTTTGCATACGCTTCTACAAGCAGTAGACCGAAGCACTTTACTTAGGAAATACTGTGCTCCAAGTACCTTTTCCCAGTTTTTTCCCTTTCATTTCCTCCTTCCTCCCTGGCTGCTGCCTCTGCTGCTTCCATATTAAACACAGTTGGTTCACACTGTGGTTGGCAGTGTCAGGAAGGACCATCCAGATAGACACCAGTGGGTGGGAACGCTGATCTGAAGGCTTCAGGCACTGTTGATACATGAGGCCAGTCCCCTGTGGCCTCATGGGGCTCTCTCTGGCTTCCACATAATGACCAGAACCTTTGGGCTAACAAGATAGAGACCATCCAAATGCCTGCCACCTCATTCCTTCTAGGAGTTTCTGTCCACTTGGCATGTGACTCTTCGTTCTTCTCCTCTGTGTCTGCCTACCCTGGATACCCAAGACCATTTTCACTGGTGTCAATGTAGCTTGATTTCTTTCTGAGTATAACTTCAAGTTGTTGAGATTTTTGCATGCCTGGCCATTGGGAACTTGCTGTGGCTTACGTGTTCTTTTGCTTAATCTGGTAACTCCCTGGACTGTGTTCTCACAAATGCGTTAGGTACTGGGAATGAGGTCTATTTCTGCCACTAGGATGCCAACCCTGGAAGGTCAGTGCTATTCAGTTGACTCTCAGGTATAGTGACACTGAATGAAGAACAGTGGAGAACCTGTTGAAGGTGCTGACTGCATGTTTGTTAAGTGAACAAATAAGTGCTGTTTTGACCCTTATCAGGAGTAGTAACCTGTTCAGCTCTTCATTTCAGGGGTGTCAGGACAGTACCCAATGCCCATTGGGTACTGCACTTGCTCCTAGGTACAGCATGCATATTTATTTATTTTTGTGTGTGTGTGTATGCTATATATGTCAGGGTTTCATATAGCTCAGGCTGATCTTTTTGTAAAAGATTTATTTACTTATTTATATATACATATATATGCATATGTGCCTGAGTATATTTGCATGTACCACATGCACTCGGGAGCCCGTGGAGGTCAGAAGAATGTGCCCAATTCCCTGGAACTGGAGTTACAAGTGGTTGTGAGCCACTATGTGGGTGTTTGGGAGCCAAACCTGGGTCCCAGGCAAGAGCAGTAAGCACTCTTAACTAGTGAGCCCTTTCTTCATTAGGCTCACTATGTAGCCAAGGCTGGTCTAGAACTCCTGAGCCTCCTGCCTGTGCTGGGGGTACAGGTGTATGCCTCCATGTCTAGCTTGCCTATATTTTAAAAGGAAGGGTAACCCCCACTTCATTCTCATTTTCAACTTGGAAGATCTTTACCCTGTATCTTCTTGGGTCCATTCCATCCTCTTTGTTCATGCCCTGTGTGTGGTTGGTATTTAACCTTCCCAGTATCTACTTCCAGCCAGTCTCAGTCCTTCAGAATGTATGCAAACATCTGCCTGTGCCCTAGCATTTGTATGGCCCATGGGCTGTGTTTCAGGATCTCTCTCTCTCTCCCTCTCTCTCTCTCTTTCTCCCTCCCTCTCTCTCTCTTCTCCCTCCCTCTCTCTCTCTTCTCCCTCTCTCTTCCCTCTCTCCCTCCCTGCCTCTTGGTAGTCCTGGGTATTGAACCTTGGGCCTCATGTATATGAAACAAGTGCTCTCCCATGGAGCTGCATCCCTACGCCTCAGGGTAACTCTTAAATGTGTGGAACAATTACAGTTCGTCCTTGTGGAGTTAGTTATTCTAAAAATTAAAATGAGATAATACATGCACTCGACACATATTAAATGTCATACTTAGCAGCCTGCGCCCTCACTTCTCCTTTCTAACATCCCATGGACACACAGGCTGAGATGATTCTTAGCTGGTGGCATTTTTCCATCTTCTTATGTAAGAGCCAATTGATGTTCTGGGACAAGCTTGTCAATAAGGTGGTACAGCCTGGGCCCCACCCTCCTGTTGCTCTGCTTTGGAATGGCATGAATTCTGGTTCCCCAGCTATGAGCACATGTTAAAGATGGTGTGAAGGACCTATGGGTCTAGTTAGCATCCCCACCTTCTGGGAACTGTACCTTCCAAGAAATTTCTTGGAACTCATCTCTCAAACAGCTCGAAATGTGATGCATCTCAGAGGCTGATTACTGTAAGCAACCTCCTTGGCTTTCTCAGAGAAAAGAAGGGATTTTTTCAAAGTGGATCCATTTTTAGCTCTATAATTATCAGAAAGCATGTTCTTTGGGTAACTGTGTGAATTGCAGGGTACTGGTGTTGACTTGTGCTTATGATTCATGTTTCATGGCGAGAGCCTCTGGCTCCTTACATGGCCCTCTCCACCACCCAGTGTGTGGTGTGCTCTGTGGGCTGCTTGCACTCCATGTTGAGAAACATATCATGGAACACTCGGACCTCTCGTGGGCGTAGTGGTGGGGGGGCAGGCTGAGGAGGTGTGGCTAGCTGCATCTATGAGTTAAGTCCCCAGGGAAGGCACTTAAGTGAGAACCAAAGAATCAAGATGGGAATAAAGAAGAAGTTACTTCATCAGCAGTGATGGTGCTCAGACCTCGGGGTTGATGGTCCTAGGGGTTTTTTTGGCAGGATGCTGATAGCTGAGATGATTGTGAGTTTGTCTGTGCCTGCCTTAGGTGGGGGGCTTAGCTGCCTCGTCTGAGACATCCGTCTGGCTTAACAAGTCTAAAAGTCTCCAGTTCAGGTCCCAGTTTCTCTGAGTGTGCCTGCCCCTACTGCAGGCTTTCCAAGCATTCAGGAGAAGCTGCTTCTGTGGATGGACAATTTCCATCCTCCTCTTGAGCATTCTCACTGAGATGTGGAGAAGAGTGAGGGTTGGGGAAGTAGTAGAGCTGATTTCACTGTATGGGGGGATGTTGGGGCGAGGGAGTGATCTGGATTCAAGACAGGAAGGATCACAGAGGTGTTACCCACAATCCCCAGAGCCAAACCTCTGTCAGTGGGAGGAACCTAGGTGTGAAGTGAAACTGCAGGAGCACTGAATCCACTGCAGAATCTCTATCATGTGGCTCCAGAAGCATGGGTAGGAAGGGGTAGGGGCTAGATATGACACTCCCACAGCCAAAGTCACTTTTGTTAAATGAGAAGGCCCTGAAGCCCCAATTTTCCATGCACACGAGGACATACACACTCATACACTGTCCAGGACTGGCCTCAGGATTTGCAGGGCCCAGGGAGGAATATTTATTTTTATTTTTATTTATTTATTTTTTATGTGTATGAGTGTACTGTCTGCATGTAGGTAGGTGCACCCGTGTTGTGCAGTGCCACGGAGGTCAGAAGAGGGTGTCGGATTCCTCTGGAACTGGAGTTAAAGACAGTTCTTAGCTGCCATGTGGGTGCTGGGAATCGAACCCAGGTCCTCTGCAAGAGCAGTCGGTGCTCTTAACCACTGAGCCATCTCTCCAGCCCCTAGTATAACCCTTTATGGAAAAAACTACTGAGGATTCCAAGAAGCTTATGGCAGAGCTTTCATTCAAGTGGGCCTCTTTGGAGCCCAGCATCCTTGCTACTGTGTCTGACACACGTTGCTGAAAGTGTGCTCCACCTGTGTCCATGACCTCTGACCTCTGTAGTTCTTCCTCTACAGAGTGTCCCTTATCTTTTCTGATGCTGGGCTCTGCCTCTGGACCATATTTGTCCACTGGGACATGGGCAGATATGTGTGTGTTGGGAGACAACCATTGGGAAATTCTACTTTCCCTCTAGTATGAAGAGAATAAGACTCTGAGGAAGCCACCCAAGCCGTCTGGAGCTCAGAGTCTACTGGCTCCAATGAGGTCGGCTATCTGTCAGAATTGTGAGCAAATATAAATTACTATTTGGGGGGAGGTATTTTTGAGACAGGGTCTCCCTGTAGCCTCAGCTGGCCTGGAACTCACTTTGTAGACCAGGCTGGCCTTGAACTCACAGAGATCTGCCTGCCTTTGCCTCCTGAGTTCTGGAATTAAAGGCATGCGCCCCCACACCTGGCCCTTACTAATGTTTTAACACACTAAATTTTGGAGTGATTTATTATATAACACTGTTATGGCAATAGCCATATCAGTCAGCTTTCTGTCACTGCAATGAGATACCTGAGGCAATTAACAAAGACATGAGAGTTGTTTTGGTTTACACTTCTGGAAGCTTCAATCTGGAATCAAGTGGCCCCGTGTGCCCTCTGGCAGGGTTACCATGTCATGGCAGAGCAAACCACTCACCTCATGAGCCAGAAAACAAAGAGAGCAAGAGGAAGGAACTAGGGTCCCACAGTTTTCTTCGAGAAATTATGTCCAGTGACCTACAAATCTCCCATGACGTGTTCTACTGCTTAAACGCTTCACCACCTAGTCACACCACCCTGGGGACATGTAGGCTTTTGGAATACAGTCAAGATCCAAATTATAGCAAGAAATAGTTGATTCCACAAGTATGTGCCACCTTTACAATGTGTGTGATGTATATGTGGGTGTCCCACAGCACATGGGCGGATGTCAGAGGAGAGCTTTGTGGAGTTGGCCTCTCCTTCCACTTTTACATGGGTTTCAGGGATTAAAGTCAGGTTGTCAGGCTTTATCCTCCAAACCTTCGTACCAGCTAGAAAAATCTTTCTTTTGAAAGTGTTATTATTCTGTGCCCGGAGTTCAATACATTTGCTGATCCAAAATGTATAGATAGATGGTTCCAAGCTCTGTCTCAATTTCTTTCACCAAAGAAGGATACTAGATACTCGGGCATTTTTACACTAGAACTCGAGAAAGCGCCACAATTTTCAGTGTGTAATATCTGCCACGCACTCACAAGCTTTGAGAAAGGTGAGAATGTACCTCCTCTCTGATTATGGGCTCTTCCTGCCACAAAAGGACTTGACTTCCAGTCTTTTTAGCTACTGTCTTCCTGCAGGGCTCTGGAAGGAATGCACCAATTTAATTGTAAGACATAATGCAGTGAACAGGGACAAAGAAACTCAGAGGCTATTTTGTGGAATGCCTCAAAGAGACCATCTGTAATGCAGATGAGATTTCCAGACCAGAAATACCATTTCTTGGGGGAGAGATTTCTAAGGTGGGACACTAGAAGTGGCTACTACAAGTCTTCAGAAGTA
This sequence comes from Rhizomys pruinosus, assembly GCA_009823505.1. Taxonomy (NCBI): domain Eukaryota; kingdom Metazoa; phylum Chordata; class Mammalia; order Rodentia; family Spalacidae; genus Rhizomys; species Rhizomys pruinosus. The sequence continues at coordinate 648,906 of VZQC01001441.1, read as the reverse complement.
TTAAATCTTCTAGTCCCCAGAGCAACTCCATGAAAGTAGTTGAGGTTAGTCCCACTGAACAGGTGAGGAAATTGAGGCTTATTGAGGTCAGGTGTGTATATATATCCCTGGGTCTCAGAGTCCCTCAGCGGAATCAGAAGGCAATTCTATTTGACCAGTGTCTACAGCTTTAATCTCTACCTTGTAGGGGAAATCGTTAGTTCCCTTCCAGTTGTATTCCTTAAGGACCATCAGTACAGTAATAAGGCTCATCTGCTTTAATGGGAAGACACGAATCTGAGAGCCACACAGGGCCCCAGGGTCCCAGCATGTGCTTCGCTCACTGCTGATGAGGCCAAGGGGTTCCTTTAAGTCTCTTTTCTAATCCCATTTAGCTTTGTGGTAGGATAGTTGACCCTAAAGGGGATGTTTGAAGAAAAGTAAAAATATCTTGGAATAAAACTTGCAAGTAGTGTAGACAATGTGTCTCATGTATAATTTATTTCCAGACACTCTCTGTGGCAAACTCCTTGTTAGTCAGAGGGAAAGAAGGAACATTTCACTCACCGTGTAAATAGTACTGTTATGAGGTTGCCAAAGTAGAAGCTGGAGGGGCACAGACATACTCTGTCCTCACCTCACTTCTCCCAGAGAGCTTCAGGGGGGCATACAAAGGCTTGATAGACATATCCCTGGCAAACATACCAACACTGGCTCTTCACTGGAATCTAAGAAGTTGCCTGGCCCTATGCTTCTCCGTCTGTTGCTACCACAGTGGGGAACGGAGCCAGCACACCTTAGACACCATTTCATTTCTCATGTGGTAGGCTCTGGGGTCTGGGTAGGGCATGACAGCAAGGAAACGTTTTGTCTTGGTGAGGCTCCTTCATGTTTCTGGCAGTCTGTTACCTCCTTATTGGCCACTCCTAGGATGGTTGGCTCAGTCCACATCTTGCCTTTCACCAGGGCTCATTCTCATGGTATTAGATAAAAGTGGAGATGCATGGGTCCTGTCTCAAAGCTTAGGTCTACATCAAGCCTACTAGTGGTCTATTTCTGGCACCTAGTCATGGCACTATGCTAGGGGCAGACTGAGAGGGACAAAGTCACAGGGCAAAGGGGCAGATGTTCTTCCGTGAATCCTTGGTGCCTTATTTTTTTTTAAACTTAAAATCTTTATTTATTTATTTATTTATTTATTTTTTATCAAATCTAGACCTGTGTCCCCCACCCTATCCCCCCACCCCACCAGAGCTCATGCATTCTGCCAAACATGCTTTTCATCTCTTTCTCAGTCTTTCTTAATATTTTCCATGTGGAAGTTGACTGTTTTGAGCAGAAGTTCACTGTTTCAGTCAGTTCCTTGATGCAGTCCTTTCTGTTGTTGTTGTTGTTGTTGTTGTTGTTTCCAATATGCATCACTCCCAACTGCTTTGGACAAAAGCTCAAGGGGGTGTGCATAAGAAATACTTACAACTAGGTAATTGGCACTAGCATCCACAGATGAGGGATACCTTTCATCGTTTGTTTTTCTGGGACTGTGCTACTTCACTCAGCATGATGTCCTCTAGCTCCAGCCATTTTCCTGCAAAGCTCATGATGTCGTCTTTCTTTCCTGCTTAGAACTCCATTGTGTAGATGTACCACATTTTCTCTATCCACTCGTCAGTTGAGGGGCATTTGGGTTGGTTCCAGCTCTTTGCTATTGTGAAGAGAGCTGAAATAAACATGGCCGCGCATGTATCTCTGCGGTGGGGTGGTGCCTTATTGTAAACACTGTATGTTGGCACAGTATCTGGAAGAAGCAAATGTCAAGAGTCATTTTCTTCTCTATTTGTCATTAATGGAACTAGAGGTTTCTAAAGTCCCCTGTGGAGAATTTTCAACATACATCTTTTGGGATAAACCACATCCAGAAAGTTCTACTTCAGTAGGTCTTGGGAGGATCCAGTTGTCTTCATTGTTTTTCAAAGGCCCCACCCCCACTTCCATACCAGTAGCCAAAGTTGAGAAGCAGATGGGAGATACCCGATACCTGGAATGACAGGAGATGTGTTCATACGCAGTTGCCAAAATGGTGCCTGGGGCCTGGAGAACAAAGTCAGTTGAGGGAGAAGGGACAGAGAAAAGAGCACCAGCCCAGAAAAGCTGAGAGTCAGTGGCAGATGTGGCTCACTGCTCACTCTTGTACTAGCCATCCACAGACAGCTTGTTTTTCTTGGTATAAATGTTGCCTCCAGATGTTCCCTTGTCCGGGATGTGGTGAGAGTTAGCAGCTCTGCTTTCAGCCTCCAAATGCTCGTTCTTCTAGATCTTCACTCCGGCCGTTTCCCAAAATGCTGAAGAAGCAAGAAACATTTATGAGTTGTGTTTCTAGGTCACAAAGTGGGCCAATATTACCAAATCAAATGGCCCTGCATTCTCTGCAGCACTGTGCCATCTTCACCCCTCTCTAAACTAAAACCAGCAACATTTATAGCCAGGCAGGAGCAGTAGAGAATCTTTAGATACAGATGGAAATTCCCATAGGCTCCCAGCTTGTGTAAGCTGACTGGCTTGTTCCAGACGTGTCTTCCCCCATGGAGAAGCCACATCTCCAAGTCCCCACACTGGCTCCATTTGTAGCTTCTATGGGGCTTGTAATTCTTCAAACAATTTGGGTCCTTGGTCCTCCTCCAGCTCCCAGTTTCATTGGCTCTGGTCCCTAAGCTGTCTGTATGGCACAGACAATTACACAACACATGGAGTTTTGTTTCAATGGGATAAGACTCAGCAATAGACTAGGAAAATGCTCTGAATGACTTAAATATGCTATACAAATGCAAAGTGCCATTATTATGGGAGGACAGAAAAACCACGCTGTTCCCTTTCTGAATCTGCCAAATGGTCAAAGCAGGGACGGGATTCTGGACAATAATCAGCAGTTATGGCACAGGGAGGTAGGCGGGGAGCTCACAGCAAGAACAGCTCCACTGTGGTAGCCTTTTAGCACTGACATCACCGCTGTCACCATTCGGTACATCAGAATAAGTCCATACCAGCCAACCACTGTGTCCTGCTGGGAACCAAATGAAGGAGCCACTCAGGCAGGTTCCTACCACGGGGATATGCAGTTCTAATCCCATCAGCAGAGAGTCTTCTGAGAGGCTCAACAGAATCCCATGCGTGAGCCAGAGCTTAACCCCTCCCACTGTGGTACTTTGTGGATTTTTGATGGTGGCGGTGCCAGCCGCTCCCAGAAACCAACAATGGACATGGACCCATTTTCTGTTGCTGATGAGGAATGTCAAGCACACATGTTCCAAGCTCAGGTGTGGAAGGGGGCTCAGAAGATGGAGGACTAGAAAGCATTTGCTCTCCTCAGCTGACTGAAAAGTCACCGTTAGCCAGATTTGGTTGCCGTGACCAACCACGTGACAGAAACAACTTAAGAGAGGAAAGATTAATTTTGCTTAGTCTATCGTGGGAGCGAGGGTGTGGTGGGAGCAGCTCTCATCACGTAGCCCAGACACAAAGGAGAGCCACAACAGAAAAAGGCCATGGCAAGGTAGAACCTCCAGGGACCTACCGTGAGTGATCCCACTTCGTCCAACCACGCCACTCACTGGTCCCTTCTTACTTTGAATCCACCAAAAGATTGGTCTATTAGACGAGAGCTCTCTGACATAACCTCTGGAAACATCCTTACAGACGCACCTAGAGATGTTACTTAAATGATCTTTTAGGCATCTTTTAATCCAACCAAGATGAAAATTAAAGTTAACCATCACAATCAGTGAGGGAAATAGCTGATGGTATTCAGACTAATGCTTTACCTAGAAAACAGCACATGGGATGACTGGCTGCTGACTGACTCGATGAATGAATGCATGAAGAATGAATGAATGTGTGAGGAACGAATGAACATGCAAAGAATGAATGAACATGTGAAGAATGAGTGAACACGTGAAGAATGAATGAACACGTGAAGAATGAATGAACATGTGAAGAATGAATGAACGAATGTGTGAAGAATAAATGAAATAAACTCCATGGTAACAATACCAGGTCCCTGCAGGGCATTTCCCTTCCTGTGGTGCCTTTTGAGATGAATATGAAAGCTCAGGTTCAGAAGGCTCATGCGCTTGCCCAGGTCCTTTAGTGAGTCTTTGCTGGGTTTGGATTCAGACCTGACACTGCCTCCCAAACTTCTGTCCTATTCAGTAGTCCTTACTTTTCCATGCACAGATTAAAGACATTGCCCTTCGTTTCGGAGACACTTCCACACCTTCAAGTGTTGCAAAGCATGCTTAGTGCCATCCCCAGACATAGCCTCCTTTCTGAGTGTACTCATTCCACCATCAGCCACACACTCAGTCTGAGGTTCTGGGGCAAGGACTTCACCATATTAATTTGAGTAGAGTAGTTAAAAGTCAGCCCACACCTCAGGATCCCTACCAGGGAAGAGTCATTATGGGAATGACAACCTCTTGTTTGAGAGACAAAATGGTCTCCTATTGAATTTGCTACTTGGTGAATAGCAGACAAGGTAAATAGTGAGCCCTTGGGTTTTTCTTTTTCTAGCATTTTCCCATAATCACAGATGAAATTCAGAGAAAAAAAAGTGGTCTTCTTTTTGTTCAAAGTTTATGAAGAGAGAGAGATGCCCCAAACAAAGGGACTTGACCCTATTCCACCAGGAAGCCACACAACTCTCAAGGGACAACATCCAGAACCTCTCATCAAAGCCTAAAATGTTGACCTAGTGCATAACACATAAGGTGTGGGTCACTCGACATTCTGCTTAGTTCTTGCTCCTGTCTCCCCAGCAGACACAGGGCGGGAACCAACCCAGAGAAGAGGCAAGTCCTACAGATGTGCTGATTGCTGACTGGGCTGTAGTTATGTAATTATCCTGACTATTTTTGCTTATAGGACATCCCTTCCCAGGAGATCCCAGGCAAGGTGTTGGCCAGCCTGACCCATTCTGAGGTTGAAGGACATAGTAAGAATCACTGACCATTTATGGTATTCTGCAGGCTGGGTCAGGAAGTGGTTACAAACGCCAGCTGTGAGGAAGCCAGTGTGAACCCACTGTTTTCTCTGGAGAGTAGAGAGGAGGCTTATGTTGTTTCTTTTGCTGGATGTGGAAGACTCATTTAGATAGCTTTGTCCTCAGTAGATTCAGAGTCTGATGGTAGTTGGCTTCATGGTCCAAAGGTGGCCACATTCTTGATACATCCTCATTGTGGAGAAAGCTCGTTGGATCAGGACTGTGGTAAGGATACTGACCCCATTTATGAAGTCTCCACCTTCATCATTTCAGCTAATCCTAATTTCCTCCCAAAGACCCACCTTCTGATACTATCCCAGTAGGGGATGTAGTATTTCAGCATATGCATTGGGGGAGGGATAAACACACAACAGTGACTCAGGTAAAGCTTTTCTTTGGGCAATGTGCACTACGTGATTCTATCAAGTATCTAGTATGCAGAATTTGTCTGCGGTATGTGACTAGATTGTCTAACTTGATGTAACAAGTTTCTGATGTAGATGCTACTGTGAGTTTCTTTTTCCCGAAGAGGAAAGAGAGTAGGAGAAAGGTTAAGTAACTTCACCACTTACAGGCACACCAAAGTCTGAATCCAGGTCCTCTTGGAGCAGAGCTTGCTCTTTAGCTTATCTTAATTGATTGCATTATAAGAGTTCTGTGACCTTGTTTTCACTAGTATGACGAGGCAGAGGTAATCTGAGTGAAGCACTGAAAAGCTCTCATCCAGGTCTCCTGTGGGAACTCTTTCTTTAGGGCGATGTAAACAAACATCTACTTCTTCCTTACAGTGCACCAATAACAAACCAAAGTATAATTCTGCCAAAGCTCACCTGGAGAAGCCAACGAGTTTATTGGGCTTACTTGTAGAGCATGGGTGAAAGGCCACAGGAGGGGAAGTGACCCCCAAAGCAGCACCCCCCACTGGAGAGTCTCACCCCAGCATGGATGATGACTTCCTCACAGCTGTCTAGATGGAGCTCCCTGTTTAATTAATCTTCCATAGTCCTTAGACTCTAGCACCTCCCAAGATGCTGAGGCTATGCCAATTAGAACAAAATTACAGTGGACTGGGAGGTGTGGGTAAAGAGTGGGTGAGATATCAGGTGGGCACTACCCTGTTTCTTCCTTTTATGAGGAAATATTGTTGTCAGTTGTTCATCTTGAAGATCTTTTGCAAGTGGTCAGGGCTGCTCTCATGGAGCTGATGGCTATTATAAGGGAGAGATGGCCTAGCGGGTAAGAGCGCCGACCGCTCTTGCAGAGGACCCGGGTTCAATCCCCAGCACCCACATGGCGGCCGAGAACCATCTGAAACTCCAATTCCAGGAGAGCTCCAGTTCCAGGGGAATCCGAGACCGTCTTCTGACCTCCGCGGCATTGCACGACACGGGTGCACAGGCTTGCATGCAGACAGTACATTCACACATTACAGAAATAAATAAAAATTAATAATAAAAAAGGATAGTTCTATACGACAAACTCTGACATAAACAGTACTAAAAGCCTTAGTCTGTATGCCTTGTTGATATCTCCATGCACACTCTGAGAGCAAATATATGAAAAACATATATGCACTTAGGGCTATAGGGGTTGTTTTTTCCCCAATAATGGGAAAATTTCTTTTATATATCACTATGCCTCCTTTTCTGAGGTTTTACTTTCTACAGTTTTAATTACCCACTGTTAACCTCATTTGAAAAATATTAAATGGAAAATTCCATAAGTAAACAATTAACAGATTCTAAATTGCACACCATTCTGAGTACTGTGGTGAAACCTTGCATCGCCTCCTCCATCCTGCTGGGTCCATGGTTTATCTTTGTCCAGAGGATCCACACTGTATACACTACCTGCCCGTTAGTCACTTATCAACTGGATCTCATTTGTCAGACCCACTATCATGATGTCACAGTGTTATTCTAAGTGCCATTTATTTAACTTAATCATGGTCCAAGGTGCAAGAATAATCATGCTTAGCAATTTGAATATGGCAAGGAGTAGCCATGAAGTGCTTCTTTGAGTTGAGAGGTGAAAGTTCTTGACTTAATAAGGATCAGGAAAAATAATCCTGCTGAAGTTGCTAAAACCTACTGTGAGAATAAATCTGCCATTTGTGAAAGTGTGCAGAAAATGGATTCCTGATGGTTTTGCTGATGTACCCACAGTGTAAAAGTTATGGCTGTGGCATGTGACAAGCTCTTGGCTAGGATAGAAGGCAAGAAATGACAGGATTCAGTAATACCCAAGCTTTCAGGCATATGCTAGGGTGCTGTTAGCTGCTGGGCATAAGGAGATGACTGGAAATAGTTTGTTCTACATATCATGACATCATAGGCATTGCAATAGATAAAAACTACAGCTACCTTACAAATTGTCATCCAGAGCTGGGCATGGTGGCACACGCCTTTAATTCTAGCACTCGGGAGGCAGAGGCAGGCAGATCTTTGTGAGTTCAAGGTCAGCCTGGTCTACAGAGTGAGTTCCAGGACAGCTGGGGCTACAGGGAGACCCTGTCTTGAAAAGACAAAAATAAAATGATCATCCCAATCTTCATGACAATCCACAGTCTACACTATGTAGTCATTTTCATGTTTATGAACATCCATATGTTTCTGATTTTCTTTGGCCTCTGCTAATAACCCAACAATAAACATCTTTGTGTGCTTATATCCAGGATGGAGACTGGAAAGCCAGATAATCTGAATATGTATTTTTCTAAAAATTGCTGGATTTCTTTTCCCAACAGGTTGAAGCACTTTGTGCCCCGCTCAGCAGTGTAAGAGGGCATCTCTTTTTCTTGGCCAGCATTGCCATGACTTGGTGGCCTAGGGGAATCCCAAGCCATAGAGGGTATCTATTCTCTGCTCCTCCAGGGAGATGCACAACTGAGCAACCAAGAACCTGTCCTAAATCGGCCAGCACCTCTCAATCTCAGCAGCACATTCAAGGCCCCCGGGCCTTCCTTTAAAACCCAGGATCTAGATATCTCAATCTAGAAAATTCTGCTTATGTGTTCCTGACTAGGCACAGACAACGGTGTTTTAAAAAGTTCTCCAGGGCCTTCCATGCCCTGCCAAGCAAGGTAGGGACCACGCAGACATAGCACCAGATTTCCCTTTCCCCTTTCCTTTCCTCTTTCTTCTCAGTCCTGAGCTTCTCCTTCCGTCAGTGAGAACTTGACTGAATTGGAGGCTATAGGGCCTCCCCTTCACCTGGCAGCCTCTCCCAACGCTGTCCCGAGCATGCAGAAACATCCCTGTGAGGATTGGCTTTTTAAAAATTTAAAATTAATGTTTATTTTTATTATTATTATTACTATTTTTTTTGAGACAGGGTCTCCATGGAGCCCCAGCTGGCCTGGAACTTGCTATGTAGACCAGGCTGGCCTCGATTTCACAGAGCTGTGCCTGCCTCTGCCTCCAGAGTTCTGGAATGTTTTTCTGTTTTGTGTGTATGAATGCTTTGCCTGCATTTATCTAAGGGCACCACATGCATGCAATGCCCTTGGAGGTCAGAAGAGGGCTTTGGGTCCCCTGGAACTGGAGTTACAGTTAGTTGTTAGCTGCCCTGTGGAAGCTGGGAATGCAGCCCAGTCCTCTGTAAGAGCAGCCAAGGCTTCATCTCTTCAGCCCCAGGGCTAACTTTTAATTCCTATGCCAAAACCTCATCACTGAACTGAGAATTTGGGGTGTGTGGTCCGAACACAGAATTTTGTGATGCTGCCAACTTGGCTATAAGGAACAGGCTGGTAGGGCCGCAGACGCTGCGGACTCCAGGGCCCCTATTGTGTGGGGTTAGTGCTCATTCTGCCTGTTGGGCAAGAGGAGGTTTTTATGAAACAATGATCCGGTGTCTGGGCACCCCATGTGACCCTGCACTTGGGAGGGGAGGGGGCCAGCCAAGGTTAAGTCTACTAGCAGCTGAGCTGAGCCACCCAGGGTGGTCTGTGTGTTGATGAGTGTGGATAATGAGAGGCTTAGCAGAGAGGCTCAAACTTTACAGTGTATTAGAATCACCAGGTGAGAGTTGAAAAAATCCTGATGCCCAGAATTTATCCCACACCAGCAAAATCAGAATCTCTGAGGACGGGGCTCGGTGCCAACATTTTTTTAAAGCTCCTCAAGTGATTCACTGTGTGCAGCCATGTTTGCAAAACAGCACCTCAGGGTGCACCTAGCATGTGTGTGTCACCACGGTTACTAGCTATGTGGGACTGGCAGTGCTGGGGCCCAGCCCTTGTCTGCCTGGTGCTGCTTTCAACTAGTTCTATCCAGTTATTGAGCTCTGATTAGTTTCAGAAGCAGTTTGCTTCCTGAAAGATGGACGTCATTATCTTTTTTTCATGAGGCAGAAAGACCCCTTGAAGTTTTACACATAGGAATTATTTCCTGGTTCTGTAGGACCCTGGCTGTCCTGTTGCCAGCTATGAGCTGGTCGGCACACATTGAGAGTTTAAGCAGAACTGGGCGAGCACCTGCGTGGCTCTCCCCTCAGCACACAAATATTGCCGCTCTGGGGCTTCCCACGTGATCTCCTGGCACGTGTTACTCAGAGTGAGTGAAGGGTGTCAGTCAGGCTGGTGGGGTGACAGTGAATGACAGGTGTCAGGCTGGTAGGCCAGTTTCAAAGGACTGGCCCATGCCTGTAGTCTCCAAGCCTGCAGCGGTGCATCTGGAGTAAGGGTGAGGGCTGGGACGACTCTTCCAGGGCAGCCACATGAGTCATGCCCAGAGTGTTCCTTGGGTAGCAAGGGGCAGGGTGGCAGGTAAAAGGATGGATGGTGGGCACTTCCCTGGGGTGGTGTATTAGGCAGAGTTTGTGAGAGGGATAGAGACAATAGAATGTGTGTAATAGGAAGGATTTATTAAACTGGCCCATGTTAGGGGATTAGGTATTCCAATAATGGCCATTTGCATGCTGGAAAAGCAAAGAGCACAGTAACTGCTCAGGCTAAAAGGTTGGACAACTCAGCAGCCCAGTCTGGTGCTGAAAGGCTAGAAGTTCCCTAGGACAGACTCTGGTACTGAGTCTAGGTTCCGAAGAAGGGAGAAGCTGAAGTTTGATGTCAGCGTGGGATCATAGCTGCAGATTCACTGACTCAGAAAGAAAAAGGGAGGGAAGGCAGGTGCACACACCTTTTCCCTTAGACCTGTGTCCTTCTGGGCCGCCCACCGGAAGGTTGCCGCCCATGCTGAGGCCCATTTCCCTCTGGAAACGCCCTCACAAACATGCCCAGAAGTGTGTCTCCTAGGTGATTCGAAATCATGTCAGCTTGATGAGTGAGACCAACCATCACAGGTGGGCCAGCTGGTATCATCCACACAGCAACAGGATGCTGAGGAGACTCCCACAAATGCCAGTCCTCAGAGAGGTGTGGTCACATAGCAGTGTCTCCCCCTGGAGAAGGTAGTGTATGGGAGAAGCCTCCCTCTGTCAAAGGCAGCCTGACCTAAAGTCTAAATGATATAGTAGTAGACACTGAGATAGAGACCAAGTGCACTTGAACACCCAGGGTCCCATGCCCAGAGGGCTTCCCTTAACTTTTGCTTTTGAAAAATGTCAGGGACTGTTGAAAGAGCAGATTAATAGAGGCTGACCCCTTGTTAGTGACAAACTTGCTTCATGTATCTTCCCTGTGCTCCAACCCCCACATGTGTTTACCATAAACTTCTCATTTGCAGTAGATCACCCATGATGGTTGTTCATCCTTATATGCATTCTCTGACACAGCAGCAATACCGTGACCACTCTCAAGAATCTGGTTCTAATAATGTCACTTAAATATACTTCTGATTCACATTGCTCCTATTTTCCTGATAATTTTCTTTATAGTTTGTTTAATCCAGGGTCCAGTCAAAGATCCCATGTCGCATCAAGCTGTCATGTGTCCATGGTCTCCTTTAATCTGGTGTGGTCTGTGCACTATTTATTTATTTAGTTACTTACTTACTTACATACTTACTTATTACATTGGCTTTTTGGTGAGTCCCTAATAAGGGCAGTTTTCACAGGTCCCCAGGCATTCCCGCATACAGCAGAGCTGAGAAGTATGGTGGTAGTAGACTGAATGTTTGGTAAATATTTATATGGGAAAATGAACAAAGATACAGGCTACAGGGCTGAGGGCAGCCTTTTGCCTGGTCAATCCCTGTCAGCTCTTTGGAAAAGCAATACTTTTCAGATGCCTTCATCACACAGCCAGGTCCTTATAGCATTTTTTACTAATTGTGTCAGTTCCTTTCTGGTGGCTCAGCACCTTTGCCTCCCAGATCTCCAACTCCCATCACCAAGAAGGGGCAGAGATGGCACCCGTTTCTCCCTTAGCAGCAGCAGTGGGATGTTGCTAATGTTCTGCAAAGCAGGATGGTCCTTTCTGAGACTACCACAGCACCTGCTCCAGCCACAATGCATCCAGTGCTCCTGACTCTTCTTATTCACTTCACACTGACTTTTATTTGGGGGCTGAACCTTCTTATTCATTTCAACTCAGTCCTTATCACTTTGGGGAAGCCTTGGCAGCTTCCCTATTTTGGGTTTGTATTCCTCCTTGGATTCATCCATCAGTCAGGTCTCTGTTCCTACAAATAATTATAGAGAGGAAAGGGTTGTTTTGGCTCATAGTCTTGTGTATTCCCAGGCTAAGATCTAGTGGCTATGTGGCCTCTGATGAGACAGGACATCAAACCAGAGTATACAATGGAGCAAACTGCCTGCCTTAGGAGCCAGGAAGCAAGAAGAGAGGAAGAGACAGTCCCCATTTGAATGCACACTAGTAACCAAAGGCCTTTCACAAGTCCCCCCAAAGGTTCCATCACCTCCTAAAAGCACCACCTCAGGTGTACATCTTCAACACATGGATATTTGGGTGACAGTGCCCATATTCACATGGTGGCAGCTCCTCTGACATCATCTGCTCTCAGCAGATCTCTATCATATGTGATGTTGTGAACATCACGGCCAGCGAGCACTGGGAGTCCTGGAACTCCATTCAGGGATCCATGCCCAGAGTTTTCCATCACCGGTTAGAAACCAGACTCATATGTTCCACTTAGACCAGTGGCATCAGCGTGTGACTTTCCTAGGTCTTCATAGGCATATGCTGTGAACAGCTTGGCTACTTGCCTTGAACCCTGGCTGTCAAGCACAGAGCCCATGTACTCACCTGCCCCTGTTTGCTGAGCCCCCGCTGTGTATGGCTTCATAGAAAGGCACAGAAGCACATCCTGCCCATCATCCTGTCCTTCCTCGCCTGCCTCCCCACTCGCTAGTCCTGCTGTGCTGCAGCCCCAGGCACTGCTGGAGACCGTCTCACTCCACTAGGGTTTCCGTCCTTTGAGGCTGTCCTCGGACCCACCTCTGGCCCACTCTGTCACAGTGCCTCCCTGGGCTTCCCTGGCTTCCATTCCTCTGTCCTCAGCACAGGAGCTCTTGGGTGGGTGGAGCAGTGTGGAGTTCTCTCCTCTCTCTCCTCCATTGCACATTCTATCTCTACAGACCTCTCCTTCCTCAGGGCCCCTCTTGCCCCCTTCTAGTGACTCTGTGTCATTCTCATTCAACGGGGAACCTATTCAAGTCATCTCTCTCTGTCTACAGTGTCTCTCCTCTCTCACTGGTTTCCAGATCATTTCTCCTGTCTTCAAACACAGCTCATCCTTCTGTTCTAAAAACAGTCTCATTGACCTGGTACCCCTCATGCTACTGTCCCACACATTCCTGCTGTGTAGGTTGCTGGATTCTGGAAAGAGTCATTTGCCACCCACGCCTGCTCTTGCTCCTACTAATCCCAGAATCCTTTGCAGTTGAGTAGATGTCCCTTTCCTTCTGTTGTAATGGATGTTTTAAAGGTCATCAACAATGTCCTAAACACCACATCTAATAGTCCTCTTGAATTCTTCTTTGCTTCTCTGTGGCGTGACCCTAGTCCCCTTCCCTTTTGACTTCCTTCTGTTTGGTTTTCCCTCCAATTTGTACACACTGATCTTTTATCTGCCTTCCTTTCCTCTCAGTCTGAATATAGTTCATATATGTTTTGACCTTGACTCCATTTCTTCTTGTTTTATACTGAGTTCCAGTTGATGGGTTATGGGTCAGAGCTGACCTGAAGATTTGTTTTGTTTGACCTATTTAATATTTTAGGACTCTGAAAACTACATAAAACTGAATTTCAAGATTCTTGAGAGAGGAGGGGAGGCACTGGATCCATAGTTGTCAAGACAGCAACCAGCCAGGGTCGGGTAGAAGATGGCCTCTAAGGGTGAGAGCCATGTCCTTCAGATCACCCCTATCCCACAACTCTCAGAGGGGCCACATTCATTTGAGGGTAAGATCCTGTGCTCTCCAGGGCTTGTGGAGCTTCTGTCACAACTGCCTTTGGTTTGATCCCAGATCTCTGCCTCCCATACTGCTCTCTCTACATCTCCAGATATATGATGTTAAACCATTGATATAGAGTCTTTACTTCTCTAATCCTGGCCCTCAAACTTGGTCTGGGAAAAGAGAGTGAATGAGCCACATTTCCTCACCTGTTTGAGTTTTTTTAAATCTACATTTTTTAAATTATTTTTTATGTGTACGAGTGTACTGTCTGTATGTAGGTTGGTGCACCCATGTTGTGCAATGCTGCAGAGGTCAGAAGAGGGCATTGGATTCACTGGAACTGGAGTTAAAGACAGTTCTTAGGCACCATGTGGGTGCTGGGAATTGAACAGTTGAGCAGTTGGTGCTCTTAACTGCTGAACCATCTCTCCAGCCCCTGTTTGAGTTTTAAACCAATTGAAGATAGTGTCTAGATGAGGGTTAACGCATGGCATCATGGGGCCGGAGAGATGGTTTGGTGGTTAAGAGTGCTTGTTGCTCTTCCAGAGGACCTGAGGTCAGTTCCCAGCACCCACATCAGGTGGCTCACAGCTGTGTGTAACTCCAGCTCCAGCACACCCAGTGCAGATACTCACACAGACACATGTATACAAATACACAATGAAGAAGAGTATCTTTATTAAAGAAATGTGGCATCACATCTAGCTCATTGCATGGAGGGGATGGCGGGACTCTGGCATCTTTATTAATTATTTTTATTTTATGTATCTGAGTGTTATACCTGCATGCATGTAAGTGCACCCATATTGTGCAAGGCCTGCAGAGGGCAGAAGAGGGTGTTTGATCCCCTGGAACTGACGTGGGCCTCCACATAGGTGCTAGGATTCAAACCCGGGTCCTCTGCAAGAGCAGACGGTGCTCTTAATTGCTCATCCATCTCTCCAGCCCCTGACTCTGGCATCTTTGAATACAAGGGAAAGAGTAGCAAAGAAACTGGTTCTAGGTTAGTTTTGCTGCAGAGACAGGCTCTGGGTCCTGGCCACTCACCCACAGACTGGCACAATGCACCCACTGCACACCTACCTACTCACCACCTGCCTACAGGTGAGTGGTGGAGGAGCACGAGTAAGAGAGGCCAGGCCACGGGCTTCCCCCTCACCACTTCTCCAGGATGTGGGGCAGTTGATGGCTATTTCTGTTTGGGAGGTTCAAACGGGAATGTGAAAAGATGATAAGGGTCACAGCTGCCAGAGCTCACCATTGCTTTTCAACCCTGGGTGAGACACTGTCTTCAAAGCCGCCGTGGGTTCAGTACCCTATCTGTTAGCACCCTGTGGCTCCTGCCTCCCATGGGCTCTGTGAATGACAACCTTTGCCTCTGGCCCTCAATCTCATTTCTTTCTTCTGGACAATCTTAGCAGCTTCTTAGGCTTTCTTTGTTTCTTGTTTTGTCTGCTTGTTTTTTGCTTGTTTGTCTTGGGTTCTGGGGTATTCCCTTATCCTTCCCCTCAGTACTCCCCACACTGTGGCGCTGGAACGAGGCGCGCAAACCTTGATCATGTGTAGTTTCCTCATCCACAGCCACTAGATTCCAGTTTTAAAGCACAAACATCAATACAGAACCTGACATTGTTCCCGAGCCCCTGTGACTTCCATCTCATCTGTCTTTAACCTCACCAAGTGCCTGCTGTCAGGGACTTGTTTGCTCACTCAGTACTTATTGAGCACCTGCCATGCACAAGACAGATGCACAGTTGCTCCTCTGTGTGCCAAGTACACAAGAGAAATACTGGACACAGTCACTGCTCTTTGATTTCCATTCTTTTTGCCATTTTGTGCACAATATTATCATCTTGAATATTCTTCTCTTAGCTAAAATGTTTCTATGCAGCAGTAAAGAAAGATGACATCATGAACTTTGCAGGTAAATGGATGGAACTTGAAGCCATTATGCTAAGTGAAGGAACAGTCCCAGAAAAAAAAGGTGAATGGTTTCCTTCATTTGTGCATGAAATACACAAAATATCAATAAAAAAGAACATAAAAATGCTATCTTGTCTCAATTCAATTTTTTAAATTTTATTTATTTATTTATTTATTTATTTATTTATTTATTTGAATGTACTGTCTGCATGTAGGTTTGTGTACCCGTGTCGTGCAATGCCGCGGAGGTCAGAAGAGGGTGTCGGATTCCCCTGGAACTGGAATTCTTCTGAAATTGGAGTTACAGATGGTTCTCAGCCACCATGTGGGTGCTGGGGATCGAACCCGGGTCCTCTGCAAGAGCAGTTGGCGCTCTTAACTGCTAGGCCATCTCTCCAGCCCTCAATTCAATTTTATTTATTTTTGCAGTATTGGGGATGAACTCAGGGCTCCGTGGACATTAAGCAAGTGCTCTGTCACTGATCTACATGCCCTGGCCTTTATGTTTCAATTCATATATCCTTTCCATGTTTGTATATTTTGATGGATATTTAAAGCCCATCTTTCTGTAAGATGATGCCTGTTTACTTGTTCAATCTTCCTTGTACCTGGCTGTATTCTCCCTGAAGTCCAAGCCTGTATCTCCCTCAGCCTTGGCTCCCCACAATGCTGTGCAGTCTGAGCTCATATGAAGTGCTTTATAGACGCCTATCTATACACCTGCATCTTCTCTGAAGTAGAAGTTGAACAAATCCAAAGAAAACTGTTTTAAGGCTCAAATAAATTAAGCATGAACCTTGGTGTTACTATATATAGTGCTACAGGGTCAGATATGTCACAGTCAGTTAACAGCACATTGTAAGCCACCTACAGTTCATTTTAAAATAAAGCAATGTTTGAAAATTTTAAATAATATTTATTATTCCCCTCTTCGTTTCTGCTATAACCAAGTTGGATCTGCCTTCCTTTTACTTTTCCTTCCTTCCTTCCTTCCTTCCTTCCTTCCTTCCTTCCTTCCTTCCTTCCTTCTTCCTTCCTTCTTTCCTTCTTCCTTCCCTCCCTCCTTCCCTCCCTTCCATTTCTTTGAGACAGCTGGCCCGGAACTTGCTTTGTAGACAAGGCTGGCCTTGATCTCACAGAGATCCATCTGCCTCTGCCTCCCAAGCACTGGGATTAAAGGCGTGCAACATCATTGGGATCCCTTTCTTATTTTCAATGATGGAACAAACAAAAACCCGAAGCTTCTATAAGAACCGTTTATTCTTGCCCTTCTTGTATCACTCCTCGAACTTGACCTTGGCCTCCTCTCTAGCGTTGCATTTTCAAGCTGGGTCTCTAAAGACATCCTTGTGGATTACAGTTCTGCCCAAGGGGATGTCCACAGAGTCCTTTGTAGCATGAGGTGATTGTAAACATTCATGAAAAACTTGCTATTTGACCTCTTGGTGATGTCTTGTCCATGTTGGGATGCTTCTTTGTGCACAGCAGTCAACTTCCACTGTCAAAGCATGGCTGTCAGTGTGAGGTGCCCTCACCAGTGTTCTTCATAATGGTGGCTCTGCATTCAGAGCAGCAGACAGTCAGGACCAGCACCACTTTCCCAGGTTTCCTGAATATGCCCATCTTGATAGCAACCAGCAGACTCTTTACTGGTTTCTTATTGCTCATACACTCATTACAGCTCTACTGAATCACCTCTGCAAAGACTGCTGTGTGTCCTTCCCAGGCTTACAGGCTCCGATGGTCACGTCAAGTTTCTGTTCCTCCAGTGACCTTCATGACCTTCTCCAGTGGCCTCTGCCAGGTGATCCATTGTCTTGTCTCTCCAGCTTGAACCTAGGCTAGATAGACAATACCCTGCCATTTGGGGGAGGCTGTACTTTCTTTAGATTAGAAAAGTTCTCCTAAGCCCCCCACCCCAATTCCTGCATGAAATCTTTAGGCTGTATTCCATAGATCTTTTTCTTGCCTTCCTCAGCAGGTTCTGTATGTGCAGCATTTAAAATACAGACCAGTCTACTCTTTAGACAGGTAGTTGGTGCTTAGGAATTTGCATTTTTATAATGATCTACCAAAGGATTCTCACAGGCAACAGTCAGGGAAATAGTAACTCTGGGGGACTCCACAGTTGTGTGCTGTGGTCTCAGGTTGGTGTGTGGGTATTGGTAAATCTTTCATATCCCACCTCTATACTGTACTCTTCCTAAAGGCAGGGCCATATCATTAATTCATCTATTTTTGGTCAATGGAAAGGCCATTTCATGCACACAGTAAACTATTCAGAAAGTGTTTGTAGACTGAATGAATGCACAGATACATTGATGTTACAGAGGAGACCTCTGATGAGATGAGACTCAGTGGGCAACATGAGGCTGTGTAATAGCCAAGGACTGAGAGGAGATTCAAACAGAAAGAGCTTTAAATTTCAATATTTTGGGTAAGATTCAAGTGATAATCAGAGTTCTATGGAGTCATTTTGCTTCTAGGGTCAAAGTATTCCTCATAGATTGAATTATTTCCAGTTGGAGGAAATGCTCATCTTTATAAGAATTCTCAGTATGTACCTTATTATTTGGTTGTTTCCTTCTGGCTCTGATGATCAACTGGGTGTTTTTAAAATAGAACATTTCAGTTCTTCCAGAAACTAGTCCCTGAGGTTGCTCTGGCAACCACCTTAAAAACTGCAGAGTTTTATCCTAAGTTCCCAAACTTCTCAGGGTTTTTGACTACCATGCTGTTTTTTTCCGCTAGTGTTCTGATTGAAAGGTTACCATTAATTAATTTTAATTACTTCAGTAAATCACCTAAAGCACTTTCAAAAGCCCCAGCATGCTTAGCATCCTTGCTGTGTGCACCATCCCTAGACTGTACTGGTTTGCTCTCTGGACTCAGGGAAATACCATCCTTTGAAGCATGTGTACCAGGAATCATATATACACTGCCTGGGAGGCCTTCCCAGTTCTCTTAGTTTATTTAAACCATAATCACTGCACCCATTACTTCTAGAAATTGTCTCTGGTTTTATTGAAAAGTCAGAGAGAGATATCAACATATGTTGGCTGGGAAGTATGTGCAGTTTTGATTGTCCTAGACAAGTCTTTGTACAGTTCCTGGTTTTGTTGCTGATCTCACAACCTTGGCCTTGTCTTGATTGTTGGATGTACCCTGCCCATGTACACATGTGTGTCAGCCCACGACTTGATGCCTATCAGTCCATGGGCTGTCAGCCCAGTAGCCAGTCCTAGCCAAGTCAATGGGCTGTGTAACCTTGGGACTCAGACTTGAACTGCTCTCAGCTTCATTTCCCAGAGTGTAGCATGGGGATCATAAAAGCTTCTGCTTCCTAAATTTTGCAAGGATTAGACAGGACAACACTGAACAAATATTAACCATTGTTCTAGTTTGTCTTCCATTGCTGTGACAAAACACTCTGACTGACACCAACTTGGGGAGGAAAGGGTTTCTTCAGCTTACATCTCCTGGGTCACAGTTCATCACTCAGGGAGCCCAAGGCAGGAACTCAGGGGAGGAACCTGGAAGACAGGAGCTGAAGCACAGGCCATGGAGGAATGCTGTTCACTGGCTTGCTCCTCTGACCCATGCCCAGCCTGCCTTCTTATACCGTACACAACCACCTGCCCAGGGTGGCGCCACTCATTGTGGGCTGGGCCCTCCCACACTGCCTGACAATCAAGACAATACTCCACAGATGTGGCCACAGACCAATCCAATGGAGCCAATTCCCCAATTGAGGCTCCCTCAACCCACAGGTGTGTCAAGTTGACACTAAAGCTATCCAGCACAATTGACCCCTTGTCAACACACAATACACATCACTATTAAACCACCACTTTTCCAGTTCTTATCCCCAAAGTATGATGTTAACATGAATCACAACCTAAGACAGTACAAACTTAAAAGCCCCACAGTCCTTAAAATGTCCAAACACTTAAAAGTTCACAGTCCGTTAAAAGTCTCTTAACTGTGGGCTGCTGTAAAATCCAAAACAAGTACTGTCTTATTTCAAAGAGAAAAATCAGCCACACTCAAACAAAACCTAAGTCCAGCAAAGTAGCTCAAGGCTGGACACCTGGGATTCACTCACGATCTCCTGGGCTCCAAAGGGTCTCAGCAGTTCCCCATCTCTGACTCTGCCATCCATGGCACACACAGCTCATCTCGCAGGCCCAGGCTGACTCCATTTCACACCTGCTACTGCTCTTGGTAGTTGTCCCATGGTCCTGGCATCTCCAAAAAGCTGGGGTTGCCACTGAAACTGAGGCAGCACCTTCACCAATGGTCTCTCCTGGTGCAAAGCCTCAGTTCTCTCCATGACCCCTGCAATCCTGGGGTCTTCACTGCAACCGAGGTGCATTTCCACCAATGGTCTTTCCTGACCTCTCAGTGCCAAGCCTCGGCTGCTCTCTGTGACCTCCTCAAATTTCAACACCAGAACCATACTGGATACTCTTACACACTACCAAGTCCTGCTTCTGGCTTGAGATGGAGGCTCAGGCCCCTTCTGGAACACAGCTTCTGTGTGCTGACCCTGAAGAAATTCTTCCCAGAAGATTTCACCACAGTAATGCTGGTCTCTTGTCACTTACAGCTGATTCTTCAGCCCCAGCTAACCAGCATCAATTGTCCTAGTACAACAAAGATTTCACTTCAGGTTCTGGTCTCTTGTTACTTACAAAGCTGATTCTTCAGCCCCAGCTGACCAGAACACACAGGTTAAACAGTTCTGAATGATCTCTGCTTCCTTTTGAAACTAGAAACTTCACAAGCCAGGCCTCATCTTCTACAACTCAGCAAAACTGCTCCAAGCTCCACAGCAATGATCTTTAGGCATTCAATGATTTTCCCAGCCCAAAGTTCCAAACACCTCCACAATCCTTCCCCAGAACACCAAGGTCAGGTCTGTCACAGCAATACCCCACTCTTCTGGTACCAATTTCTATCCTAGTTTGTCTTCCATTGCTGTGACAAAACACTCTGACCGACACAAACTTGGGGAGGAAAGGGTTTATTCAGCTTACATTTCCTGGGTCACAGTTCATCACTCAGGGAGCCCAAGGCAGGAACTCAGGGCAGGAACCTAGAGGCAGGAGCTGAAGCACAGGCCATGGAGGAATGCTGTTCACTGGCTTGCTCCCCTGGCTCATGCCCAGCCTGCCTTCTTATACCATACACAACAACCTGCCCAGGGTGGCACCACTCATTGTGGGCTGGGTCCTTCCACACTGCTTGACCACCAAGACAATACTCTACAGATGTGGCCACAGGCCAATCCAATGGAGCCAATTCCCCAATTGAGGCTCCCTCAACCCATGGGTGTGTCAAGTTGACACTAAAGCTATCCAGCACAACCATCTTCTATTATTATTATTATTGTTATTAATTATTGACCAGCATATACATACTTAACTCTGTTTTATTGAAAGAAAGGGGAAATGCATTGGCATTTTTTTACTGGTCCTGGGGATTGAACCCAGGGCCTTGAACATACTAAGCAAGCATTCTACTACTGAGCTATATCCTTGTCCTTTTTTTAATATTTCATTTTGAGACAGGGTATCACTAACTACCCAGAGAGGTTTTGAATTCACTCTTTAGCCCATATAGAACTTGTGCTTGCCTCCTGATAGCATTAGCTGTTTCTTAGCTAATATGAAATCCATCTGTTTTAGTACCCTGGCCTCACTGAGTTTTGTTCCTCTAATTTCAATGCAGTTTTCCTGACCTGGGCCAGTTTATCCCTCTTTAGGCAAACTGGTGGTCCCTCGCTCCTGGGAGGTCATCATAGTGATGCTGAGCTTAGTGTGGACACCAGATCAGCATAGTGCAGCACAGTCCAGAGCTCCTAGGCTCAAGTGATCTTCCTGTCTCAGCCTCCTGAGAGCTGGGACTACAGGCATATGCCACCACTCCTAGCTTAAATGCAATTTTTAATTGGTCTATAACATATATAATATGTCTTATGCATCTTCTAAGAAGCCTCAATCATACCTGGGCTTCATGAAATTAAAGCTGTCTCCAGATACCAAGTTTAGAAATCACATACATCACCAGGCGAGGTGGCACATACCCATAACCCCAGCACTCAGGAGGCAGAGGCAGGTGGATCTCTGAGTTCTAGGCCAGCCTGGTCTACATAACAAGTTCCAGGATAGTTGGGGCTATAGGAAAATCCTGTCTCAAAAATACAAAATAAAATAAAATAGAAATTATATACAAGGTGTTCCAATAACCAATGTTTTTAACATTTCTGGAGATGCTATCAGAATAGCATCAAAAAGACATCCTTTATCAGGCTCCTTAAATTACTGAGAATTAAGGAGCACACAGGCAGAGCCTCACTTTTCAAGACTGCTTGCTTTGTATACCCTGGCATGTGTGAAGGATACATATGGAAGGCCTGGCTTGTATCTTGCATACATTCACAGACTGTGGTCTCAGGTAGCATAAATTCTGCCTGTCTTAGGGCTCTGGCATCTACCAGTAACTAAATAATGTCTGGGAAGTTCGGAGGTGTCCTGGCCATGATTGGGATTCTAGGGAGAAGTGATTACTTGGACCACAGGTCATTCCATGCATCTGCTATTGATTATTATTAAATACATACCCTGTGTCAGGGGGCAGCACAGGAGAGACTCCGACTCCCCCAGCTTATGAATACATTGCCAGAATTCTGAAATTCACCTGTAAGTGAAGATCTAATGTTCATCCCAGTGCACACCGCACTCCTGTAGTGAAGATCTAATGTTCGTTCCAGTCCTGTAGAACTGCCTCTTCCAAACAGCTGAGCTCACATGCAGCCAATCAGGGCCCTATCTCCATGCACCTCTCTAGCTGCTACCCACCAGGAGCCTTTGTCCCAGTGGCTCTCTAGATGGCATGGGGAGCAGTGGTGACCTCGGCATCTTAGAATCCATGGCATTTTTGTTCCCTGTTGCCTTTGACTCCTTTGCAATGGCTGGCTATCTGCATCTTCTTTGCCTTAATCACAGGGCACCCAGTTTTCCTGCCTTCTGCCCTCTGGCTTCCTTGATGCTTCTCTGTCTGGTCCTTCCTGGCTTCTCCATCTTCCCTCCCTCCCTCTCTCCCTTCCTTCCTCCCTCCCTCCCTCCCTCTCTCCTTCCTTCCTTCCTTCCTTCCTTCCTTCCTTCCTTCCTTCCTTCCTTCCTTCCTTCCTTCCTTCCTTCCTTCCTCCTGTGTTTCTTTTGTCTCCTGAGTACCGGTCACACCAAGGACATAGCTCTGAGCTTGTTCTCAGTATCATCACTCTCCGATCACCCAGATATCTGATCTAAGCCCAGGACTTCATTTATATTGCTGTCTCCATAGTATCCAAATCCCTCTTCTAGGACCAGCTTCTGCATCCCACTGCCCTGCATGTTTTCTGGGTACTCCAGACCCTGGTCTGTGGGGAGCTTACATCCTCCTGTGAAAGTGTTTTTGCTCCCAGTATTACCCATTTAGTGAGTTGGCCAGGCAGCAGGCTGCCGAGTGAAGTCCTGAATTCTCTACTCCCTCTCCCTTCCAGCTAATTAATAAAGGCCTCCTCAGTGCTTTTCAAACCCGTCAGTGTGAGTCTGTCCCTTCTCCCTCTAACCAACTGTCTTGACCGTTGTCATCCCTGGCCTGAAGTGCTGCAAATGACAAGTGAGTCCAGAGCATTGCTCCTCTCCCTGAGCTTTGATATTTCAGGGCTGTTTTCCCAGAGGATCCCAGACTCCCAGCTGCCTGTTCTCCCCCACAGCACCATGCTCAATGTGCTTTCCTCACTGGGATGTGAGACACACGCAGTCAGGGGATGGTGTCTTATTCTGTCTGTATGGTGCACAGTTGCAGACTTGAGGAGCAGTGACTGATGAATGAGTAGGTGAAGCGGTGAACACATGTCCCAAGTTGAACTTGGGAATCACAGATGTGGTCTGTCCTATCTATGACCTTATGGCCTCCGAAGACAAGTCAGTGTCATTAGCTGTAAGAATGGGGCTTTGGGGGGCCAGGAGGATGTGCAACCTTCTTGAAGTTAGAAGAATGAGAGCCCTGGGAGGACGGGACAGGATGAAAGCTCTCAGCAGACATCTGGTGATGTCTGCCCTTCTCTGCTGAGAAGGATGGGAAGTGGAGACTGCAGAGGAAGGAGATAGCATTCTTGGAACACTCACCATGGATCCCGACGGGGCACCTTTTGAGAAGCTGTTTCCAGCCCAGGAGTGATGTGGCCTTTTAGGGCCCCATTCGCCATGGCTCCACTGTCATAATCTAGTTGTCTCTCCCAAACTCCTCATCCTGATGCCCCTGCATCCCTCCAGACCCACATTGGTTTAATTTTTAAGGGAGTTTAATAGCTATTTTTTCTTTTTACAAAATAGCTGGCCTATTTGAGCTGAAAAGGTCTGTAGAGAGTATGGGGGGTCAAATGCCTTTTCTTACAGAGAGTAGATATTATTTATGGAGTGTGACTGTGTGCCACATACTATTAAAGCGCTTCACACATATTAACTCATTTAATACAGTTCTTCTGTGCAACAGACCCTATCATCATTATTCCCATCTTCACTTAAGATGCTAACTGCTCAAGTGCATTCTAGAAGAAAACTTACAATATTATTTCATCTTTCCTTCTAAATGTTAATCTGCTAAATTAAACTCCTGGTGAAGCTTGCTGGTTCCTTGAACATGCACCGTTGGGCCAATCGGTAAATATACATTACCCTGGCTGTCTTAGCACATACCTATAATCCCAACCAGTCCTTGAGAGGCAGAGGCAGGAAGATACAAGTTTGATACAAGCTGGGGCTATAGTCTGGGTGAGACCTTGTTTCAAAAACAAACAAACACTGAGTGCTAGAGAGACTGCTCAGTGGTTAAGAGCACATACTGCTGTTTCAGAAGACCTGAGTTTGGTTCCCAGTATCCACATCAGGTGATTCATAGCTGCCTATGCATACACACACACACACACACACACACACACACACACACACACACACAAAATAATAAAACTAAATCCGTTTTTAGAAAATACTAAAGGACTGGGAACTTGGTTCAGTAGTAAAGTGCTTGGCTAGTGTGAACAAGGTCCTGCCGGCTTGACTGATAACACTGCAATAAACAAACAAATAAATAAAGCATTAATTGGTGATGGCCCTGTGCTTTGTTTTCCCAGATCCCAATTCTCACTGTTTCATTCAGTTCACCCTCTTTTATTTGTTTTGAGCAAAATTCTTCCTACCTGCTGAATCTAACAGGTAATTAACACTATTTAATAGCTGTTAAGTGGGATAATCACCTACTTCTACCCTGGAAAGGGCTCCTTTGGAAGGAAGGCGGCTCGTCCAGCTGAAGCCTACCTGATATCAGATTGGCTCTGTGAAGACTCGTGTTTGTGAAGCCTGTGTGAATAATTGCCCTCTTGAGAATGGGAGAACTCAGAAGCCCCACTTACCATACACTGGGAGGCAGTAGATTGGGAAGGTGTGGGCTCAGAGTTTGGTACTCTCTTTCCAGGAGTTGGGTTTCTTCCCTGGTGGACTGGGAGGTAGCCAGAGAGGTGGGCATAGCTGTGCTACAGTTCACTGGCAAGCTGCAGGCAGGTGAGTCCCAGAAGTCTTACTATCATGTGCCATATGCTGTAGACAAAGGTTAAAGAGGGGGCTGGTAAGACGGTTTAGTAGGTAAAGGTGCTTGCTATGTTGGATGGACAACCTGAGTTTGATGCTCAGATCCCACATAAATGTAGAAAAACTGTCTCCACAAAGTTGTCCCTTGACCTCCATATGCACACAGTGGAATAATAAGTAAACAACAAATTGAACAAAGACAAAGGAGGACTTCTTCCTGTCACCATGGGTTCCCCTGGTCAGGGGAAAATGATTCCCTGGAAGTCTCCTGGGTTTGAAAAGAGGCAGCCTGAAGGATTTCCAGTCTTCATGGTGGAAGACTTGTGGGTGACAGCCTGCAGGCTGGAGCAGTTTCTTTCTAGAACACAGAGCAACAAGCACCTATCCCTGGCATCTCGACAGAAGGACACTCTGTCTTCATAAGAAAATCAGTCCTGGGATCCTTGACTCAGAGGCAGTCTCCTCAAGGACCAGCCTCCATTTCCCCAGTCATGATGAATGCTTCTTGCTCTCCTCTCCCACTGTGCTGTTCCTAGGTGGCCTGCTCGTCTGTGGGTGTCCACTTTGGTTGTTTGTAGACAACACTGTCTACATATTGAACTCTCCCTGCTGGCACACTGTGGGTCACTACCTAGTAGGTGCTTGGCATAGACATTGTGAGTTCCACAGAGGAACCGAGCTAGTCAAATCCTTAACTTCACTTCCCTGTACATTCTGGAACATTCTCTTTGGTTCCTGCTTTTCATTTCACAGACAGAAGCTGTGCCTAGTGATTCCCTCTGTTTTGAACAAAATTCCCCTTCCCATCATCTGTACCTTAGAAAGGAAAGAAAAAAAAAGGAGTGGGTAGTTAGCTAACTCCAAGTGCTGACTTCAGAAGCCTTTGAATTGCCAACAAGTTGTAGGAGAATTTTGTTCCTTGAAAAATATGGCACTGTATGTGAGAGTGCTTTAATTCTCAGCTCCTGCCTGAGTGGGTGCTTAGGTAAGCCAGTCATTCAGCAAAGTGTGTGTGGAGCCTGGCAGGAAGGCTGCTGAAATCCGTGTCTTGATGCAGTCTGCAAACAGACCCAGTAGGCAAGAGGAAGGGGCAAAGCAGGCCAGAGTCCAAAGTGTGATCCTAGGAGGAATCAGTTGTCTGCCTTGTCTAGAAGGTGTCCAGTAAGAAACCTGGAAAGCTGGAGATGGTAGATGTTGCTGGAGAGGGCGAAGGAGGGAGACGTGGCCTTGAGAGAAGCTAGGAATCTCTGGAGGCAGGAAGGAGCCAGAGCACTTATCTCCATACCAAGCCGATGCCACCAGCCTGGCCCTCAGAGAGCCTCTTGGTGTCCTCCCTCAGAGAGGTGCGAGAGAGCCAGAGGCCAGACCTACTTGTTTCTGACTACACATGCTCCCCACCAGACCTCAGTACCTTAAGCAGTGACGTAGGTCTACCTAACCTTTGAGCGCTTAGATCTGCCCCCACTGCTGAAGGAGGAGGGCTGGGGAAAAGACCAAGACCTTTGGGCTGTAACCTCAGTTTATTTCTTACAAGCACCTGGGATGCTTCTGAAAATACAGATGCTCAGAGTCTGTCTCCACAATCTAAGGTGCTAGTGTTTTTTCTGAGGTGGTGGCTGATGGATTTATTTTGTGAATAGTTCCTGAGCAGTGCTTTTCAAACCTTCATGTGCATACAAGTTATCTGTGACTCTTCTGATGCAGGTTCTGATGTAGTAGGTCTGGGATGGTGTCCTGTCCAAATCCTATGTTTCTAATAAGTTACCAACTCTTGATGGTGCTGGTTGAGGGAGCGCACGGCAAGGAGCACCATTCTCATGACTCACAGGGAGCTTGTTACACAGACACTCAGAGCCCCCCAGCCAGCAGTTCAGCAGGCCCCATTTAGCCGAATCTCCAGACAGTTCCGAAGCATGTGAGGTCTGGGAACTATTGGTGAATGCTGCAGAAGTCCAAAGAAATGAGTCAGGGCTGAGCCGAGTCCATTGTGTCACCTGGTTGTACCCATTGTATCCCCTCACTCCCTGGTTGTACCCGTTGTGTCCCCTCATCCCCTAGTTGTACCTGTTGTGTCCCCTCACCCCCTGGTTGTACCCGTTGTGTCCCCTCATCCCCTAGTTGTACCTGTTGTATCCCCTCACCCCCTGGTTGTACCCGTTGTGTCCCCTCACCCCCTGGTTGTACCTGTTGTGTCCCCTCACCCCCTGGTTGTATCCGTTGTGTCCCCTCATTGCCTGGTTGTACCTGTTGTGTCCCCTCACCCCCTGGTTGTACCTGTTGTGTCCCCTCACCCCCTGGTTGTACCCATTGTGTCTCCTCACCCCCTGGCTGTACCCGTTGTGTCCCCTCACCCCCTGGTTGTACCCGTTGTGTCTCCTCACCCCCTGGTTGTACCCGTTGTGTCCCCTCACCCCCTGGTTGTACCTGTTGTGTCCCCTCACCCCCTGGTTGTATCCATTGTGTCTCCTCACCCCCTGGTTGTACCTGTTGTGTCCCCTCACCCCCTGGTTGTACCCGTTGTGTCCCCTCACCCCCTGGTTGTACCCGTTGTGTCCCCTCACCCCCTGGTTGTACCCGTTGTGTCCCCTCACCCCCTGGTTGTACCCGTTGTGTCCCCTCACCCCCTGGTTGTACCCGTTGTGTCCCCTCACCCCCTGGTTGTACCCGTTGTGTCCCCTCACCCCCTGGTTGTACCCGTTGTGTCCCCTCACCCCCTGGTTGTACCCGTTGTGTCCCCTCACCCCCTGGTTGTACCCGTTGTGTCCCCTCACCCCCTGGTTGTACCCGTTGTGTCCCCTCACCCCCTGGTTGTACCTGTTGTGTCCCCTCACCCCCTGGTTGTACCCGTTGTGTCCCCTCACCACCTGGTTGCCTTCCACCAGCAGCAAAGCCACTCTCATCTGACATGAGCACAGATGGAAGGAAACTTCTTCCCCAGGCTGTTGTGGGTGCACTTTTCCTCTCGGAGAAAAATAGGACAGCTTCCTCAGTGGGTAGCCTGGGAAATCTGCATTTTATGTAGATGGTTGGCCAGCATGCTAATCCATGGCACAGCAGGGGGTGACAGTCCCAAGGGCAATGGCCATGGGACTGGAGGTGCCCATATCACTGAGGCCCACTGAGTCAGAACTCAAAGAACAGGAAGCATGGGAAGAATCAAGCCCTACCTACAGCTCTGGGTACCGCAGGAACAGAGGCCTGGGCACTCCATCAGAAGTGTCTCAGGGCCTAGAGAGAGCATCTAGAGTCTTTGCACCCTTGATGAACACTGGATATCCTTGGAGGACAAGAAAAATTCTTGTCTGTAGGTCCTGAGCCACTCAGGCAGGCAACCCCTTTCCTTGTCTTTGAACAGAAGGTTCCCTTATGTTCCCCAGGGGAAATGACCTACTGGTTTTCTTTTGAAGGCTGTCCCAACTTCTGGGGTCAGTCATGAGGCTCTGACTTTCAATAGGGATGGCCAAAGTCAAAGCAATACTTGGTCAGGGCATTTGGAAAGGCTGCTGGCAGTGACGGGCTCTGAGCCATATTCATGGTTTGTGGTAGAGATGATATTGATAATTATAATTATAATTATAGACTGTGAGTCTATGATAAGTTGCTTAGAGACATTGGCTTACTACTTAAAAATAGTTGGTGTACCTTGATGCTAATTCCAGATGGTCAAAATATGTCACATGTCAGTGCTCCCAAATAGGCAAAGCTCAAGTCAGCCCAAGCTCAGGTCCCAGCAACTATGATTTTCTGATTTTTCTCAAGCCTTCTGTGGTGGGGAATCTAGTCTCTAAGGTGACAGGGCTAAAGAGCTGGGCTGCTGTCCATGAGGGCCAAATGGTTTCCCCAAGGCAATCGTCTCAGTAACTAAAGAGAAGTGGTCTCTTGAGCAGACATTTTTGGAATAAAGCTTCCTGTCAATGCAGAGAGTCATTTACCCTATCCTTGCAGTTAAGCAAAATTCTAGTTTCCTAAGCATGCCATTCTTTGACCCGTCATTCCTGTTACAATAGCAAAACACTGTGATAATCAACTCATGAAGAATGTGATTGGTTGTATTTTTGTTCTGGAGGGTGTAGTCCATCCACGGTTATCCCTGTCACTCTTGAGTCTTGTGAGGCAGCATACCACATAGCAGGGGTGTTACAGAGCAAAACTGCTCCCCTCATGGCCAGGAAGAAAAGAGGAGATCAGAGAAGGGGCTGAGTTCTCACACTCCCCTGCAAGGCCACACCTCCAGTCACAAAGACTTCCTCTAGGTTCCACCTCCTATAGAGCCACCCTGGGATCAGGCCTTTAAAATATGGTCCTTTGGGGGACCTTCAAACCACAGCATCATCCTCCCTGTTATCCCATTGTCCAGATGAGTCAACTGGGTCAAGTGCTGGTGCACATGATAGTCCATTTGAGAACAAATAAAGAATGGGTCCCATGCTGTGCATTTAAAGAAAGTTGCCTTCATTCTGTTTATTCTAGAAAGACTTCAGCTTTAGGTCAGCCTGACATGGGCTGGGGACTCTTCACACACACTGGCAGACATGCAACTTCTGGGCTGTTCTTGGAAGTGGGCAGGGCTGGCATTTTGTGGCTTGAGAGGCAGGCTACTAAAGAGCCCTTGGTTTTTCTTCCTATGTGGGGGAAACCGGAAGCTGGCTTCAGTCAGGGTGGGGGACCGAGGAAACTGGATTGAGAACCAGGCCAAATTTGTCTCCATGCTGTTTGACTGACTTTCAGGGTAAGGAGGGCAAGTTACCTCTAGTAAGAGAATCGACTGGGATTTGGTTATTCACAACATGAAGAACACGTCCATCACTGTAGCAGCAGCTTCCTGTCTGGCTCTTGCCCACGTCCAAGAATGCTGAACTTCATAGTCCAGCATGCATGCCTTCCTGGTAGGTGTGGTGTTTACAGACAGAAAACAGGGCTTGGTATGGCTAGCTGCTATTCTCAATATCACAGTTGATCATTATGTAACTGGGAGGAATTTACATAATGCTCATTTCAGCCCAATGTGACTATAGCCGGAAAGCTTGTTTTCTTGGTGCATTCAGAGCTGGGTGCATTCAGAGCTGTGGAACTCTTAGGACGGAGCCCTAAGAGTTCCACATCCTTCAAGCTAAATAAACCCAAGCCCAGATCTTCTCTGAGAATTGCAATTGCATGGCTGTGGACCTACTGTGTTTGGTCCTCTCAGAAATCCTGTCCCTGTACTGCAGAGGTGGCTCAGTGGATAAGAGTGCTTGCCTGGCCAACACGAGGACCTGAGTTTGGATATCCAACAAGCTTTTAAAAAGCTGGGTGTGGTTGTATGGAACTGCAACCCCAGCACCGAGTGGGGTAGAGAGGATTGCTGGGGCTTACTGCCTGCCAGCCCAGCTGGCAGAAGGAAAGAACGGGGAGCTCTGGGTTCAGTGAGAGATTCTGGCTCAAGGTATAAGGCAGAGAGTAATAGAGGACACTTGACATCCTCTTCTGGGCTCTGCATGGGTGCACCTGCACACATCCATGCATGTCCTTGCATACACCACACCCACACGAACACACAGAGGTCCTCTTCCTTTGGGATGCATAGCGTATTCCTCACCTCACACCACCTGCCCCATCCCCTACTTTTAGGGAATCTCCTTCCTCCTCAAAGCACCTTAGTCCTGCACTTCAGCTACAGCATCCATACTCTACTTCCCCTTCCCGAGAGGCTGCCCCGTTTACCAGCTTAATGAAAAGAAGACCCAACCTCTCCCATTGCACCATTTCCCATGCTACATGAAGGTCACCCGCCAGCTGCTTCTCACTGGCATCCTATCAGCCAATGAATAGAGACTGGAGAGATGGCTCAGCGGTTAAGAGCACCGACTGCTCTTGCAGAGGACCTGGGTTTGAGTCCCAGCACCCACATGGTGGCTAAGAACCACCTTTAACTCCAGTTCCAGGGGAATCCGACACCCTCTTCTGACCTCCACAGCATTGTATGACACGGGTGCACCAACCTACATGCAGACAGTACACTCATACAAATAAAAAAAAATAGAGATGAGAATGGACAAGAAGGGGCATTAATAGAAGTAAGATATTTTGATCACAAACAAACTCAAATTCAAACCCTGGTTTCAAATGAATTTAATGGGAGACAAAATGATTCCCCCTCTCCCAGAGTCTAGCATGCTGTACGTGTAAAATTAGATAAGAACATATCTAATTAATAAAGAAGAAAGACAAATGTTTGAAATTCTGGACCCTAATTCTTGTGTATTTTGATGTTGAGCTTTACAAAATCTATTTTAAGTACTTGAGCTTGCTAAAACCAAGTACTTAATACTTTATTTTAATTGGCAATAAAATATTTTTGGTGTACAAAAATGAATTTAATTTTTTAAATTCTTGGGAAAAGAAGGGTGTGGATGAGCCACTCATGGCAGATGCAAAGTGCTTTGTTGGGCAGAAGGAGCCTCTGCTCAGAGACAAAATCCTCCTAGAAGGTTTGTGCACTGGCTCGGGTGGTGGTACCCAGAGTCCAGGCCTGTAGGGGGCAGTAGAAATAAAAGAACAGAGGAAAGTGCCTATGAAGAAGCCAGGTGGGGTTTGGAAGCCAACTGTGGGTGCAACTGATGAGAAAGAGGATGTAGAGGCAGCTGTTGTTAGAAGCTAGAGGCCAGGAGACAAAGTTTGCAGGTAGTGGGAGGACTGTGAATTCAGTTCAGTATGGTCTGGGAATATCCAGATGGGTCTGTTAGCCGGTGAATGGAAACGGACCACTAGAATCTGCATAGGAAATCAGAAGCGGAATGGGATTGACAGGAACCCAGGTCCTACCTGGCATCAGTCCTGACCTACACACTATTAATAAGTGGCCTTTTCAGTGGCTTATGAAGGAGTTGCCCAAAGCAGTGACTTCCATCTTTTCTTGTTTGTTTATTGTTGTTTTCTTTTTCAACTTTTCTTGTATGTATGTGTATGGTGCATATGGTATTCATAAGTGATATTTTGCATGTCTGTGGAGGTGTGTGTTCATATGTATTCATGTGTATCAGGAATACTGAGGTTGACATTGGGAATCATCCTTCATCACTTTTCTGTCTTATTCATTGAGGCAGGGTTTCTCAATCAAACCCAGAGCTCACCAATATGGCTAGCCTTGCTAACTGGTTTGCTCTGGGTTATCCCCTTTTCCCTCCTTCTGGGTCTGAAGTTACAGAAGAGCTATCATGCTCCCCCAACAAATTTGTGGATTTCTGGGGATCCAAACTCTGTCACACATATTTGGCAAGCACTTTAACCACTGAGCCATGTCCCCAGCCCTTGTCTTTTTGCTCTCTCTGTCTTGTAGAATGCTGACCTCTGGTTTCCACACACAATTAGGTCTACTCATCCTTTCCAGCAGCGTTTAGTTCTGTCTTGAAGTACAGTCCTACAGTGTCAACAGTGAGAGCATTCAGTTACTATTTATAACTACAGATAGCCAGGCATGGGGTTTCAACAGACTGTGGCCTGCATAAAATAGTTTCCAGTTGTTCCTCACTTAAATGGAAGGCAGAGATTGGTACCATTCAACAGCTCTGTCATGGAAAACAGTATCATCCAGTACTAAGGAATGATGCACGTTATGGGTGAGGTCAGAGCTTCAATCAAACCTTTCTGTATTTTTGCTGGTAGATTTAGGGTAGGATGTCTTTCACTAGGAGTTAGATCCTTTCTGAGCTGAGAAGGAGCATCCTAGCTGGCAGCTTATATGAACGAATAAGCACTGTGTCTACCTGATGGCCATTCAGTGGCCACCCAGCATGCCCAGTAACAGGAGCATGCTGCGCCAGCCTCAATGGTTATTAAGTAAAGATCTGGAGGGACGATCAGGGGAGAATGAAGAGGGGAAGAAGGATATCACTTGCTTTTCTCGTTGACTACTCATTCTTTGACTGTATCAAAGAAGATGGATCAAAGGGTGCTATATTAAGAAACAATACTCAGTTCTCAGTAGCTCAAAACAACAAAAGTTTATTTCTTGTTCCTGCTCCAAGCCCATCATACATTGCCTGAGGGCCTCTCTCCTTACAGCGTCAGGATGATGGAGTGTCCATTGTGATAACTGTTCTTTGCTGTGCCAGAGAAAAGAGAATAGGACTCTGGGACATTTTTCATTGGCTGACAAGAGCCCTGGGCTTCTCATATGATTTCTGCTTATAGCCCTTGGGCCCCTCCCAGTTGCTGGGATCTAGAACATGGCATCTTATGTTCCAAAGACCAAGTCCTGGAAGGGAATGGGTAGTGCAGGAAGGGCATGTTGCAGGCCTGGCTGAGTTCCATCTGGTCTGGAAGGAATAAGATACCCACATTGTCTACATCAGTGTGAGAAGGGATGTTGGGAGAAATTAGGAAGAACAGTTTGTCACTCACAAAGGCACTGCTTCCCAGGATTAAGGAAAGGGACCTACTAAGGGACCTCCTAGGGATCCCAGATATTTGGAGGCAATTGGAAGACCCATGCAAAGCAGCAAAAAGATTTTTCTTAAAGTTTTTTTTTTCTTACCCCTGAAAGGCAGGAGGCCCTGGGGATGAGCTGACCTCCATTAAGTAGTTAACCCAGTACAGGGAATGTTGAAAGATCCTCCCAGATAGTCATAGTTTCCACTATAAATCAAGTCCCAAAGGAAGAGAAGCAGTGTGATTGATACGGGGACCTGAATTCTTAACCATCATCACTCAGGGATTTGTCACTGGCCTTGGAGACAGGAATGGGGTTGTAATGGATGATTCAGGCTCAGAGTAGCTGTCTCTAAACATGTTAATTACTTGGCATAATGGTTGAAAGTGATTAGAGATTGTAGAGATGTGCATGGCAGAACAGGGCTGGCAAGCCTAGTTCTGAGAACATGGGCTCTGTCTCTGCATGGGAGGTGGCCTGGGTGGAAGTGGAGCTATTGAGCACAGCTTTGAGGCCCTCTAAGGAGAAATGAAGCAACAACGCCCCCTCCCACCATATGGCTGAAACGGATGGGGGCAGGCAATGCCTGGTTCACCCACCGAGGTCACCACCCTACCCTGAATCATAAGCCTGTGCTCACTGCCTGAGAAGTCTAAGGTTAATGCAGTTCATTCTCTACCAGATGCTGAGAACTAAAATGCCCTTCAGTTATGTAATGCATCTCTTACCTGTGTGCCCGTGTTTTTAAAAAATATTAGCCGGGCGTGGTGGCGCACGCCTTTAATCATAGCACTCAGGAGGCAGAGGCAGGCGGATCTTTGTGAGTTCAAGGCCAGCCTGGTCTACAGAGTGAGTTCCAAGACAGCTGGGGCTACAGGGTCTGAAAAGATATATATATATATATATATATATTTATACACACACACATACACACACACGCACACACACACATATGTATTTCTCCTCTGTAGCAGCCAACGGGTCAGGTAGCTCATCTACCTAAAGGGAAAGGCCAGCCATGTTCTGTACACACGTGGGCCAGTCAGAGACACTTGCCTGCCACTGAACAGAAATCTAGGTCTGTGAGACCACCGGCTGCATCTTGCATGCCACTGGGCCATGCTGCAGACACACCTGGTTAGGCAACCTGCAAAGAACTTTGCAAATGGAGATGAGAACAGGACAGGCCTTGGCGAGGCAGTTTATGGAGTACTGGAGAATAGTGTGTGTGACAGGGAGTGGAGGATATGTGGGAGTCTCTAGAGGTGAGTCAGAAAGCATGCTGTGGTGGGGTCGGCCAGACAGCCTGGCAGGTGAAGCTGTCTGCTGCCAAGCTTGATGATCTGTCCCCGGGATGCACACAGCAGGAGAGAACTGATTCCCACGAGGACTGAGATGCAGGGAGGATGGACATGGAATCCTTTAGAAACTGAACTTTGAGATGGTCCTAGAAGGATAGTCAGAGTTTGATGGAAGACAGAGTATTCATGATGGTCTAAACAAGATGCACAGGGATGCACTTGTATGCATGTGTGTGTGTGTGTGTGTGTGTGTGTGTGTGTGTGCTTCCTACATGAGTAAGTAAATCAGCATGTCTGCATAGCTTTCCTTACTGCAAGGGATCAACATTCTCCCTCACAGTTGGCTTTAGCTTGCACTTTCATTTCGGTTGACTTGTAAGCACCTCAGGGGCAGGGATGTGCCTCTTTCTGCTGTCTACCCTTCCACTGGGCCCTTCTGGGTCTAAGCTCTTTCTTCTCCCTTCACCCAGCGGCTATCTGTCCCTCTTTACCATTGCTATTTGTATTTCTTTGGAGTTCTCTTTGATCCATCCATCAAGTCAAATGCTTTTTCTGTTTCCTCCTGACCCTTCTGTATTGAAAGTACACATACCTATTTACTAGAGGAGGGCACGTGGGAGGCAGAAACACAAGAACAATGCAGCCATGGCTTGACAGAAAATCCTGTTAGTCTTCTCCTCGTGGGCTGCCTTAAATAAGCCAGCTCAGATGCTAGGTCACCTCTTCCTTTTTCTCAGGTTTCAGTGGCCCCAGGGCCCTTGTCCACTTGGGGTTGGGTATAAAACACAGAGCACTTTCTCCAAGTGATCAGTCACAGGAGACTATACTGCAGGAAGGCTTCACGTGGGAGGCAGTGTGGGGGTGGAGGTGGCTGCCTCCGTAGCAGGACACTCTTCCTTCCTCTAACCAGGCCTGTGTCTCTGCTCCCTCTCCAGCTGGTGCTGCCAGAGTACTCTATCCACAGCCTCTTCTGCATCATGTTCCTGTGTGCTCAGGAGTGGCTCACCCTGGGGCTGAACGTTCCTCTGCTTTTCTATCACTTCTGGAGGTAGGTCTGCCTAGGACTGGTTCATCCCCCTCCCACATCTCTACCCAAGGAACAATGTCCCCAGATAGATCAGCTACTCAGTGCATTCCTTTCATCCTTCTCTTCCAGAAACCTTGTTCTGGTTACATTTCTGCTACAGTTTAAAAAAAAAATGCTCGGACCAAAAGCAATGTAAGAGGAGAAAAGGCTTATTTCAACTTACAGATTGTAGTCCAGCTTATGGAACGAACTCAGGGCAGGAGCTCAAGCAGGAATTTGAAAGTGGAAACTATGGAAGAATGCTGTTTGCTTACTGGTTCACAGACCCGTGCTTAGATAGCCAGGAATACATTCCCAGGGAATGGTGCCCCCTGTGCTGGATAGCTTTAGTGTCAACTTGACACAGTGGGTTGAGGGAGCCTCAATTGGGGAATTGACTCCAGTGGACTGTCCTGTGGCCACATCTGTGGAGTATTGTCTTGATTGTTGAGCAATGTGGGAGGGCCCAGCCCACTATGGGTGGTGCCACCCCTGGGCAGGTTGTTGTGTAAGGTATAAGAAAGCAGGCTGGGCATGGGCCAGGGAAGCAAGCCAGTAAGAAGCATTCCTGCATGGCCTGTGCTTCAGCTCCTGCCTCCAGGTTCCTGCCCTGAGTTCCTACCTTGGGCTCCCTGAGTGATGAGCTATGACCCTGGAGATGTGAGCTGAATAAATTCTTTCCCCCCCAAGTTGTAATTGGTCAGAGCGTTTTGTCACAGCAATTGAATGGAAACTAGAACACCACCCAAAGTGGACTGGGCCCTCCTACATCATTAACAATCAGGGCCCCTCAGAAACATCCATAGGCCAGTCTAATCTACGTGCCATTTCTCAGTTGAGGCTCTCCTGTCAGATGGCTATCAGCTGAGTCAAGTTGATAATTAAAGATAACTAGGACAGACCTCTCCAAATTCCCCTTCCAGAGATGGGAAGTAAGTCCTTCTTAACTCTGCGAATCAACCCCAATCCTGTGGGACAGTGCGAAAGAGCAGCTGCAGCATTGTTTGATGTAGCTAAAACATGGACACCATCAGTGTCTACCAGCTGATGAACAGATAAACAAAATGTGGTGTATCCATACCATGGAATGTTTACTATTTGGAAATAAGAAAAGGCTGAGGGTAATGATATCTGCTAGAACATGGATGAGCCTCAAAGAAAATGTAAGTTAAAGAAGTCAGACACGGGGCTGGAAAGATGGCTCAGCGGTTAAGAGCACTGGCTGATCTTGCAGAGGACCCGGGTTCAATTCCCAGCATTCACATAGTAGCTAACAACCACCTATAACTCCAGTTCCAGGGGATACAACACCCTCTTCTGTCCTCCACTGGTATGGCATGACACGGATATGCTTATATACATGTAGACAATATACTCATACACATAAAATAAATTAAAGAAGTCAGATGCAATGCTTGCCTTAAATCCTTTGATTCCAGAGCTCTGGACCTCCAAAGCAGTGGTTCATCTTTACTACCTTATCATAAAATATAGCCTTGACTCAGGTATCCCTAGAGTCTTCCACCTCTTCATCAGCAATCAGGGACATGCAATGTTTACTAGGCATTGAGGGGAATATATATATANTGCCAGTATTTTATTGAAGCTGTGTGCATTTCATATAAAATTACATTACAAATCAAATCTAGACCTGTGCCCCCTCCCTGTCCCTCACCACACCAGAGCTCATGAATTCTGTTAAACATGTGTTTCATTTTTTTTCTCAGTTTATCTCAAAATTCTCGATGCAGAAGTTTACTGTTTCAAGCAGAAGTTCACCGTGTCAGTCAGTTATTTGATGAAGACTTTTCTGTTGTTGTCCTTATTCCTTCCAATATGCATCACTCTGAAATATGCACATATGCATGCCACATGTATCATAGGTTTTAGCCTCTTCAGTGAATGATTTTTTTTCTTTATTAGGCTGAAAGATGCCATGTTTGAAATCTCCTCCTTGGCAAGCCCAAACTACCATCAATTCTGCCCTTGTGTTCCACACTGGGGTTTTTGCTTCCTATGGTCAGTTCAATTTAGACACATTCCCCTTTCCCTTCTTCCCACCCCACCCCAGTTCATACATTCTGACATACATGTCCTGCATCTTTTTTTCAGTCTCTCCAAAGTTATTCTCTGCAAACATTTGTTGTCCTAGGCAGAATTCAACCACAGCAGTCCATTCCTTGACCCAGTACTCATGCTGCTGTGGTTCCCTCCCAAATGTACCACTCCAAATTATGGCCATATACACATCATATATTTATCAGAATTATGTCCTCCAGGAATAAACTGTATGTTAATTCAGATATATGTACAAGAGTTCATTTATTTTTCCTTTTAATTTTACATTACTCTAATATATGTGTATATATATGTATATATATATGTATATATATATATATATATATATATACACATATATATGAATCCTTCTCCTAGGCACATCCTAGCAGCAGAGGGAAGTACATTTGCAGTGAACATATGAGAACTATCTATAGGAACACACAGAAAGAAACTCTTAGGCTAGGCTGAAGAATGATGTTGAAAAATCTAGAAAAGCACACATAGACTGAGGGGCAGCATGTGCAAAAGCCCAGAGTGAGAGAGGAGTACACATGTTTAAGGAAGAGCTGGGTTTTTGTTTTTGTTTGTTTCCCCCCCTAGCATAGTTGGACAGAGGTTCTTGGAGGATGACATTGATGAGCATCTGGGAATCTTTGTATGGAAGGCCGGCGATGGTTCGATAGAGAGGTTGGAATTAACTCATCTATAGAGACTAGAAAGCCCTCAGAATCTCTGGAGGAGGAAAATGACATTACCTGATATGGGTTTTAGGAAGCTGATCCTGGCAGCAGTGTGAAGGGTGGGTCCCAAGGAGAGATATTGAAGGAGAAACCAAATTAGGATCATGGGAAATTCCAGGTGAGTTATGAGAGAGATGAGGGCATGGGGAGGCCTGCCCTGGACAGGGGAACTTGGCATGATGCAGGGCCAGAATTATGGACGTAAAATGCACCAGCCTTGGCTTGTGTCTGGGCATTGGTGAGGGAGAGGGAGACCCTGAGCTGGACAGCTGGGCAGGTAATGGTGCTGTTGGCCCAACACAGAGAACAGAAGCCGAAGAGCTAGGAAAGTAGGAAAATTGATTACACAGAGAAGTTCTGAATTAAGTATGTTGGTTTTCTAGTACTGTAACAAAACACCTGTGATAACCAACTTACAAAGAAGGAAGATTTATTTTGGCTTAGAGTTTTAGAGGCTTCAGCCATGGTCACTGGCCCTGTTGCTTTCAACCTGAGATGAGGTGGGAAGTGGCCCCTCTCTCTCCCCTTCTCCCTCCCTCTTTCCTCCTTCTCTTCATCTCCCTTCTCCCTCTTTCCTTTCCCCATCCCTTTTCTATTCTCTCTTTTTAAAAAGGCTTATCAAGGGGCTGGAGAGATGGCTCAGAAGTTAAGAACACTGGCTGTTTTTAACGTAGGACCTGGGTTTGATTCCCAGCAACCACATTGTTGCTAACTCGAGTTCCAAGGGATCTGACGCCCTCTTCTGGCTTCTATAGGCATTGCATGACACAGATGTAATTACATACATGTAGGCAAACACTCATACACATAAAATAAAATACACACACACACACACACATATATGTGTGTGTGTGTGTGTGTCCTTTTGAGACAGGGTCTCCCTTTAGTCTCAGTTGGCCTGGAGCTCACTATGTAGACCAGGCTGGTCTTGAACTCACAGAGATCCACCTGCTTCTGCCTCCTGAGTGCTGGGATTAAAGGTGTGCCACCATGCTCGGCGTAAATATATTTTTTTAAAGGCCTATCAAATCTAAGCCGTATTCCCTAAGTGCTCTTGGGTGTGGTTCTATGCTTTGGAGGCTGGAAGGAAAACTGGCTCTTCCTCTCCCAGCATCTATCTATCCTTTTCAGGCCACCTCTTAAAAGTTCCATTACCTCCTGTTTGTACCACGGGCTGGGATGAGGGCTGTCACACACAGAGACAACCTGGGAATGCTCCAGAGCCGAGCTGCAATACCAAGTAAAGACAGTCTGCTAAGAAAGAAGACAAACAGAAGAGCCCCAGTGTTGACATGCGACACTATTCAAGAATTCTCCCTGCATCACCTCACCCAGAATCCGTAACAGCTGCCAGAGG
Source organism: Rhizomys pruinosus (assembly GCA_009823505.1). Taxonomy (NCBI): domain Eukaryota; kingdom Metazoa; phylum Chordata; class Mammalia; order Rodentia; family Spalacidae; genus Rhizomys; species Rhizomys pruinosus. The sequence goes on along the minus strand of VZQC01001441.1, from coordinate 609,086 downwards.
CAGGCCCTTCCTCCCTGTTCTCCACACAGGGACCAGGAAGCCGGCAAAGTCTAAAGCAGCTAAGCAGCTTGCTCATGGTTCACCTGGGAACCTTGGTCTGGGCCCCTCCAGCTCCCATGCAGCCCCACCTGGATCTCTTCCTTACAAAAGAAAATTCTCTTGTGGTTCTTTAAGTTGTCGGCTGTTATTGCAGCTCATCAAAAAGTGGTCAGGAGCTGGGGGTGTGGCTTATTGCACTGGAGGCCCTGGGCTCCACCCCTGGGGAAAAGAAAGAAAACATGGTCAAATGACAACACTTGGACTGGAGCTCGCTTCTAAGGGGACCACCTGTCTCATGGGAGAAAAAGGAGAGCCGGCCGCTGTCCTCATTCCTGGAATGTGTGTCTGTGGAGACAGGGAGCAGCCACTGACTCATTGTTCTGTCAGGATCCCTGGTGGTCTCTGGGAAACTTCTTCACAAAAGAAAAACAGAATGCAAGCAGAGAAGTCCTTTAATAAATATCCAGAGTCCTACAACACCCCGCGGTTTTCCTCTGGCTCTTTCCTCTGTGTGTGCATGGGTATGAGGGTCAGGGGACAACCTCAGGTGCTGTGCTGGATAGCTTTAGTGTCAACTTGACACACCTGGATTGAGGGAGCTGTCAGTAGGGAGTCGCCTCCATTGGACTGGCCTGTCGCCATATCTGTGGGGTATTTTCTTGATTGTTGAGTGATGTGGGAGAGCCCAGCCCACTGTGGGCAGTGCCACCCCTGAAATGGTTCTATATTGTATATAAAAGCAGGCTGAACATGGACCAAGGGACCAAGCCAGTGGGCAGCGTTCCTCCGTGGCCTGTGCTTCAGCTCCCGTCTCCAGGTTCCTGTGCTGAGATCCTAGCTTGGGCTTCCTCAGTGATGAACTGTGACCTGGGAGATATAAGCTGAATAAACCCTTTCCTCCCAAAGTTGGTATCGGTCAGAGTGTTTTGTCATAGCAATTGAAGGCAAATTAGAGTACACTTGTCTACCTTTTTTTGTTTTAGACAAGGTCTCTCACTACCCTGGAACTCACCTTGTAGGCCAGGCTGGTTGGCCAGGGATCTGCCTATCTCTACCTCCACAACACTGAAATTACCACCCCTTCAAGGTGGGCAATTTCATCCCTGTTTTACCCTGAGAAATTGAGGCCAAGGATAAGTTGATGACTGACTCAAGAAAGGACAGTCTGGTGACCAGCAAGCAGAGGAGGCAGTCTTAGTCCTTTCCACCAAGGCGTTCGGTCTTCCTGTTCCTCTGCCTCTACTTAATGAGGTCACCTGGGAACAAAGCCACAGTGGCAGCAAATAAGTTTTGAAATCTAGTCTGCCGAAGAGGATAGGTGAGTAGCCTGAGGGCTAGGAGCTGGCAGCTGTCATCAAATCTGGCTTGTGATATCCTCTTAGCATAGTGTTGGTGACAGATAGTGCCAGTGCAGGTCTCTGAAGGCGAAAGAAAAGGGAACTGAGATGCCAGCTCTGCAGGTGCTGCGCTATCAAGGCAGTCTTCAAAGCCAGCATGACCAATCTCCTGGCCAGGCCATGCATGATGAAGGGTAGAGAAGCACTGCCTGTCTAGGGCCTGACAGGAGCATGAGTCTGGACGCCTGCCCCCCAGTACCCAAATATCAAAGAGCAACACTGGGGCTGTTCTAGCTACACTGGGATCTTGGGCTCTGTCTTGGGACTGTGCTCTGCTGATGTTGGTGGGACAAGAACCAAGGGCAGGAGCTTGCACAAGGCCCCAGGGGTCACGTGAGCTGCTCCTTTCCTAGCCCTGACCAGCAGCTGTGGAGCTGATGTGGTGATGGGCTTTGATGTAGTCAGCTCACTCCCACCCACAGTTCTCTTCCTCAGCTTCTCCAAAGATGGAAATTGTTCTTTTTGCTCTTCTGAGCCTTTGTATCAAGAAAACATGAAAAATAACTGTATGCTCCAGGAGGGATATAATGTCTCTCCATGGTATTCAGGAATTTAAATGAGAGCCTAGGTTGAGGGCAATATTTAGTCCAAAATAATTAATATTCATTCAAGGCAGAATGTAGGTGTGGTGACATTGTACCCCAGGCAGTCCTGACACAGTTCTGCCACACTCATAGGCCTTGGTCCCTCCCAGGGGATACCAGGTATACCACTTTTCTAGCTGTTGTGACAGAATCGACTTCAAGTAGGTAGGAAATAGTTTTGGTTCATGGTTTAAGGGATCACAGTCCATCATGCTAGAGAGGCGTGGCAGCCAGAGCTGTGGGAACTTGCCCTGCTGTTCCTTGTTACATCCTAGTAGATCAGGAAGCAGAGAGTTGGGGTGGGATGTAGAGCTGGCCCACCTTCCAGAAATCCACTTCCTCTAATTAGGCCCCACTTCTGCTTCCACAGCCTCCCCAAACGGTGATACCCACCGGGCACTAAAAACACCAACACATGAGTGCATAGGGGACATTTCACATTCAAGCCGCAATACCAAGTGATGGAGTTTTCCTTCTATGAGAGCATCTTTCTATGTAAACAACACAATGCCAGTGATCCGTTGGAGGCTTAGCACCTGCTGGACTGCTATGGCAGAACTGTACTGTAGTGATGGCCAGACTCTGACCAGCAGGAGGCAGGGATCCCCAGGGAGAACTCCTGGAACAGGTGGGCTTCTCCTGACAACACTGGGAGCCACAAGCCTCAGAGACATTGCTGTCATGTCTTCTTTCCTACAGGTATTTCCACTGTCCTGCAGACAGCTCAGAACTAGCCTACGACCCTCCAGTTGTCATGAATGCTGACACCTTGAGTTACTGTCAGAAGGAGGCCTGGTGTAAGCTAGCCTTCTATCTCCTCTCCTTCTTCTACTACCTATACTGGTGAGTTCTGCCCTCCTGGCTTCAGTTCCAGCAGCAAATGGAAGGGAATTGCAGGGTGGCCTTGGAGAAGTAGCTTTGGGGTGGTGGCCTCTGATGGAAGCATGGTTGGATCACATCACTGCTGTCTAACTCTGGCTTGGGAGCAAAGGCTTCTGGGAAAGGATTAAGGGGCAGGTGGCTCTGTGCGCATCTTTAGAGCTGTGGAGAACCATCTTGTGACATCTCTTAGAAGACTGCTGGGGAGTCGCTATGGGCTCCTTCTTCCCAACAGAGCTTCCTGTCCCTCAGAGCCCTGTAGCTCAGCCTGTCATGGTGCCAGGATCCCCAGGGGTCCCGCCTCATCACCCTTTGCCCTCAGCCTATTTGCAAAGACTCTTAGGTCCCGTAAGAGTGATCCCTCTCCCTCCTGGCGGTCACATTTTCCAGCGTGGCACCCTGGGTCATTACATGCTTATGCTGCAAGTCTTCCAGTGTTACATAACCTGTCCTAACTGAGGAAATCCTGCCCACGTTGCAGCTCCATTTCAGGGTCCCTTTCTTCACCTCTTCATTCAAATGCCTTAGCTCAGCAGAGAGCTTTGAGCAGTCGTCCTCTGGTCTGATACCCCAGAGGCTTCCTGTTCTGAATCTGTCTCCAGCTCCCTTTTGTGCTAATCCCTGGGGCCTCTGCCCAGTCACTTTGCTATTCTGTCCCTACTTTGGCAGGGCCACAGATGTCCCCAAACACCCCACTGCTGTCTCTGGAGGGCCATGGTGACAACATACCCTGTAGAGACAGAAGAGAGTTGGGATGCTCAACTTCATAGCCACCTCTGGGTTCAGATTGGGTCATGTCAGCCACCTTACTTAGCATTCAACAGTGAGCCATGAGGCTGTGTGTCCATGGCTGAATTTATGAGCTATATCTTATCCTAACCCATGTGTTTAAGATGAGGAAACTTAGAATATAGAAACCTTTCTCAAGGTCACAACTATCAGTCTCACATAAAGTACGAGCCAAAGATTGAACTCTAAACTGCTTAAGAAATCCCTAGACAAGTCTACCAAAGTGAGAGGGAGAGAGCCGAGAGTGCCTGCTGCTTCCAGTGTAGATGGCTGGTGATTCCCCAGACCTTGGGTAGGAATAGATCTGCTGTAGGCCAGGCACTAGGCTTTGCATGAGCCTCACAGATGACACTTGCTCATGCCAGAGGTAGGACCTGCCACTCTGGAGCACTGTCTGGTCCTGTCTCCCCTCCCCTCTTGTTCCCTGTAGTCAGCTGATACAGAGGCCTGCATGCTATAGCCTCATGGGGAACCCCTCAGCTGCAGGTAATTGAGGGAACAGATTTGTCTAGTGCATTCTTCATGATATCAATGCTTGCTCCAGGCAACCCCTGGGCCTGGATACTTCTTGCTCCAACAAGTCCTTCTGGCTGAAGTCTTTAGCAGTTGGAACTGACTCCCATCCATGGACACCTGCAGAGGGTGTGTCTTAGTTACTTTTCTGTCACTGTGATAAAACACTGTGACCAAGGAAACTGACAGGAAGGAGAGCTTATTTGAGCTTACCGGTCTAGGTTCCAGAGGGATTGGAGTCCATCATGGTGGGGAGGTGAGGGGAGGTGGCCAGAGCGGGAGCAGACGCTACTGGCTCAGAACTTCAAGCAGGCGCAGGAAGCATAGAGTGACCAGAGATCAGGCAAGGCCTAAGAGCTCTCTAGGCCCACCCCAGTGAGATGCTTCCTCAGCATGGCCACAGCTGCTGAGACCTCCCAAAACAGCGCCACCAACTGGGGACAAAATGTCTGAATACTTGGAGCTGATAGTCTCATTCAAACCACCACAGGGCGGACAAAGCTCCTATGGAGGAGAAGAGCCCAGACCCTGGAGGTTTATCAGGTGGAGTTTCTTCTCTGGGGTGAACTCAGCCTTACTTTCTTCATGAGGTTGCAGGCCGCCCTGCAGTCGTAGAACAAATGTCCTGTTCCCAAAAAGCAGAACAATGCTAGGGCCTTCCCTGGATCCTGTCCTATTAGCCTGGGATCCACTTAGTCTGCGAGGCTGAGCCAGGACAAGCGTCTCATTTCCTGTTTGAGACCCTGGAACCAAAGGTAGAATTCCCAGAGAGCTAACACTGTTACCTGATGGGCCATGGAGCAAGACAGGTGATGTGATGGTGGCTTCAGCCCCATATATGGGCATGTTCACTCTATAACTGAGTAAGTCCCCACACCCATTTAACGTTCTGTCTGTTGGTCACTGCTTTGGTTTTTCACAGCCTTCAGAGCAGATTCATTGCTTTGTTTCCAAAATACAATTGGATCCAGCACTTGTGTTAGTTACTTTTCTGTTGATCTGATAAAACACCATGACCAAGGGAACTCACAGAAGGAAGAGTTTATTTGGCTTATGATTCAGAGGGTTAGAGTCTGTAATGGTGGTGGACAAAGTCAAGAGCTCACATTTTCAAGCAGGCACAGGAAGCAGAGAGTGACTAGAAATCCGGCAAAGCTTAGTAACTCTCAAACCCTGCTCTAATAACGTGCTTTCTCCAGCAAGACTACACCTCCTAAACCTTCCCAAACAACACCACCAACTGAGGACAAAATATTCAAATACGTGGAGCCCGTGGGGGAAATGTAGTCAAACCACCACAGCCCTCCTCTAACCTCTGGAGCCCAGGCCTCAGCTCAGTGCACGTGCATTCTTTATTGAACCTGACTTCAAGGCACCCTTCATGTCTCCTGGAAGAACCTATTTTTCTTCCACCTCAGGAACTCTCAGAACCAGACCCAGAACTGGCAGAGAGTACAGAACATAAGCCTGGACCATATTAGGGGTGGGTGGGACTCTTGTAGCTGGATCCAAGGATGTAAGGGTGAAGTGTGGTTCCTGAGGGTCTCAGAGGGGTCAAAAAACATGTCTAAGCCCCTAAGGATTAACAGTGTGCCCAGTCCCAGAGCCTCACTCTACTGCACTCTACTTTCCACCACTGTCCTCTTCTTGGTCTGTCTTGTGGACTAGGTATTTGTGTGTTATGTGGCACAGAGACTAGGTTATATGGATCCGGGAAAGTCCAGTGTGAATAGTTTTCCTACTTACTAGAAGCTTCTTTCTTTTCCTTTACCCCATATTCTTCCTTCCTCCTTCTTTCCCTTTTCCTTACCCTTTCCATTTCCTCTCCACAATCCCCCTCCTCTTTTCCTTTCCTCTTTTCTTGTCCTGGAGATCAAACCTATGACCTCATGTATGCTAGGCAAGCGATCTACCACTGAGCTATATAACCTCAGTTCTTTTTCTTCTTTTAGTTTTGAGACTGAGTCTTGCTAAATTGCTCAGGTTACCCTTGAACTTGGGATCTTCCATTTCAGTCTGCTGAGTAACTGTGACTGCAGGCCTGTGCCACCAGGGTTGGGATAGAAGTGTCTTTTCAAACCACTGGTGCAGCATCACTCGCCTCCCATTATTCTGGGACACACTGGCCTTTCTTCAGCTTTACTCCTTTCAGTCTATATTTATGGCATTTATGGGTCACTGTCCCTAGGTGCCTGAGAACAGGTCTGTTTCCTTACCTCTGTCCCTGGCCAATGCTCAGCACATAGTAGGCACTCACTAAATCCACAGCATTCATTGTCACAGCCTAGCTGCATATTGCTTCAAAGTAAGGGCTCAGGTTACACACTCACCATTTTTTTTTCCTGTACCAAAAATGGTGCTTGACATGTAGTAGGTGTTCAGTTGATACTGAATAAAAGAGAGTTAAGCAGCGACATTCACAAAGGACCAGCTTTATTTAGAGTTACAATGTAGTTTGAGTTCGAATGGTGGGAAACCAATCTCTCTGGCTCCTCACCCAGGAGCAGGACATGGGAGCACATAGTACTTCAGGCTCTGGAGAGGGAACCTCAGCTCTTCAGAAGAGCTTATTGGTTCTTCCAGCTGTTCAGGGTAGAAGAAAAGTATTTTAGGTTTTTTTCCCTTTGGTTTTACTTCTGAGCCCTTCTTGTGAGAGTTAGGGTCTATATCATGAAAAGATGGCACTTTTTCTATTAAATAAAGCATAAATTGGGTGTTGATCAGTCATCATCCATGCAGAATTATTCTGAAGCCTTTATCAGATCACAAAGCTGCATGGCCTCCTCCTTGGTCACCACCCATCACGTAAAGCAGGAGGGTCAGGGGACTTTTACCTAATTAAGATTCACCTCCTTCATTTGCCCAGAGGGCTGTGTTTACACACTCCCAATGGCATCAGTGACAGTGCTCTTTACCCTGACCCTTAGAACTGACACATAATGCTGCATACAGCATCATCGGGGAGGCTGTAGCCATCATGTAAACACGTGGCCACAGATAGATGCATGGTGAAGAATCTGTTGTATCTGTCATCCATTAGACATCTGCCCCATAACTGCAGGAAAAGGAATAAGATCCACAATGATCTTCTTGAGGAGTGTGCTCATGGGAACTCAGAGACACCTCAGCTTTCATCTGGAGAATGTGGGGTGTCATCCTAACAGTCGTTCATCTCTGCACTGTGGGGTGTAGCAAGGTTACAGTAGTAGGTATACCGGTCATTCTTGGAGACAGGAATGAGGGTGAAGTGGTAGGGTCCAGCTTTGGAAGGGTCCCGTTAAGAGCCATAGGCTCTGCTCATACCCCTTTTCCCTCTTTGCATTCAGCATGATCTACACCTTAGTGAGCTCCTAACTCGTACCTGGCAGACGGAGAGGCTGAGGCCGGCACCTTGCTGCTGTGGCTCAAGTAAGGCCAGAAGCGGATGAAGGAGAGACCCGACTGGCAGAAACTGAATGGAGTCACATGGCAGCTAGGAGCGTGTCAACTGTGCGTGTCCATTGTTGCTGTGTATATCACTGCCTTCGCCGTTCACATCCCACATGGACTGCCGAGTGCTTCTGAGCATGGGGCCACCAAGGGGCAGCTGATGAAACAAACGCTCAACCTCTGGAGATGCTGCCACAGCTTCCCGCATCTGCTTCACCGAGCAGCGTCTTGTGAGGTCCTATTGAATACCTGGACAGTGGGGGTGAAACCAGAGGCTTGTGGTGCCAGCTAAGGGACAGAACGGCCCAGGGTCAAGGCCAACTCTGCAGGACAGTGGAGAGCCTCAAGGACACCATGGGCTGCCTGAAACTCTTGTCCCATTTCTTCAGAGCTGTGGTCACATGCTTCACTCAGTGCAGGGTGAAATGCTGTGGATCTGCCCTGAGCCCACTGCTGTGTCATTTTCATAATCTGCTCATGTCCGAGAACCTGGCAGTGGCTTACTGAGCTGGGCACGGGGTAGCATGTTGCAGTGTCATGTCCGATGTGAACTGGGGAGGGAGTGTGGGAAAAATGGATTTTTAAACTGTTTGCAACATGTCCAGTATATGAGTTCTTTATCATCCCAAGATGAGTTCTGCTGCTGCACCCAAATCCATCAGTTAGAAAATGCTAATCAGCTGCCTGGCATGAGCCTAAGCCACCTTCGCATAAAAACCTCAAAGCAGTTCCAAGCCTAGAAGCCCTGCTGAGCGGCTGCTCTGTACCCTGGGTATGGGCAGCCAGGAAGAGAGAGACAACATAATTATCACTTCAATTGACGCCGCTGCAGCCTCTGTGCTGTTCAGTTCAATGTGGGGACACCAGCCTATTTAGAATTTTCCACTTGGCTTTCTCTTCTTTTGGGGGGTGGGAGTTATACTGGGGGTTGTAAATAATAATGAGGCTGAGATTTTTATGATGCTTAAATTGGGCACAATGATTCTGACTTTATTCCCCCAACTTCCTTGCTTTTCTACTGTTTGACATACACATCACAGGCTATTTATATATGTACCCAGCTCCCATCAGAAACCTGTGACTCAGGTTTCTGAATGGTGTTTGTGTAACACATTGTGATCTATGTTTAAAATGCAGAGACAACTTGAGTGTCACCTCACTAGCTTGCTTATTTCAACCCATCCCAGGCTGGATGCATCTCCATATGGTAGGCAAATTAGTAGGTAGAAAAAGCAAATTAAAAAAAAAAGAGACATGCTTCTAAAAATTCTACAGAAAACAAAATATGGAGAAAAATACAATTCACAAGAAAGAAAGAAAACAGAATTCAGTGTTGCTGAGGGGCCAGTGGTATAAAACCATAGGATTCTCAGCCATGTTTAGGGAGAACACTTGCTGCTACTAGGTAATTTATTGGGATGGCATGGTCTCAGCTGGCCACCGTTCCCAGGAAGGCTAGTTGCCTTGACCAAGCCCTGGATTCTGGGTGCCGGGTGCAAAGCTAGCCCTGTAACTATCTTGCAAAAGCAACCAACATGGAGCAGGTGAGGGGTTCTGCAGGGCTCACCGCAAGGCCGTTCCTTTGTTTTACACTTCACCTTCTTTCAAAAGGGTTTGAAGCAGCTTATAGTAGGAGATGTCAATATCCAAACATTGCTAATGTGGAATTGGGAAATTCAAACCAGCAAAGGTGGTCCGTACCACATAACAACTTCCTGAGTGATAAATTTGACACCAACCCTCAGCAGTAAATAACAGCTCCCACTGACGTGGTGCCTGACATTTTACAGACTGCTTTCCTCTCCCTTTGAACCCTCTGCACAGTCCTGTGAAGCCAATACTGTCCTTTTCCCCAATTTTAAGGTGACAAAGCTGAGGCTCAAACAGAGTAAGAGTGACTTGCCTGTACACAGCAGTTGGTAACCTGCCTTTGAACTTCATGTCTGACTTTAAGAGCACATGTCCTTTCTGTCACTCCTGAAAGCTGACAGGATAGCTTAGGGTCCTGCTAATAAAGTTCAACTGTCAGCATTGACTTTTACAGGAAAAGATTTTAAAGCACGGAGCTTTAGGGGAAGAAGTTGGGGTGCAGTTTTCTTTGATTAAGGGAGGTGAGAGGTTCTTCTCTAAAGTCTTTAAAAGCTGTCATGCCTCTTGGGTAGCTCTTACCTTTATGCAACATCCAATTTTTCCTCCCCTGCTGCTAATTGAGTTGGAGAAATAAATCCAGTGGTAACTTGGGAGTTGCAGCAATTTTTTTAGTCTCCAGAAGAAGCTCATTTTTCTTAGGTTTGTAAAAGTAAATGTGATGGGCCCAGTATGGTGGCTCACACCTTTAATCCCAGCACTTGGGAGGCAGAGGCAGGCAGATCTCTGTGTGATCAAGGCCAGCCTGGTCTCCATAGCAAAGCCAGGCCAGCTGGAGCTACAAAGAGACCATGTCTCAAAAACAAACAGAAAAAAAACACGATGGGCTCTTGACAGGTGCATGCTAGGAAAGTTCTTATACTAGGACCTGGCCCAAATCTCCCAGTGAGTCCACAGAGGATAGGATCAGCATCCCCAGCTATGCTCATGCAACACCAGGGAGTGGGAATGTGCCCTTCTCTTGTGAGCTCTCCCAACAGCCGTACGAGGAGTGAACATATGGTGACAGTAGTCACAGTTGGTGGTGTCGGAAGCCCTGTCCACTGGTTCTTGGTCCTGGCCTCATCACAATATCTGAGACAGCTCTGCTCTGTTTCTTATATGGTAGAGCTCTAAGATGGGTCACTTGCTGGCATGGCTGTAAACCCACACCTACCTCTTCTTGTATAATTTTTGCTTTTTTGGCCATCTTTGTCTCTCATTGTGTTCCCTGGAAGGAAGAAAAGAGCAAAACAGAAGAAATCCCTGGCATCCCCAGAGCTTCAAGAACCCACAGTAAGTTATATTGCTGAATGAGGTAGAACCCATGTACCAGGTATATGTCAGGGTGCTTCAGGGACCTGAGCTGGCCTGGAGCATGGGCCCCCTTCTCCTGCTACAGCCCTATGTAGCTGTGCCCAAGGGACCAGAGGGTAGATATGCATAAGCTTACCTTCTAGTTTCCTAAGGTGGGAGGAAACTCACACTCACTGCCCGAGCTTGCTATAGAGAAGATACTGAATTCGTGTCTGCTCGTAACCACACAGCTTGGTGATGGTGAATACTCCACAGAAGAGTGAGTCTGCCCAGTAATCTATACTTCACCTAATTGCCCAGGCCAAAAAAGTCAGGTCTCCCCATTTTAAGGGGACCACCAAGGCCAGCTGGACATGAGAGAGTGGAATGAAGACCCCTGGACTCAGCTGCCCTTCCTGAGCTTGCACCCATCTATGACATTCCTAAGTAGAGGTCAGGTAAGGACCAGCCTCCTCATTTCAATGCCATGTTCTGGAGTCATTCATGCTGCCCCCTGCAGCTGAGTGCTTACTACACTAGGCTCTCTTCAAAGCATTTATCTGATACACATGGTCTCACTGAATCCTCATGATGTCATGAAGCAGAAACCATGACTATCTTCAAATGATGTTGAAAACTTTGGTACAAAGCTTACGGAAGTCAAGGGCCTAAGCCAAGGTCACACTTGTCCAGATGCCAATCTGAGTCTTTTTCCTTCTAGGATCTTGATGTTTTGCATTTTCAAGTGAGTGACACAATCTAGGAAGGGTGACAGGATTAGAAAAGGAGTGAAGACGGACCAGAGAGGTCTGTTCAGCCGGCCTCATGTCTCACAACAGGCAACCTGGGGTGACTGACGACAATCAGAAAGTCAGGTTGGGGACCTTGTGGGGCTTAACTTTTGCTACTCTGCCCTCCTGTAAAATTAGGCTCATGCCTCCCTTAGGTGTTGTGGTAACTCAAGTGAGCCTGGAAGGCTTTTAGCAGACAGCCTGTCACTAAAAGTCTTGTCCCAGCAGTCTCATCCCTTGGTGCTTCCCCCAGTGCCCCACCTTCCTCTACACCAGAGGATTATGGGTGAGATGCCTGATAGTAGCAAAGCTCAGTCAATCTCAGCTTCCTTCTGGTCCTCCTTCCGTCTTGTGGAGTTGACGATCCAGCCATGTGACAGGGATAACAGCTCAGCCCCCTCAAGAAAAATACCCTCTACTTCCTATTTTTAGGCTTGGTAATTGCACCAATGTTGAATAAAGTTGTCGTCGTTATGACAGTTTTACTCTCCCACGTAAGAGATGAATACAGCCAGCAAATGCTTTGACAACAATTAATTGCACTCACACTGTGTCGTTGCATAGATCTGTTTCGTAGTCCTTTCTTTTGTGGGGGAATTGGGCTGCTTTTTTCCATGTTGTGCTCTGGCATGTGACTCCATACAGAATCTCCTTGGTTCTTCAGAGCTGCTGGGCCAAACTGGACATCTCTCCTGCTACTTCACCTCCAAGGCCAAAACACTGAGTGGGTATCGAGGGCTGTGTCCCCACTTGTAACCCTGCTTTCCCTGGGTGATGGAGAGGGAGCTGAGCAGGGCAGAGATTGTTCAGGACGCTGTCTGGTAGGCATTTCTAGGGACAAGTGGGCTCCTTGTTTGAGAATAACATTCTTTTCTCATTGGGGGGCTGCACACGATAGGAATATTCTGGACGGCTCTATTGGTACAAGAAAAAGACCTCGGTGTCTGCACTGGGGATTGGGTCCCACTTGCTGCTCATGATTCAGAAACAGCCACAGTAAAATGACATCTTCCAGACCTTGGCCCCATCCACTGTGTGACTATTTCCCACCCTGGACCCCCTGCATATCCCATGCAGTTCTTTCCAGACCCCTGGATACCCCAGGAAGGCTTTTCTGGACCATGAGCTTGGACTCTTGGCTACCATGTAGTGACCACATTTTTTCCCCAGTGGGCTGTGTGCTAGAACTGATCATATGGACTCACAAGAACCAACTCTTCCATTTTTTTAGGGAGTTTGCAAAAGCAGTTATTAAGTACAGACATTATTAAAGCCAGAGTTATGTAAGCTTAGATTTGTTAAAGACAAAGATGATATATAGTCAAAAGTCTTGACCTCATCCATTTACATACATTTTAAATAATACCTGAGTTTTTGGGTTATGCTTGTTTTATTTGTGGTAGAAATATTAATCCTATGTGATGGTGTGCTCCCAGGTATTGTCCCAGCCTCAAGTCCTCTGATGCCCATTACTACCCAGAAATAGTCCATGATGAGAGTGTTTATACTATAGAAATTGGCAAATGGGATGTGCTAGCCTCCCTCCCCTCCCTCCCTCTTTCTTTTCTTTTTGTAAATATTTTTTTTTGGTCTTTTTGAGACAGGGTCTCCCTACAGCCCCAGCTGGCCTGGAACTCACTATGTAGACCAGGCTGGCCTTGAACTCACAGACATCCATCCGCCTCTGCCTCCTGAGTACTGGGATTACAGGCATGCAGCTGTAATGCATGCACTACATCTGACTTTAAATATTTTTTTTAATTTTTATGTGTATGAGTGTATTGTCTTCATGTGTGTACGTGTATTCCATGTCATGCAGTGCCCCTGGAGTTAAAAGGAGTCAGATCCCTTGAAACTGGAGTTACAGACAGTTGTTAGCTGCTATGTGGGTGCTGGGAACTGAACCTGCGTTCTCTGCAAGAACAGACGGTGTGCTCTTAACTGCTGAGCCATCTCTCCAGCCCCATCCCTCCCTCTTTCACACCCCTGTTCTGGGTGTTAGTTAAGCACTTGCTAGTATACCCCATTCCTAACTCTGTAATAACTTCGTGACCACATTATGGGAGCCAGTAACCAGGGCCCAAGGGCAGCATCTCACAGCAGTGGGTGTACAGTGGCTGCTGAGTTCCGGGTTCCGGCTTCTGGTTCCACAGCCTTCATGGCCAGGCCTGTCATCTACCTCAGCCCTGTCACCAACGGTGCAGCCTTTCATCAATTTAACAAATACCCAAGAGAATCAGCTTATAAAGAGAAAGTGTTATCTTGTCACTTAAGTCCAGAAGTTTTGGCCCATGGTTGGCTCCATGGTTTTGAGCTTATGGTGGCACATCGCTGTGGGAACATGTGGTGGAAACTAAAAAAACAGACAGGAAAATGTAGGGTCCCACAACCCCCTTCACTAGTCAGACCACCCCGAAGGTTTCACTGCTTCCCAATGGTGCTGTCCTGGGGACCTTTGAGAGATGCTTAGGATCCAACCTACAGGTCAGGCATGATGGCACATAATTATAACCTCAGCATTCTGAAGCAGAGGCAGAGAGATCATGAGGTCAAGGCCAGCCAGATTCAGGAGAATCATGAATTCAAAGGCTACACAGTAAGACCCTGTCATGAGGAAAACGTCAAGCTCAGCAGTAGGAAAGTAGCCATTTAAGTTGTTGGGCACCGTACGGAATGCGGACTTGGGCTGGGCTGTGATCAGTGGTATTTACTCTACTAAGCATGAAAATGCTTTGAACCACAGACTCTAGTCACACGTTTCTCTGGTTCCTCGTCTAACTTGGGGCTTTTGTTTTGAGTTTGGGACAGGTCTCCATGGCCTTCAAGCTGGAGTCCTGAGGTGAATAGAAGCCCTATTCTTCATTTATTTATTTATTTATTTATTTATTTATTTATTTATTTATTTCCGTATGTGTATGAATGCATTGTCTGCATGCAAGTCTGTGCACCCGTGACGTGCAACGCCGCGGAGGTCAGAAGAGGGCGTCGGACTCCCCTGGAACTGGAGTTCTCCTCGAACTGGAGTTTCAGACAGCTCTCGGCCGCCATGTGGGTGCTGGGGATCGAACCCGGGTCCTCTGCAAGAGCGGTCGGCGCAGGATCCACTTCACTGGGTGACCTTAACCAACAGAAGGAATGCTTTGTGAGGCGCCCAACCTATTAGCATATGAGTGCATGAAATAGCCCTGTCCCTGTTGCTCCTTTCTCTTTCCCAGCTGATTCTGGACTTGGCCCACCTGCACAGTCTCCTTTGGGCAGACCAGTCGCCCTAGTGGGCTCCCAGGTACCTCAGGGAAGACACTTGCCTTGTGCCTTTGGGATGTATCAGTCTCAGGAGATTACTGTGTTCTCTGGAGTTTGACAACCTGAGAGCCAGCAAGAGAGATTTAAATGCCAGGCAATGTCTCTGATCAAACATCACCCTGAAGTGTGAACAGTAAACCCTTGTCCTTTTCAGAAACATTTGACACATCACAAAAACATCATCACCTTTCAGCAGAATGATGTGTGTGTTTGCTATTCTAGAGCAGGGAAGGCAAGAGAATGAGAGGAGAGTTAAATGCCAGTCCCCACAGTAAACCAGAATGAGACTCAGCCATCAGCCCACGCCCAGGATGGTGGATTTGGATCCTGCAGTGAACACGGCCTGGTAGTGTAAGAGGCTCTAGGGGAACTGCCTGTCATTGACCTCTTGGGAAAGTCTTGGTCTATTCTACTTTCCTATAGCTAAGTGGAGAGTGAGCCCCTCTATAAGGCAGAAAGAGACCCCCTAGAGAAGTGGAGATGTCCAGAAAATGGATCAGATTCTCAGAAGATAATACGGAACCCTTGGCTTGACGTAACCTGTTTTTTGTTCAGTGCAAAAATTACCCATGAGGCTCAGCAGTAGCAGCAGCAGCAGCAGCAGCAGCAGCTCAGGCAGTAACCCTGTCTATATCTAAATAAGAAAAAGAGCCCAGATCATGTTGTGCATTTAAGGGACGGGAAACCCACCTCTGGGTTGGTTACTGGGAGCGTCAGCATAGGTTTTCAGCTGCATAGGTAGAAGTCAGCACAGACACTCTACAGTATATGATGCTGACATCTAGGATGCCTAACAGATGACTCAAGAGTGCTGGTTCACAGATCAGCACTGTCCCAGAAAGTGAATGGTCCTCTTGAGTGGGTGCCGCGGGCCTTTGCACTTGACCGGTGCCATTCATTGTTTGTGATCAGTGTCTTATATATGAAGACCCTCAGTCAATGCAGGAAAAGGATTAAATCAGACCAGGGAAAGGGGACTTGAGAAAAATGTCAGAAGCCCAGAGCCACTGGGGGAGATGCAATAGGCATAAACAGATGGTCTGAAGACCTGGATTAAAGTTAGCAGCAAAATATAAAGGAGTGAGGGCTAAAGTAACCCTAATAGTGATCAGGTCGGTGATAGATGTTAATAGACTCAACGCTCATGCAGTTCACAGTGCAATCTGCCCACCTCAAAATACAGCAGAGTTGTATTTTGTATAGAAATCCTGGAATAAAGCCTTGGGGGCCTTGGCCTCATCAGCTTCTAGTGAGGAGCGTGTCCAAATGACAGCCATATGCTTAGGTGGTACACAGAGAACAGCAAACCTGTTCAGAGCATGGCATCTTTAATCCATGTTATAAAAAGAAGCCAGCCTGGTCTACAGGAGTGAGTTCCAGGACAGCTGGGGCTACAGGGAGACCCTGTCTCAAAAAGACCAAAAAAGAAAAAGAAGCTTCTAGAGCCTGTTTTCAAAGAATCAAAGTCTTCAAAAGGGCAGAAGACAGAGTTGGGTAAAAGTAATACCTTTCTTTCATCTGCGTAGGTCAGGGCAGTTGCTTCCCAGTGAGGGCTCTTGAAAGGCATTGGGAAAAGCAGAGTTCTCTGGTGAAACATGGACTGCTGGACCAAACCACAGTAGCTGTCCCATCGCCCTCAGCAGGCCTTCAGCACAAGCATGAGAGGGACTGGATGAGGGGTGGTTTGCAGGGCCTCTTTGCAGAACAGGAAGGTGGAGGCTCAGAGGGGACAGGCTGGAGGTAGAGCTTCTGGGAACTGATGACAAAGTGAAGGGTGAGTATGTGCTGTTCCATAGAAGGTGTCAGAATGTGAAACCCAGTATCAGGAGTGGCTTAAAGAACAAGGTCAGGGCTGGTGAGATGGCCTAGCGGTTAAGAGCGCCAACTGCTCTTGCAGAGGACCCGGGTTCGATCCCCAGCACCCACATGGCGGCTGAGAACCGTCTGTAACTCCAATTCCAGGAGAACTCCAGTTCCAGGGAAATCTGAGACCCTCTTCTGACCTCCACGGCATTGCACGACACGGGTGCACAAACCTACATGCAGACAGTACATTCATACACATACAAAAATAATAATAAATAAATTTATAAAAAAAAAAAAAGAACAAGGTTAAGGCCTGGATTAGATGATAACATTACTGATGAGTAAATCTACCAAGTTTAAGGCAGAAACTAGTAAAAAGGGCTGACTTCAAGATTCTATGAATTAGAGGCCTTCTGAGGACAGACAATTATCTGTATCACTTCAGAGCTAGGCATTGTCCTCATTAGGCCCTCAACAAATGTATGTTGCCTTGAACTGAGTTTTGGCTAGCTTTCAGAACCCGAGGAGGCAGATAAGCCCAGAACGCAGACAGAGTCAGTACCATAGGGAGTAGTGCAGGGGAAGAATGCTTCGACTACGAGAGGGCCTCCTGAAGCCTGAACACTAGAACTTTCTTGTTGGATTCAGTCTCAGTAAGACAAGCCAAGGTGGGCTGGAGAGATGGCCTGGTGGTTAAGAGCGCCAACTGCTCTTGCAGAGGACCCGGGTTCAATCCCTAGCACCCACACGGCAGCTGAGAACCGTCTGAGACTCCAATTCCAGGGGAGTCCGACACCCTCTTCTGACCTCTGAGGCATTGTGCAACACGGGTGCACAGACCTACGTGCAGACAGTACATTCATACACATAGAGAAAAATAAAAAATTAAAAAATATATAAAAAATATATATTAAAAAAAAAGACAAGCCAAGGTATGAAGACTGCTGCTTATCACTGCAACTTCCTGGAATCTTATAGTCACTGAAACATTCTACTACTGTTCTTAAGGGAGCAGACAGCTGGCCCTCCAAACCTAGAGTGACTAACAAACTCTACTGTCACCTTTCAGGCACAGAACAGTTTAGGAAACCGTGACCAAAGTTATGTAAAGGCCAGGCCTTTGAGTGGTGTTTATTGCTTTGGGAGAGTCTGGCTGGTGGCCAGAACAATATTCATTGAGGAATGACACACAGAATATTCATTCCTGGTTCTCCAGGTGCCACTGAGGGGCCTGAAGTTGGTCAGTGGGTCAGCTCTTGTGTGGTTCACCTGGTAGTAACAAGCTCAGTAGCTCCTACTTGTACACATTTTAAATTTCTGAGCTGAGAATCTGGGAAGGGAAGAGAGTGACAAGGAAGTACTAGAGGTTGACTTTAGCCCCAGCCTCCTCTGTAGGCTCCCTTTGTGCACGCTCAACTTGGGAGATGGATCAGCTTGGCCCCAGGGGAAGTTGGATGGAGACTAGGCTTTGAGCTAGGTAGCAGGATACAGCCCAGGTTCATTCAAGTCCTGCACAACTCCCTATCCACAGCTGCTCAGCATTTGACACGTAACCCAAGGTAGGGAGAAGTCTGAGGAGTCAGAGTTGATGTCACTGTGTAAGCCAGTCCAGAGTGATGGGGACTCTGGCTTTAACCTCAGATGCTTTCTTTTAGCTTAGCTTTCTGCCAGGGCTGTGAGGCTGATCAGGCAATCCATGAACTCTTACATCATTGAATGGACCCTAGTCACAGTGTGAGAAGGATCTGCCTCCTCCTCTCATTGGCTATGTGATGTTGGCCATACTTCTTAACCTTTCTGAGTCTTGGTTCTGAGAGGGGACCCTAATGCATGGCTTTGCAAAGATGATGTGAACAATGTGTAAGATTATATACATGAAACAATTTACAGTATGGAATATACAGTACAGAATATACTCCAAGAGTAATAAACGATTATTACTCTTGGAGTCACCACAGGTGCCGACTCTTTGTCCCTTCAATAATAGCATTAAGGGATGGACATATGGCTTAGTGGTAGAGTGCTTCTCTAGCATATGCAAGGCCCTGGATTCAGTACTGCAAAAAATTCAATGCAGGAGTGCACAGAGCTTAGATCGGGGATTTCCCAGGACCACCTGAAGCACAGCGAAGAGCTGGAACCAACCCAAGTGCCCCTCAACTGACAAGTGGATAGAGAAAATGTGGTACATCTACACAATGGAGTTCTATGCGAGGTAAAAAAAGATGACATCATGAACTTTGCAGGTAAATGGATGGAACTAGAAGATATCATGTTAAGTAACACAGTCCCAGAAAAACAAATGATGAATGGTATCCCTCATCTGTGGATGCTAGCACCAAGTACCTAGTTGTAAGGCAAACTGAGCAACATTAATGTGATCTAAAAACAACTGTGCTCTTATATAGTGAATCCCTTAACAGGTTCTAGAACTAAGCTACCATTTATTTTCAGAGTTCGGAAGTTTTGGTATATGGATGAAGGATATGTATGTATATTTTAGAGTAATATAAGATCAAAGGAATACGGAAAATATAGTTTGTCATGACATTATGTCTAACCAAAGAATTTATTTTATGGGAGTCCTTCTTAGTATTTCTTATACAAGGCTGCTTGAGCTTTTGTCCAAGCATTTTCTAAAATATTATATAGTAGTTAAAAGTATCAGGCTAGTGTAACTTAGCCTTTCTGGATGCTTAATGGCTATACTTAATGCCCATACCAATTTGGCTGAGGTTCTTAAGGGATAACTTTGTTCCTTGCCCTGAGAGGTCAACCAAGTCCCAGGGGACTATACATGGGGGCATCTCTTGAAATGTCCTGCAAATGTGAGTCACCAGACTTCCTGAGCAGGGAGGTCTTGGAGATCCACTAATGGGACTTCAGCCAGTGTCCAGTCTACAAACAGGAAAGTCTGCTCATGTTTCAAAAAGGGAAGCCTGGTCTAGCAGGACCTGACTTTGTCCTCGAGTGGATGGTCATTGAAAAGCCAAAAGGAGCTAGGGCCCCCCCCCAAAAAAAAACCCTGAGTGACCCTTGAGGACCAGATCCTCAACTGATCTTGAGAAAACAAAAACCTTGGTTAATCTGGGCTAACCATGTGGCCTTAAATATCCAAAAGGAAAGTATAACCAGAATCAAATAAATAGTAAGGCCCGAGAAATTGTATTTCAGGTATAAAACTTAAGATCTTAGTAAAAAAGACAAAAGAGCACAGTTGTTTTGCCTGTCTTACCAGCAAGTGCAGCTACCCTGTGGCTGCTACTGCTTTTGCCATCCTTCAAAGACGTGAGACACAGCTTTTCAATCTTCCAATATGGACTGAAGACTCATGTCTCTCCAAGAATCCTCCAAACCTTCAGTACCAGATGGGGACTGCTGAGATATCCAACTTGTAGACTGAGCTACTACTGGGGTTTCTACTTCTTCAGAGACTGCCATTGTTGAACTACCCAGACTGTATCACGGAGACCAGTACAGGAGGATCAAGACAGGACACAGTGCTTACTGGACCTCATTTGGTGACCATGGGAAGGGAAAACCCCAGTGTGGAGCAGAAGGGGCAGAACTGATGGCGGTTTGGGCTTGCCAGGGAGGAGCCTTCAAACATGACATCTTTTAGCCTAATAAAGAAAAAAATCATAAGCCAAAGGTGCTAAAACCTATGATATATGTGGCATGCATATGTGCATATTTTGGAGTGATGCATATTGGAAGGAATATCAACAATAACAACAACAACGACGACAACAACAACAATACGACTGGGTCAAAGAACTGACTGAAGCAGTGAACTTCTGCTCAAAACAGTAAACTTCTTTATCAAGAATTTTGAGAGAGACTGAGAAAAAGATGAAAAACATGTTTGGCAAAATGCAAGAGCTCTGGTCAGGTGTGAAGGCAAGGGAGGGGGACACGGTTCTAGATTTGATTTGTAATGTAATTTTTTATTAAATGCACAGAGCTTCAATAAAACATTGTCTTAAAAAAATTCAATGCAGCCAGCTGTGGTGGCACAGGCCTTTAATACTAGCACTTGGGAGGCAGAGGCAGGCAGATCTCTTTGAGTTCAAGGACAGCCTGGTCTACAAGAGTGAGTTCCAGGATAGCTTGGGGCTTCAGAGAGACCCTGTCTCAAAAAAAAGACCCAAAAAATTTAATGCATATCTATCTGTCTATCTGTCATCTATCTATCTATCTATCTATCTATCTATCTATCTATCTATCTATCTATCTATAATCTATCTATACCATAGACTATTAGAGGAAAAGGCTGAGAGGATGAGCTTGTAGGGCCAGAGAAAGACAAATTGCTCCCCTTAGAAGGCTATCCTCAGCTTATATAATAGCCTCCCATCTGTGAAAGCTGTTGATTGGTAGGACACAAACTATTTCTGACATTGTAGTTTGAATTCCACCCTCAGGTTAATATTTTACTTATGTCTAAAAATGAGTACTTAAATGAGAACCTTGTCCATGTTGATAACTTTTCACTGAGAAAGATATTTCTGTGGTGAACTCCATTTGGCTAGTCTAATTCCTTGGACAATTTTTAATATAGCATCATCAAGCTATTTCCAAATATTTCCATTTTCATTCTCCTAAAATTATTTTCACTGAGATCAGTTATCTTCTGTGCAAAATTTATGAAGAATAGTCAGTTTTCTAAAATTATAGCTTCTGGACATTGTTAAGTTTAATATGGAGTTCCTAATTTTACCAGGACCAAATTCCCCAAGTCAAATTTTACGATACCAAATTTTGTTTGTTTGTTTGTTTTTTCCTTTTTGGACTTTTTGAGACAAGGTCTCCCTGTAGACCCAGCTGGCCTGAAACTCACTATGTAGACTAGGCTGGCCTCAGTCTCATAGAGATTTGCCTGCCTCTAACTCCTGAGTGCTGGAATTAAAGGTATGGGCCACAATGCCGAGTTAATACAAAATTCTTCCATCCATGTGTAGTCACTAGAAGATTTTATTATGGGATTCTTCTCGGCCAGTGGAACTTTTATTCAATGAATACTTTACCAATTCTGTAGCTTCCATTGTTCCTAACCAGAAGTAATCCTTCAGCAAATTCACCCACCACATGTTTGATCATGTAAGGGAAAGGTGTAAACATTGACAAAATTATTTTACTTTGGCATTTTTGCCCAGGAATTTAATCATCATTGGCTTCAGGAATGGTAGTTTACTCTTGTTTCTTAGTTAATGTGTTTGGATAGCATGAGTCATTGTGTTTGGATGTTTCTCAATGTCTGCTAGGCCAGGGCTGGCCATGTCTTTGGCTGGTCATTCTACTGGACACTTTCTGTTGGAATAAAAAGGTCAGAGTCAGTCTAAGGGGAAGCCAGAAAGTTCTGATATGTTTGAAGCATTAGAAGGTGAGGAAATGGTAGATTTGTATATTCAAAAGTCTATTCTGGATTTAGAGTAGAAACTAAGTTGAAGAAAACAGAAATGGTTGAGTGAAAAGAATTATTGCAGAGACACACATTACAAAGGTTGTAGAGCAAGTACTCATAGAACCATTATTGTACTTCATCTCATTTTACCTCACAGTAACTTATGGGGTAGATGCTATTATTAATTCTTATTTTATAAATGAGGGAACTGAGCGATGGAGACTTAATACATTATCCAAGATGACAAACTAGTAAGAGATGGAATTTTGCCCAGGATTTAAACCTGGGGGGTGGGAGGCTTCAGTCTTGGCCCTTGGCTCCTAGGGTTTGGATCTGATATAAGGAAGAAGGGATAGGAAGGAGATTTTTGAAGAAATTTATAAGGATATAGAAATTATGAGGCTTGATGGAAAAAGAATGTTCTGGGTGGTTATGGAACTATTTCTTTTCTTTTTTATATAAATTTTATTGAATTTTTATGTATTTTATACATAATTTTCAACCAGGCTTAATTGCCTTTATACCCACTTCTCCGTTGGCACCCTCCCACAGGCCCCCCACTCCCCTTCACACAGTCATTGGGCTGGGTCCATTGCACAAACTACTCTCCCTGCTCACCCTCAGCACTACCTCCCTCTACCTCTCTCTAGTGCCCTCACTCATTTTCTCTCACAACTTCATATCTTCCCTTTTTCATTATTAATAACCCCTGAATTCAATTAGTGCTGTCCACTAGGGAGTGAGCAGACTACTAGAAGCCACGTCATGGGGCTATTTCTTGAGAATGAGAAGTTGTTTTGGAGAAATAATGTGTTAAGTTTTGGTGTTGAGTAAATTACAGCAGTTCTAGCTGTAGAGTAATAAAGAGCTTGTCAGCGTGCTTTGATGCTTCATGGCTTCCAAGCCCCATAACTCTACCTATCTCTCCTCCTCACATCTCGAAAAACCATTAAGGTTTTCCTACCTGGCATGGTGGCACAGGCCTTTAATTCCAGGACTCTGGAGGCAGAAGCAGGGAGATCTCTGGGAGACCCAGGCCAGCCTGGTGTACATAGGAAGTTCCAGGCCAACTGGAGCTACTTGGAGATGCTTTTTCAATAAACCACAAAAGGAGGTGGGGCTAGAGAGATGGTTCAACAGTTAAGAGCACTGCCGCTCTTTCAGAGGACCTGGTTCAGTACCTGGGTTCAGTACCCAGCACCCACATGGTGTCCAAGAACCAGCATCAACTCCAGTTCCAGGAGATCTGATGTCCTCTTCTGACCTCTGGGCATTGTACAGACATGGTGCACTTACATACACACAGGCAACTGCTCATACGTACAAAATAAAATTTTAAATTTTTTATGTGAATGCATGCATTGTGTGCAATGCACCCATGTTGTGAAATGCCCTTGGAGGACAGAAGAGGGTGTCAAATCTCCTAGGACTGGAGTTATAGACAGCTGTTAGTCACCATGTGGGTGGTAGGACTGGAACCTGGATCTTCTGCAAGAAGAACCAGTGGTTTTAACCATCAAGCTATCTCTCCAGGTCCTAAAATGTTTTATTTATTTATTTTTGTGTATGAGTGTTTAGCCTGCATGTATGTAAGTACACCACATGCGTGCAGTTCTCTCAGAGATCAGAAGAGGGCTTCACCTCCCCTGGAACTGGAGTTAGAGATGGTTAGCTTTCATGTGGGTGCTGGCAATCAAACTCAGGTCCTCTGCAAGAGCAGCCAGTGCTCTTAACTGCTAAACCATCTTTCTAGCCCAAATCTTAATTTGTTTTTTAAACAGAAGTTTATTTCTTCTCATACCATCTAGAAGTCCAAACCACAGAAATATGGCCTGTGTGTGGAAACAGCTGCCTAGTCTCCGTCCCTAACTACAACAAAAGTCCAGCACTTTCTTTGCTCTCTGAGCCATCCTCAAGCCTGCCTGAAAGCCTGCTCCACTCTCCTGGAAACGTGCCTAGGCGAGCCCTGAGCCATGCAAAACTAGCTTCCTCTGTCTCAGCATGAAAACCAGAATCTGGATCAGAGCTGGTACAGCCCCATCCTATGGAGGCCAAGTAACAGGAAAACCCTGAATAGCGTAGAGACTTATTTGTGGCTCATGGTTCAGTCTGGGTGTTTCCAGTCAGACAGAGACCTGGGCTCCTTCCATCTCATGGCTCTATGTCCTCAAGGTCTTCAGAATTCTCTCTACCCATTAACTGCATGAGTAGAGTTAGGAGGATCGTGTGGTGATGGGTTTGGATGAGCCAGGCTTGGAAATGGTGCTTTTTTTCCTTTCTTTATTTTTTCTTTTGCTTAGAACTCCTTTGTGTGATGGCATTCCGCCACAGAACAGGTGGTCAATGTGGACCAGGCAGATAGATATTAGTGAGTGTGTATTCCAGTTCCTGGTGCAGATACGTTGGGTCTGAATGTCATTTGGTTATGGAGATACTTAGAAAGTAGCTGGTGCGAGGGTTCTAAGAAGAGAGTTTAAGCTAAGATAGCACATTCATAAATCACTTCCTAGTATGATAAGAAAATGGGAAGAAAAGGACAAAGACAAAGACTAATGCTAGTCCTCATACCCTTTTTCGTTTGATTTTCGTGCTCAAGGATTGATTTTCAGGATCTCCTCATGAGTAGTGGGTGTTGGAGTTCAGGAGAGAGAAGCTGAAGAGGAAGCTGTTACATATCACTCCTTTGGAATCAGAACAGGCAGTTGTTAGCTGGGCATGCTGCTTGAGCCTGAAATCTCAGTGCCTGGGAGGCTGGGGCAGGAGGACTGCCATGAGTTCCAGCTCAGTCTGAGCTAAATAGTGGGTTCTAGATCTGCCTTGGCTACATAGTGAGTCCCAAGCCAGCATGGATTAAAAACTGAGACCATATTTTAACCTTCTTACCTACCCCAAGAAATCCCAGAATGAGCAGTTTGTATGTACACACATAAACATACACAGCAGCCCATATGAGCCCCCTCCCACACACATGTATTTGCTGGTATGGTTTGAATGTGAAATGTCCTCCATTGATTGACTATTTTGAGAGGCTGTGGAAGCTTTAGGAGATGGGGTTATACCCACCTCAGGTCTGGCTATTGTCTCTCCTTCCTCACCGGGTACCACGTCAGGATCTCTGCCAGGTCCCTCTACCATACATGGACTGAGTGGATGGTGCTGCCATGCCTTCCCAACGTGGAAACTGAATTCCCTCTGAAACTACGAGCTGAAATAAATATCTCCCTTCCTGAAGTTGTTTCTGCCAGATATTCTGTCATAGCCAGCAATGAGGAAAGTAATAAATAGACATATAAGCATGTATTCATATATGCATACACATATGTGCACATGTACACACATGTCCAGCTACATACAGTGATATGCACCTTTCCTAATGATATGGCTCCTCCAGTTTCCTGCCCTTCCAAGCCTCCATTGAAAAGAGAATTAGCAGCAACCTAATTGGGGAGACCGGATGGAATGGCAGCCTGGGTAACAGACACAAAAGCCAGTCCGCTATTTTAAGGAGATGAGAGTCTTCACATGAGCCACTCTGGTCTCCTTGCTGCTTAATTTCATTTTTGAATGCAGTTGAAAAGTAATCTGATCCATTTCATTATCTCTGCAAATAATTCATAAATTCAGATGAACTCAGTTCTGGGACAGAGACTGCAGGAGGATTTCAAGGTCTGACAAGGTGATAATTATCAGGACTGCACCGAAGCTGACAGCTGCTGTTGGAATGATCTCCTTTTTATTGAAATTCTCTATGTGATTAGGAAGAAAGACAGCCAACTTGAGTTAATCTGCAGCAGCCGCCTACCCACAGTGCTCCACGCAGAGCAGTGGAGCTGCTGCCTGTGAGGAGGCAGAGGCTTCGTGGCTGATACAGAACTTCACAGGTGGCAGACTCATGCAGACTCAGGCAGACTCATTCAGACTCATACAGACTCATGCAGACTCATACAGACTCATGCAGACTCATGCAGACTCATGCAGACTCATGCAGACTCATGTAGACTCATGCAGACTCGGGCAGACTCATGCAGACTCATGCAGACTCCTGCAGACTCCTGCAGACTCATACAGACTCGGGCAGACTCATGTAGACTCATACAGATTCCTGCAGACTCATACAGACTCCTGCAGAATCATGCAGACTCATACAGACTCATGCAGACTCAGGCAGACTCAGGCAGACTCATGCAGACTCCTGCAGACTCATACAGACTCATGCAGACTCATACAGATTCCTGCAGACTCATGCAGACTCATACAGACTCCTGCAGAATCATGCAGACTCATATAGATTCCTACAGACTCCTGCAGACTCATGCAGACTCGGGCAGACTCGGGCAGACTCGGGCAGACTCATACAAACTCATGCAGACTCATGCAGACTCATGGAGACTCATGCAGACTCATGCAGACTCATACAGACTCATGCAGACTCATACAGATTCCTGCAGACTCGTGCAGACTCATACAGACTCCTGCAGACTCATACAGACTCGTGCAGACTCATGCAGACTCATGCAGACTCATGCAGACTCGTGCAGACTCATGCATACTCATGCAGACTCATACAGACTCATACAGACTCCTGCAGACTCATACAGACTCATCATACAGACTCGTGCAGACTCATACAGACTCATACAGACTCCTGCAGACTCATACAGACTCGTGCAGATTCATACAGACTCATATAGACTCCTGCAGACTCATACAGACTCGTGCAGACTCATACAGACTCATACAGACTCACAGAGACTCACACAGAGACTCATACAGACTCATACAGACTCACACAGACTCACACAGACTCACACAGACTCACACAGACTTACACAGACTCACACAGACTCACACAGACTCACACAGACTCATATATCTCACCAATGACAGGTGTAGTTCAGATATGCAGAGAAAAATTGATAATGTTCCACTCCTGGAGCAACGTTAGGAGGGAATTAGAATGTAGCCCCATACAGGCAAGCTTGTTTGTCACAGCTCTGTTCTGCTCACCTGGAAATGTAACTACTGTGTTTCCTTATTTCACCCATCCTGTGTTCCAAGCACCTTGTTGCATCTAGATGGATGGCAGGATGTGAAAACAAAACACAGATGTTTGTCTGGTAAACCAGGAGGAGAGATGATATCTTCTGTAAGCAATAAAACATTGCATTGTGGGTGGGGCGTAAGCTGACAGGATATTTTTTGCAATCATAAAATGTGTAAGCTCATGAAATAAAGACATACATTTCAGGTTCACCATAACAGGGAATGGATAGCTAAAGTGCTTAGATTAGATTACTGCTTGCAAATTAATTCACGGGTTTATTCAGCTATGTATTATTTACTCACTTATCATTTATTCCATGAAAGTTTACCAAACTTCTGTCATGTATAAGATTGGTGCTCCGAGATGAAGAGGAGGCTGTCGCTCCAGCTCTCAGGAGCTCACATCCGTCCATTTCTCTTTGCCTCCCTCCCTTCCTTTTCACCTTCTCTCCCTTCTTCCCTCCCTGTCTCCCTCCTTCTCTCCTTCCCTCCCATTCTTCCTTTTTCCCTCCCTCCCTTCCTTCTTCTCTTCCTTCTTTCCTTCCTCCCATCATCTATCCCAAATATCCAGAAGGACCTCAAAGACCCTCCCTCAGGAAGTTTACTGAGCCTTACTGCCCGGATACGACAGCTCTGTGGGTGGATATGACAGCTCTGTGAAACTCCAGAGTCCACAGCTCCTCTTTTCTCCTCCTCCTTCCTACCTGCTTCGCGGCTGCTGAACTGCTTCGTTCCAGTCCACCAGCGAGGGTCCCCAAATTTGTCCCTTCACTGCGGTATACTGCTCATGTCCCTCACCTATCTTAGGAGTTTAGTAATGTCACTTAAGGGGGTAGAGTTGGGTGGGGGAGGAACAGAGAGAAGAGTCACTTCCTGGAAACTTTGACCTTTACCCCTCCTCCTCTCCCTTCCTCACACCTGTTGTGTTTCTTCTCCAGACTCACAAATCTGAGTAACTTTCAACACCCCTTCCCCCTGGGACACAAGGCCCTACAACCTTATGCTGAACAAAGCAGGCCCTGGAGGCTCAACTCTTACCCCAAGTTAGTGAGTCAAAAATCAGTGTTCTGAGAAAACTTTCTCAAAAGGAGTTGGAGGAAGGGGCATGTGCTGGATAGCTTTTGTGTCAACTTGACACACTTGGGTTGAGGGAGCCTCAATTGGGGAATTGGCTCCATTGGATTGGCCTGTGGCCACATCTGTGGAGTAATGTCTTGATGGTCGAACAGTTTGGGAGGGCCCAGCCCACAATGAGTGGTGCCACCCTGGGCAGGTTGTTGTGTACCGTATAAGAAGGCAGGCTGGGCATGAGCCAGGGGAGCAAGCCAGTGAACAGCACCCTCTATGGCCTGTGCTTCAGCTACTGCCTTCAGGTTCCTGCCCTGAGTTCCTGCCTTGGGCTCCTTAAGTAATGAACTGTGACCCAGGAGATGTAAGCTAAATAAACCCTTTCCTCCCCAAGTTGGTGTCGGTCAGAGTGTTTTGTCACAGCAACGGAAGACAGACTAGAACAGGGCATGTGTTCTCTCTGTGTAATTTATCTGTGTTAAAGCCACTGTGTTCAGGCTCATAGGAGTGTGCTCGAGGACAGATGACTAACACATCATATCATACCTAAAACCTGGGGGGAAATTAATAACTTTAATAATTATAATTATGCTTGCATTTCTTTTCACACGTGTGTGTGCATGTGCATGTGTGTGTCGGAGTTGTGCGTGTGCAATACTGGAGATGAAACCCAGGGCCTGACAAATGCTGGGCCAGTACTCGACCAATGAGCTACGTTCTCCGCCTTTTGTATTTTTTATTGAAATAGCATCTTTCTAAGTCAACTATGCTGGCCCTGGACTCATTATACAGCCCAAGTAGGCCTCGAACTTGCAATACTCCTGCTCCAGCCTCCCTAATAGATAGAATTACAGGCCCATCCATCCAAGTCCAGGTCTCCATTTCTTACTCCAATGCTTTTAGAACAAGTACCTCAGGCTGTGAGCATAGACTGCCAGGTACCAGAGTGCAGCTAATCCAGGCTAAGAAAGGAGGTGCACTGGAATCTATTGCTGGGCAAAGCAATTCTGAAAGTGAGTCGCATGGGACAGTGAACCTTCATTATGCCACAGTTTCTGCGGCCTCTGGAGCTGTGCTGCTGGCAGGTTCTGGCTTAGGTCCCATCTTGAGTGTGAAGCCCAGATGGCGGCCAGTTGCAGCTATCTGAAGTCTTAACTGGAGATCTGCCTCCCAGATGGCTTCCTCACAGGTGTTAGCAGGAGACCTCAGCTCCTCTGTGTGTTTTAGCAGGACGCTTATCTTCCACCAGAATGATACAGGAGAGGTCCAGCTCGGAGGTGGGGTGACTGGGGGTGGGCAGATAACCAGGAGGAAAATGTCATTGAGGGGCTTCTTGGAGGTTGCATATGACAGGATATTTGCTTATGGGCACCGGTTAATTTTAAAAACATGTGAGAGCAAAACCCAGTGGAGTCCGGAGTGGGAAAGCAAGAATCTGGGTTCTTTCATCTCTTTCTTCTGTTACAGAAAAGTCATGAGGTCAAAGCCAAAGTCAGGTGAGGAGAGGGAGTCTCTTCAGGCTAGTGGGCTGATGCACGGATTGTTCCATACGGGAATCAGCAGTTTGACTGAGTCTCTAGGGTGGTTCATCCCCTGTGACAAATGCAAGCAAAAAGCGTGTAACACTTAAGTGGTCATCAAGTTGGCGGTTTACTGATAACATGCAATCACATTGGCTACAGGAATGTGACATTCTGGTTTACAGACAAGACTTCTGTCCTGGGTGAAGTTCACAGGAAAGGCTGCCCCTCACCCATCTATCTTCATTATCATAACACTGCAAGGTCTTTGAGTAACTAACGGATATGTTTTTCCTATTATAATTCTGCTAGTGTTCATGGACTGATAGGGCCATGTTGGGCTCCACTCAATACCGCAGCATGTGTATTGGATGATGACGTGTTTCACAATGATTATTTCTGCAATGATGAACATTATTGAGCAGTCATTCACCTGTGTAATGGGCTAAGTGCTTTGCACAAGGAGTGATAAAAACGGAAGAACTAATGCATGAGGGTTGCATGAGTTTCTATGCTACTCATTTCAAATATCAAGCAGAATTTCACTGGTCACTGCCAAGCAGGGCTTCAGATGTAGCCAGGAAGAGGGATATTACAGAACAGAGGCTGCCTGCTCTGAGGCTGTGCCATGCATGGCATACTGAGCTAGAGTCAAAAATTATGCATGGCAGGAAAATTAATTAGCATATCTGCTAGAGTAAGCAATAGCTTTGTGAAGCCTAAGACAGTTCCTTTATTCCCACAATTAGTACACAGAAATATACATGTGCGGGATGCAGCTAAAAGCACTCCAAACACGAGGCAAGATTTTCTTTCTGAGTCTCAGCAGTTTCAGTGTATGCTTCTGGTTTTTATACTAAGCTTTGCTATCCCATGGTTTGCTTTACAGCTACTGAAAAAGCAGGGGGTTGTGAAAAACGGCACAAGTAAAAATCCTAGAGGATGGATGTTTGGGATCCTTTTCAAATCTGCATCTAGCTCCCTGCCAGCCAAAAAGAAGCCAGGAGTCCCCCTAGAGTGTCGAGATGCTATTTAACTACCAAGCGCTTCATCGACTCTGTTGCGTTTTTGTCTCATTCTGTCTTTTTATACTTTTATTGTTTCTCAGAAAATCAGGCTAGTGAATAAGAGGAATGCAGTAGACAAGTCGGAGACAGAGGGGTGTTTACTCATCCAATCACTCATTCAGCAAACGTGTTGAGCTTTGGTGTGCAAGCTTCATGCTGGGTAATGGTGTGTTCAGAATTCATTCATTGTCCTCTGATGGTATTTACTGAGTGCTTGTAGCTCTCTGATGCCCTAACAGTTGTGAAGCTTAAAAAAAAATCCCAAGGAAGACGAGCTTCTTGTACCTAAAAGATCTGAAAGTGTTGTTAGGAAAAGAAAATTCACACATAAAAAGGAACAAAAGAGCCACTGAGTGTAAAGTTTTGTGGTGTGAACACTGGGTGTTTGGAGAGCTGTCTGAACAGCTGGTGAGGAGCAGAGGAGTCTGGTTCTGAGAATCCAGAACTACACTACTAGCTGGAGAGGAAGCTGTTTCAGGAACCCTGGCAGAGAAGGGGGTAAGAAGCGGGCACCCCAGAAGAAGCCTCCCCACTTTGATTTGGCTTCACCTTATGCTGGACATATTTTTATTATTTTTTTAATTTTTATTTATTTTTTATGTGTATGAATGTACTGTCTGCATATAGGTTTGTGCACCCCAGCCGTGCAATGCCGCGGAGCTCAGAAGAGGATGTCGGATTCCCCCAGGACTGGAGTCGAAGATGGTTCTCAGCTGCCATGTGGGTGCTGGGGATCGAACCGGGTCCTCTGCAAGAGCAGTCGGCGCTCTTTACTGCTAGGCCATCTCTCCAGCTCCCCATGCTGGACATTTTTAGCTACACATCTTACCTTGGAACGTCTTGAAGAGTCCAGAGTTAACCTTGCTATGTGTGCTGAGCACTGGAACTCAGCCACACTCAGACGTGAGAACCTCATGGATCTGGCCCCAAAGACCACACTCCCACCTGGATGCTAAAGATGGGGAACTCCATCTGGAGGGGGTCAAAGTCTCTCAAGTCTCCTGTCCTTCTCTGATTCCAAACTGGGGCCAGAGGATCCAAGGAGATCAGGAGATTGTGGCATGGGAGCCCAGGGCAGGAGCAGGCAGGCAACCTACAGAAAACAAAGGGACAAAGTGAAAGGATTTACACACACACACACACACACACACACACACACACACACACACCACACACACACACCAAAGTCCTTACAAGCCAGAGGCATTTAAATAAGTTACTACTAAGGAGTCAAAGGCTAGCGTGAATACTGTGGGGTCCCTGACCCCTGAGTCCACCTGACACTTCTGCACAGAAACTACTCTGAGGGGGCCACCAAGGTTCCCCTTGGGGGGAGCATGCTTGCTGCTAAGACTGAGGTGGTACTGGGCAAACCACAGACTGAGAAGGCCTTGTTGAAGACTTGCTGCCTTGGCTACATGGTTCATTCAGGTACAGGTATATCCCTCCATCCCTGCTCAGATAAGGGATCATGACACTATATAGGGACAGACAGGATACATGGGGAGGTCTCCCGAGGTCACATGACCTGCCTGGTTTAAAGAGAATCTTTGTGGGCTCGAAATTGGCTCAGCAGTTAAGAGCACTGGCTGGTCTTGCAGAGGACCCAGTTCAGTTCCCAGCACTCACATGACAGCTAACAACTGTCTGTAACACCAGTGCCAGAGGATACAACGCCCTCTTCTGGCCCCCACGTTCCCTGGACGCATCGGTACATACACGCAGGCAAAACACTCATGCTCATAAAATAAAAATAAATTGAGGTGGAGGAGACCTGTCACACATAGCTATACCACTGTGCTCCTAGCTTTAGTGTCAACTTGATACACCTGGGTTGAGGGAGCCTCAGTTGAGGAATTGTCTCCATTAGACTGCCCTGTGGTCATGTCCGTGGGGTGTTTTCTTGATTGTTGAGTGATGTGGCGGGGGGGGGGCAGCCCACTGTGGGCAGGTTGTTCTGTATTGTATAAGAAAGCAGGGACCAGGAATGGTGGGGCATGCCTTTAATCCTAGCACTCAGGAGGCAGAGGCAGGCAGATCTCTGTGAGTTCAAGGCCAGCCTGGTCTACAGAGTGAGCTCCAGGCCAGCTGGGACTAAAGGGAGACCCTGTCTCAAAAAAGACCAATAAAAAAGAAAGAAAGAAAGAAAGAAAGAAAGAAAGAAAGAAAGAAAGAAAGAAAGAAAGAAAGAAAGAAAGAAAGAGAGAGAAAGAAAGAAGCCAGGAAGCAGTGGAAGCATTGTTCCTCCTTTTCAGCTCCTACCTCCAGGTTGCTGCTCTGAGTTCCTACCTTGGGCTCCCTCAGTGATGAACTATAACTTGGGAGATATATAAGCCAAACAAACCCTTTCTTTCCCAAATTTGTATTGGTCACAGTGTTTTGTCACAGCAATTGAAGGCAAACTAGAACAACCACTGTGGCATCATGCCTGGGGGCATCATGGATGATAAGAGGGTCTGAGCCTAGCCTGTGAGCACAGGAAGCTAACAGTATAGAAGGAGCAGTGCTTACTTACATTCGGGTATCCCGGGAGGCTGTTCTGAAGTATGGGATGGCCCACCCCCCATCTTTTCTATCCTCACACAAGAAGACTTACAGTTGGCCCTTCAGATCCACAGACTCTGCATCTATGGGTTTAATCAACTGTGAACTGAAAATACTCAGGAAAAACAACCTACTGAACATATGCAAACTTCTGATTTTTAGCCATTAACACTGTGTAACTATTAGCAAGGCATTTGCATAGGTATTGTCAGTCATATACAGATGAAGTACATGTGCAGAGATTATATGCAAATGCTGTGCCCTCTTATTTTTATTTTATTTTTTAATATTTTATTTTTTATTTTATATGTATGAGTGTATTGCCTGCATGTGTATAAATGCACCCAGTCATGCAATCCCTGAGGATTTCAGAAGAGGGTGTCAGATCCTCTGGAACTGGAGTCATGGCCAGTTGTTAGCTACCTTGTGGGTGCTGGGAACTGAACTGGGTCTTCTGTGGATCCTGCTGGCCTGGATGATAAGGATGATACCAGCGTTGGGATGCCCAGCTTGATGTACCGCTCTCCACCAGGAGCTGGGGATTCTCAGGTCCCACCTGCCAGCCCGGGTGAGGCTGCATTTCCAGAGCTCCTGTTCGGTTCCCTTCCTGGAGGATCCAGTCTTACCAGCAACCTTGCCAGCCTTGTCTCCCAGGGTGTGATCCAGCTGGCCTTGTCAGGAGCCTCCCAGACAGGCCCTCTGGCCCACCTCGGAGAGGAACACAAGGCTTCCTCCAGGCCCCTAGTTCAGACCTGGACACTGATGCTGAGGGAGATGACTTTGAACTTCTGGACCAATCAGAGCTGAATCAGCTGGACCCTGCCAGTCCCAGGAACTACTGAGGAGAGGCTCCTTTTTCCGGGATCACTGTGGTGTAGGGTTTTTTTTTTCTCCCCATCCCACTTACAGTGACGAGGCAAGGGAAGAACCCAGATCTCACCCCTGAATTTCTGCTGGGTGGCCTAGCTGATGCGCAGAAGCTGTTAGGAGAAAATGGCCATTACCTTGCTGCCAGCTAGATACCCGTTTCTGTGCTTAGTCACTGGAGTGAGAATATGGTCCCCAAAGGGAGGCTTTCCTCCGTTAGGGTGGTACTTTGGCAGCTGAGTAGTCAGGGATGATTCCCCTCTGATGAGGCACTGCTGTTTGTTTTGAGGGCAGGGTGCTCAGGGTCCTTGCTGACAGAAGAGCCCATCTCTGCCTCCTCTCACCTCACTGGAGCTCCCCAATCAGGCAGCAGTTAGTACAGTTGTCATTTTTGTCTTTTGTTAAACCATGACATGATCGATTTGTTTTCTTTTTTTTGTTATTATTTTTGTATGTGTATGAATGTACTGTCTGCATGCAGGTCTGTGCACCTGTGTCGTGCAATGCCGCGGAGGTCAGAAGAGGGTCTCGGATTCCCCTGGAACTGGAGTTCTCCCAGAATCGGAGTCACAGACGGTTCTTAGCCGCCATGTGGGTGCTGGGGATCAAACCCGGGTCCTCTGCAAGAGCGTCGGTGCTCTTAACCGCTAGGCCATCTCTCCAGTCCTCGATTTGTTTTCTTAATGTAAGCTTGTCCTGTGGTTCTACAGAGCAGGTCTACTCCCTGACCCTCACCCACTCACCCATCTTCATTACTTGATGGCTGTCCGCCCCCCCCCCAGTGCTCCAGAATGCTTATGAAATTTAAGAAATGTGAACATGATGTGGGGGGGGGGGGCTCTTCTTTATCTCCTTGTGCTGTATGGGTCAGCTGGCTGGTAGGGTTATTGAGTGCCTATCAGGAGGTCTCATGGAATCTTCTGGAGCTTTGTGGTTATCTTTGGTGCTGTTAACCCTGGCTCCATTTGACCATCAGCCTGAGCAGTGAGCAAGGCAATATCATACCCATTTTTATGTTCCCATTCCTTCCCCTCTCCTCCTCTGGAGAAGCAATAACTCCAAGGAGGATGGCAAAGTAGCACTTTACAAATGGCTCTGTGGGCCCTGTGGCACAAACCTCAGGAGCCACAGCTCTACGTGCACCAGCTGTCCATACCATATTGGTTCCTTTAAGAATGAGCCTAGGGGCTGGAGAGATGGCCTAGCGGTTAAGAGCGCCGACCGCTCTTTCAGAGGACCCGGGTTCGATCCCCAGCACCCACATGGTGGCCGAGAACCGTCTGAAACTCCAATTCCAGGAGAACTCCAGTTCCAGGGGAATCCGAGACCATCTTCTGACCTCCGCGGCATTGCACGACACGGGTGCACAGACTTGCATGCAGACAGTACATTCATACACATACAGAAATAAATAAAATTTAAAAAAAAAAAAAAAAGAATGAGCCTAGCTAACAAGGATGTGTTGGTAATCAGTACCTACCCTTCTGAGGGTATGTGTTCTGCAGTCCCCCCGCCCCCATCAAATCATGTGGAAGAAGAAAAAAGAAAAAAAACAACTAAACAGTGGTTTAGATCAGTGGTTCTAACCCTGTGCCAGCCTACTGCCTCTTTCTGCCTCCAGTCAGAGCTCAAGCCAAATTCTTCTATTCTCTTTCCTTCTTGCATTAACCTTTTGCTGATCCTCAGGGACCACTCCCCCAGGACCCCCATACTTGGGTGAGAGATGTTTGATAGACCCCATTTTCATTTGCTCTTGGTTGATGGACAAGGTAGAGGCTGGAAGTGAAAATACTTAACAGAAGGAGAAAGGCTAGGTGCTTGTTCCATAATCACTGAGTGTGAAGATTAGGAGTAATGGCTTCTCTACACTTTAGGGTTTTCAAATAGACTTGAACACCTTTTTTCCTCTGAGCCAGATGTCTTACAGGTAAGCTCTGGTGTAGAAAAGAAAAAGGAGTGGGATTTTGCGTGTTTGCATGAGTGGATGTAGCTTTATGCCTTGGGAGTTGGCAAGAGGGAAAGAGAGCAAAATCTGGAAGGTCTTTCTTGTACCCGAGGGATCCTGCTCCGAGTGTCCTGAATCCTCCACTGTGAATTGGGGTGGGTTGGTATTGAGAAATAAATCTTGTATGACAACAATCTTTTTAAAAAATATTTATTTTAATTTGTTTTTTGACTTTTTTTTTGTTTGCTTGTTTTGTTGGAGACAGGGTCTCACTGTGTACCCTTGATTGGTTTGAATCTTACTATGTAGATCAGGCTGGCCTTGAACTTCACTTGTCTGCCTCTTGAGTGCTGAGAATAAAGGCATGTGCCACCACACCTGGCTCATTTACTTATTTTATTTTTATGGTTCTAGAGTTCTATGCCATTATATATGAGACTTGAACATCCAAGATTTGGGGGTCCTGGGGTCCTGGAACCTGTCCCATTTGGATACTCAGAGATGTCCATAGCTACCTGCCTTTTGGCTTCGACAAGGCTTGTCAGGCTCTGTTCTGACAGCTAACAAGACTGACTTGGCGCTGACAGAGCTTCCTTTTATGGGGTAAGCCTCAGAGGAGTAGTTTTTATTTTAATTGAATGGTTTTGATTACACTTAAACATCTCTGCCTGCTTGACACCATGTTGAGGGCCTCCCTTGGATTATTTTACTAAACCTCACAATAATCTCTCAGGCAAGCTGCCAACACACATGGTGTGACTAGGACAGGTGAGGAACCTTAGGGCAGGGTAGTTAGCCACCAGACTGGAGAGTCCAGCTCTTGAGCACATGTGATTGTAGCCTGGGCCGGGTTAATCCATCCGCTAAAATGAGTCTTATTTATTATTTATTTATTTTTAGAATTGTTACTTTGTGTGCATGTGTGTCTGTGTTTGTGTGTAAGGGGTATATGTAAACACGAGTATTCGTGCAGGCCAGACGGCAATGTTAGATTTCTTGCTCTGTTATTTTTCATCTTATTTTTTGAGACAGAGTCTCTCACTGAACCTGGAACACATCAATTTGACAAGATTAACTGGCTAGTGAGCCCCAGAGATCTTCCTATCTTTGCCTCTGTAGCAGTAGGATTGGGAGTGCTTACTGCCATGTGTGTCTTTACAGGAATTCTAGGGTCCAAAATCAGTTCCTCGTGTTTGCACAGCAAGGACTTAACCAATTAACCAGCTTAGCAATATCTACAGCATTTATTTATTTATTTATTTATTTATTTATTTATTTATTTACTTACTTACTTACTTACTAGTGTTTTGGGACAGTCTCATGTAGCACAGGCTGACCTCGGACTTTCTGTGTGGTCAGAGAACACTTGATCCTTCTGCCTCCTTTTCTCAAGTTCTGGGATTACAGGTGTGTGCTATCATGCCTAGCTTGAAATGAGTTTTAGAGACTCTGGATTTTATGCTATGTCAGAACTTCCCTTTTCTGCAGGATGTTATAGGAAGCTGCGTTAATTACCAATAATACTTCTATTAATCCATTTCATCAGACATTATTAAAATCCCAGTTGGGAATGTTGATACTCACTTTTCAAAGGAAAGGACATGATGGCAGAGAAGACCTGTGATTCTATTTAAACAGCATTCCTCTAGTTTTAACTAATTTATGACTATACCAAGGATGGTTGTTTACTACTTTAAATGCCATTTTCCATGCATATCCTTGAGAGCAAGCTGGCTCAGGCTGTCAGAAAGATGAGTAATTTGTGGCCTCAGCTGCTCACTTCAGGGAACTTGCCTTCCATTCTGAGACTTCGAGTTTCCAGACAGGCCTGGGGAGAATGAGTTTGGTCTGTTTCTAGATTTGTCTTGAAATTTTAAAAAATGATTTGGAAAAAAATGATTTGAGCCAAACCAGTTACTCCATGTTACATCTCAGTTGATAAAATAACTGGATTTCTGTGCTGGACAGCTTCATCTGTCAACTTGATGTACCCTGGAAGAGGGAGCCTCAGTTGAGCGTTTCCTCCATGGAATTTGCTGTGTCTGTGAGGCCATTTCTTAATTGCTCATTGATATGGGAGGGCTCAGCCCACTGTGGGCAGGTGCTACCCCTGGGCAGGTTAAGAAAGCAGGCTGATAAGAACAGATACTACACTTGAT
Organism: Rhizomys pruinosus; assembly: GCA_009823505.1. Lineage (NCBI taxonomy): Eukaryota > Metazoa > Chordata > Mammalia > Rodentia > Spalacidae > Rhizomys > Rhizomys pruinosus. Next base: position 571,017 of record VZQC01001441.1, on the reverse strand, counting down.
CTTAGCCAAAAGGAGGCTTAACTTTTGCTCCTCACCTTATAATGGAGTTACATCGTAATAAATATGTTGTAAGGTAAAAAAAAAAAAGAAAGCAGGCTGAGGCCGGGTGTGGTGGCGCACGCCTTTAATCCTAGCACTTGGGAGGCAGAGGCAGGCGGATCTTTGTGAGTTCAAAGCCAGCCTGGTCTACAGAGCGAGTTCCAGGACAGCTGGGGCTACAGGGAGACCCTGTCTCGAAAAAGGACCAAAAAAAAAAAAAAAAAAAAAAAAAAAAAAGGCAGGCTGAGCACAGGACAAGGGGAGTAAGCTAGCAGTGTTCCTCTGTGGCCTGTGCTTCAGGTCCTGCTTGACTTCCTTCAGAGGGACTGTCACTCAGAAGTGTAAGATCCAATTAACCCTTTCATCCCCAAACTGGTTTTTGTCAGATTGTTTTATCACAGCAAAAGAGAAGCAATCTAGAGCAACTGCTTGAAGCCTATGCAGCTGGACTAGAAGACTATGCAGCATGGATTCAAGGTGTCCATGTAGGATGGCTAGGTGAGCCCATGGGTGTCCTGGGGGTTTCAGAAGAAGGTGTGTAGGCCTGGGAGATGGCTTACTCAGTAAAGGGCTTGTCATGTAAGCATGAGCACCCGAGTTCAATCCCTAGCACGCATATAAAAAGCTGAGTGTGTAGCACATACCTGTAATCCCAGGTTGAGAGGTGGAGGCAGGAAGATCTGTCGGACTTGCTGGTCACCCAGCCTCCCTAAATGGGTGAGCTCTAGTTTCAGTGACAGACCCTATGTATTTGTTACTTTTTGTTGCTATGATAAAATTCCATGACCAGAAGCAATTTCTAGATGAAAGTATTTCGTTGGACTTGTGGTTCCAGAGAGATCAGAGTCTGTGATGGCAGGGAGGCCTGACCACAGGAGCAGAAAGCTGAGAAAATGAACTAGAAGTGTGGCAAGGCTATAAACTCTCAAAGCCAACCCTAGTGACACACTTCTTCCACCAAGGCTGTACCTCCTAAAGGTTCCATGACCTCCCCAAACAGTGCCACCAAATGGGGACCAAGTATTTAAATATTTGAGCCAATGTGGGGGTATTTTTCATTCAAACTGCCACACTCTGTCTCAAAATAAGATGGAGAATGATTGAGGAAGACCCAGTAAGGGATCACTAGCTTCCATGTGCACTTGTGTGAAGGAGAAAGAGGAGGAAGAGGAGGAGGAAGAGGGGGAGGAGGAGGAGGTCTTCTGGAAGAATGTGGTGTAGGTAAACTGAGTTATATTCCATCTTGGCTGCTACTTGTCTCCAAGGATGATCATTTACTACTGTAAATGCCATTTTCCATGCATTTAATTGAGAGCAAGCTGGCTCAGGCTGTCAGAAAGATGAGTATGGGTCCCATTCCAGGCCATGGTGGCCCCAGTGTCTGGGAAAGCTTCCAAGAAAGACTCAGAAATACCACCTGCCAAGTCCTGTGTGGGAGACAAGGTCATAAAAACAAGTAAGACATAGTCTTTGTTCTCCAGAGACCCCTGAGAACCTCCTTGGCTCTCTGAGGAAGACACACATTCAGAAACCAATGAAACCCTGCAGCTGGCTTCAAAATTTGGCCTGTAACTCCAGGAGTGGAGAGGAAGTCTCTGTGGGGTTAGGAGAGCTTTTGGAGGAAGGGCATGAGTGAGACATGTTACCAGCATCCATGGCTGCCCAGAGTTAAGAGGTTAGGACTGCTGGGGCTCAGATTGAACCTCAGCTGACCCACCTGTTAGCTATGCATCCTGGGAGAGCTGCTTATCCTCTCCAAGTCCCCTTTTCAGCAATGATTTAAATGCAGGTGTTCTCCAGAGGCTCTCATACTGAAGGCTCAGTCCTTAGCTTATCAGGACACGCCTTGTAGTGCATCATGGGACCCCATCTCTTCCTTTTGTTTGCTTTCTGCTCGTGATATAAGCAGTTTTAAACTACCAGAGGCCCAGAGAGAAATGAGGCCACCTGGTCTTAGATTACAACTTCAAGAACTTCTGACTCAAATAATCTTTTTTTCTCTTCAGAAGTTAATTTCCTTGGGTATTTTATTACAATACTGGAAAGCTGACTAGTATAGTTTCTTTATCCACAAAATGGGAAAAAATACCAATTTTGTTGGAGTTTGGGGAGAATATTTGCTATCATTTAATGAATCTCCCTCTATGTGGATTCAAGGGAGTACCTAGCATCCTTGATTTTTCTCAATGTGTTCTGAAGTCTCCACCCCTCGTGATATCAGGCAGCTTTTCCTTCCCCAGAACATGGTAATAGCTTGACTGTTCTACATGTAGGATGAGGACAGCTTTTCAGTATTGTTTTTGGTAACAGTTATGCCTCTCTGTTGCCTGACCAGAGTCTGACTTGTTAAGGCTGACAGTTGGGCAGAAGCCATTATTTGTCATGAAGTGGTAAGGCCTCCTACTGACTTTCCCATGGTAACTTGGAAAACATTTGTCAACGGTGACCCTGTGGTGATGGATATCACCAGGATGACTCAGGGGTCTTGGGTGCTTTGGGGCTTGAGTGATAAGGTCATGGTTCTGGCTTATGGGACCCTGAAGTTTTCAGGTCTTCCTCAGTGTGTCATGTCAACCATTGAGATGAAAAAGGTATTGTGTAGATTCGAGAGAACAATGCATGAGAAGATCTTAGCTGAACAGTGCTTTGCTCAGTGGATGGCATTACTAATATTGTGATTTAGACTGCCCAAAGGTATCATCTGATGCTCTGCCAGCTAATCCGAAAACAAGGGCTATAGTGTGTATCCATTTCCTATAGGGTGACTGGACTGCGAGGTAGCTTGTCCCCCCAGACATTACTGAGATTTCATCCTTAGACCCTCTAGATTTGCCCCTCATGTGGGAGCAGGCTCAGGCTCCTCAGAATGGACCCTTGTGCTTTTTGTTTTATTCTTAGGCCAAGCCCTTTACCTATTTTGTTTCCAAACTGGAGCCCAGAGATGTTGGAACACACTGGTTAGGCAGTGACTCTACCAATAAATATCCTATTGCTAATAGAAAGCCAAGGGATATAGCTGGGCATGGTGGCATATACCTTTAATCTCAGCACTTGGGAGGCAGAGGTAGATGGATCTCTGAGAGTTCAAGGCCAGCCTGGTCTACAAAGTGAGCTCCAGGACAGCTGGAGCTACAGGGAGATCCTGTCTCAAAAAAAAAAAAAAAAAAAAAAAAAAAAAAAAAAAAGGAAATCCAGGGGGTATAATGATGATGGGCTGGCAGAGTGTGGGTTTTCCCTGATAGAGGTCTTGAGCTTTGATTTCTCCAATGTCTGTGGTATTTTCCTCTTGCCTTTCCTCTTTCTGAGGTACAGCATGCTCTTTAATACTGACTTTACCCTCCTGCAATGGACTCCATCAAAATGGTTAGTAAATTCAAAATTGCAGCTGAACCCAAGAGATCTCATTTCTACAGTGGATCGCACTACTGCAGCAAGAGCCGGATCCTGACCACATCATTGTTTCAGTCAGTTACCAGCCTTGGTCCCCTGGCCTTACACAGAGTTCTGCCATCTGTCTTTGTTGGGAACCAGTTGCCTCCTGCCCTTTGAGGTCAAGTGGACTTATATAATTCACACATTGTGGGTGAACAGGAGCAATACCAGACAGGAAGGGCTGACCTGTATGGAAATAGCAATGTCTAAAATGCAAAAGTGGTGGATAAAAATAACCCGTGCTCATTAGATGGCTCCCTGCCCCATATAGCTGTGCAAACCCACATCTTGTCCTGCTCAAGTGTAAACAGTCTCCCATTTAGAACTGGCCCAGTGGGAAGCAAATGAACCAGCTAGGAGATACCAGTCATAACTCATCACATTGTGAAGCTTAAAAACTCTTTATGTGAAGGTTCCTAATGCCTTTGAGTGGTTGAAAGCTGGGCTCTGCACTTAGAGCTTTACATACATTATCTTATTTAATGCTCCCACCAGCTCTGTGAGGTTCTTCTTGTTCTGTTTTACAGATGGGGAAAGGAGGTTCCAAGTTAAGTGGGTTCTCAGGGTCACATGGTAGTAATGCGGAAGTTGGGAATCAAATGTTTGTCATTCTTTCCCCAGGGTTCTTTGCCCTGGTCTCCACTGTCAAGGGCCACCAGGAAGAGGAGGCTATCAGGTACATGTTAAGACGGTACCCTCATTCCTGTCAAATGACCCTGGATCTGATCCTTAGCTGGGAAGTGCCCAGCAAGAAAACCACTGAGGATGGAGGGACCTGACCTGGGTCTTCTCTGGAAGTGGCTGAGTGGCCCTGGCTCCAGGGACTGTGTCACATCATAGAATCCTATGCTGAGACACTTAGTAGAAGGGTACTGTGTACTCTGTTGCCTTTATGACAGGAATTTTCCGGATTTCCTGATCAGAACAGCTCTTGGGGTTTCAAAAACCCTCCTGTAAATGCTGCTCCATCCTTTGTCCATAAATAAGTGACACAGGAGGCTGTAGGGCAGTGCCATTGTAGCTGCAGATAAGGGCTCTAGATTGGAGAAGGTTACTCGGTGTGGAAGTGAAATGTACTTCTGGGCAGCAAAGTCCAAGGGGGAGATCCATTGCACAGGTTCACTGGGGATTCCTTTAGAATCTGTACCCGGGAGAAGCTGTGCACTGGTGCAGCCTTTTCAAAGCTTCAGCAGATCCCAAGGAGCACAAAGGGTCTTCCCAACTCTGTAAGGGCCAGTGCACTGAGTTCAGGCTGCTCAACAGTCCACGACTTCGTGAGCTTCCATCAAGAATAATTCTTAGTGAGGGTGACAGACTCAGGGCCATCAACCAGCAGCGCTGCAGGAAGTAGACTCACTCCAGGCTCCGGGGAGGATCCTGTTGGCTTACTCCTTCACCATCAAAATTGGACAGTGTGGTACCAACACATGTACATTGGGCTACTGAGGGTCTGATTTTTCTGCTTCCCAGCATGTCATGGGCCCTCCCCTCCCCTGCTGGTCAGCGTCACTTTCCCCTGCCAAATGGTGGCTCTACTGCTTGCTGGATTCCCTGATGTACATACCATATACCATGGCAGCACTTAAATAATTCTTTTGTTACATCTTTTGGTGGAGATATTCCCCTCTGGATCCAGGACTGTAATCTAAAAAGCCCAGAACTGAAGAGATGAAGAGGCAAGGTCTTCACTGGGCACTCTGCAGCAAACAGATTTGTGCTACAGACTCTGAGTTAGATGGCGCAACTCACTCACTCAGGCCTGGGAGGGTAACTGAGGGTGGCTCAGAGTTGCACTCCTCTTCCTCCTACCATGACCTCCTCCTGCATCTCCTGACAAGACTGAATCAAGCCCTGGAGGAACAGTGAGGATCTGTGCTCTTTGGGAGCAGTTTCATTCCTTGGAGGAAAAGAGGCAAAGCAGCCACATATGTTCAATTTGCTCTTCCCAAATTCACCAGTGAGGTGTCATTCCTTTCCCCTAGGGCAATGAGATGATGGGGAGATGCTGGGGGTGTCTGGTGGAGCTCTCTCCCATGGAAGGTGGGTTCTCAGAGCAGTACTTGCCTCTCCAAAAGTTGCTATTGTTCATGTTCTGTGCCAGCACCTACATGTCTCACTTCTCTTCAGTTACCCTCAAGAGTCTTGAGGAGGAATCTATTTTTTCCTCTCCTTTATTGAGGGCAAAGCAAAACACAGAGAAGTTAACTAGTAAGTCAACACTTTCAAAACCAGTCAGGCTCTGGGTCCATTAGCTTTCCTAAACTATAATAAAACAGTCCAGATAAGCAACTTGTAAAGGAGGAAAGGTTATTTTGGTTCACTATTCAGAGGTTTCAGTCCAGGATCAATCGACCCCGTTGCTTTGGGACTGTGGTGAGGTAGCATGTCACATGCTGGAACAAAGCCACTCACCTCATGAGCAGAAAGGAAGAGGCTGGGGTCCACAATCCCTCTCAAGTGTATGCCCCAAGGGACCTAAGGCCTCCATTTATGGTTCCATGAATTCTCAATAGTGCTGCCCTGTGGACCAAGAGCCTCTGTGAGATATCCAAGGTTCTGACTACAGCAGTGCCCAAGACCCAGCCTCTGAACCACTGTCCTAGTAGCTCATGAGCTGATACACATTAGAATGTGCTAAACTTGTTGAAACTCTGATCCTGGAGCCTCCCTTAGAGTCAAGGCCCAGCCAACTGGAGTTTTCAATAGTGCACAAAATAATGGACTCCATTATAACATTGTCCTACATATGTGTATATATAATTGTATGTTGCTCATATTTTCTCCCCTGTTGCTCCCTCCCCTTCTTTCTCACCATTGGTCCCCTTACTTCCCCCAATTAGGCCTCCCCCTTTGCTTTCACGCCATGCAGACTCTGATTTGGAACTGGTTCTCATCACCTGCCAGGAGAATATGGCATAGACTATTGCACCATTCCCTTCCAGTTGTAAGCTCAGTTTCCCAAAATGAATGCCACTGCTGGGGTTGGGCAATGGTTTGGAGAACACTGTATGAGAAGTTCATTCACCTTTCAGCATAAGTGACCAGAGGTAATACTTCATACCAGTGCCAAGAGTCTCAGGTTTGTAAAGGCATTAGCGTGTTGAACGAGGCACTTCCACTGTTCTTGAGTGTCTATGAGGGAATGCGATGAGCCAGGCAGTGCACTAAAGTAGGATGGTAAAAACTGCAGAGAAAAAACCCAAGGGAAGGAGTTTGGCTGGAGAGCTGTACCAGAGAAAGCATGATGGGGAAACAGAGGTAGCAGAGGAGCCTGTTACTAGGGTCAACAGACTGCAGGGCAGCTGGGACCTCAGGGGGTCAGTAATAGAGAGCATAAGTCTCTACAGCTCACACGAGGGTCCACAAGAACACTGAGCACACACAGACAGCCCAAGAAACCATGGGCACCAAGCAAGAACAGTGGTTTGGGAACACCATAGGGACATCCTGCCAGCACGTGCAGTGTCAGGCATCAGGCTGGGACTTTGGATCCGGACAAGAATAAATCCTGTTCCTGATCCTAAATCCCAGACAGTTAGGAAGAGAGATATTAGCTTATCCATATCAGTAAAAGAAAAAAGAAAGAAAAGAGCATTAAATAAATAGCAGGAAGGGGCTGGGGAGTTTTAGCAACTCACACTGAAGCTTCCTGTCTGCACACACATAGCCCAGGCTTACCTTAACTCCCAATCTTCTTGCCTCTGCTTTTCAAGTTGACATTACAAATGTGGGGGGGGGCAGAATTTATTAAATTTGATATTGGAAATTTATGTTGGGAAAGGAGGCAATAAAAATAATAAAAAGAGAGACCATTTTTTCCTCAAAGGGGTCTGTGCATAGACTTAAGACGGGTGGTGCGTGTAGCTTGACTGTCCCTCCAAAGCCATTGAAGTTGAATCCCGCTGAATTGATTTTGGTGATAGAACCCTCACAATGGACTAAGGCTGCTGACATGGGAACAGGAAGGGACTGTGGGTGTAAGTTGACATAAAAGTGAGTTTGTACCTGTACTTTTCTTGGAAAAAGACCACATTCTTGGTCTTTCCATGTGACATCCTCTGCCAGATTTTATGCAGCACAAAGGCCCTGTCTTGTGCCAGCACCATAAGCTGGACTTTGCTGTCTCTAGACCAGTGAGAAATAAGTAATAGGGACTGAGTGACCCAGCCTGTGGCCTTCTGTTACAGTAACAGAAAACAGACCGAGACAACTGGATTCAAATATCCCGTGACCCCAGGTTTTCTCAGTTATGTACAATGACTAGGAAATGGCTTGTAGCCTTCCTCCCAGCTGTGATCACATGGACTCAGGGCTTCTGCTATGTCAGGACAATTCCTGGGGAGAGGGTCAGCTTCCTTGATCAAAGAGGAGGCAGGATTAAAAGTCAGGGCAGATTTGGGGCCCCAAATTTGTCTCACATATGCCCTTATGGAAGTGGGCTGTGTCCTGTCCTTCCAGACCCGAGCAGAGAGAATTCCACATAGGACTGGTAGTTCTAGGGGATGGGGTGCTGTCCTAGTTTGTGTCCCATTGCTGTGACAAAACACTCTGACTGACACCAACTTGGGGAGGAAAGGGTTTATACAGCTCACATCTCCTGGGTCACAGTGCTCACTCAGGGAGCCCAAGGCAAGAACTCAGGGCAGGAAACTGGAGTCAGGAGCTGAAGCACAGGCCATGGAGGAATGCTGTTCACTGGCTTGCTCTCCTGGCTCATGCCCAACCTGCCTTCTTATACAGTACACAACAACCTGCCCAGGGTGGCACTACTCATTGTGGGCTGGGCCCTCCCACACTGCTCGACCATCAAGACAATACTCCACAGATGTGGCCACAGGCCAATCCAATGGAGCCAATTCCCCAATTGAGGCTCCCTCAACCCAGGTGTGTCAAGTTGACACTAAAGCTATCCAGCACAACTGACCCCTTGTCAACTTGACACACAAAACACATCACTATTAAACCACCACCTTTCCCATTCTTATCCCCAAAGTATGATGTTAACATTAATCACAACCTAAGACAGTACAACCTTAAAAGCCCCACAGTCCTTAAAATGCCCAAATGCTTAAAAGTTCAGACTATTAAAAGTCTCTTAAATGTGGGCTGCTGTAAAATCCAAAACAAGTACTGTCTTATTTCAAAGGGAAGAATCAGGCACTCTCAAACAAAACCTAAGTCCAGCAAAGTAGCTCAAGTCTGGACATCTGGGATTTACTCACTATCTTCTGGGCTCCAAAGGGTTTCGGCAGCTCCCCTTCTCTGACTCTGCCGTCCTTGGCACACACAGCTCATCTCACAGGCCCAGGCCAACTCCATTCCACACCTGCCGCTGCTCTTGGTGGTCGCCCCATGGTCCTGGCATCTCCAAAAAGCTGGGGTTGCCACTGAAACTGAGGCAGCGCCTTCACCAATGGTCTCTTCTGACCTCTCTGGTGCAAAGCCTCAGCTTCTCTCTATGACCCCTGCAATCCTGGGGTCTCCACTGCAACCGAGGTGCATTTCCACCAATGGTCTTTCCTGACCTCTCACAGTGCCAAGCCTCAGCTGCTCTCTGTGACCCCCTCAAATTTCAACATCAGAACCATATAGGAGACTCTTACACGTTACCAAGTCCTGCTTCTGGCTTGAGATGGAGTCTCAGGCCCCTTCTGGATCACAGCTTCTGTGTGCTGACCCTGAAGAAATTATTTCCAGAAGATTTCACCACAGTGATGCTGGTCTCTTGCTACTTACAGCTGATTTTTCAGCCCCAGCTAACCAGCATCAATTGTCCCAGTACAACAAAGATTTTACTTCAGGTTCTGGTGTCTTGTTACTTACAGCTGATTCTTCAGCCCCAGCTGACCAGAACCCACAGATTCCACAGTCCTGGTGATCCCTGTTCCCCTTTGAAGCTAGAAACTTCACAAGTCAGGCCTACATCTTCTACAAATCCTTCAGCAAAACTGCTCCAAGCTCCGCAGCAACAATCTTTAGGCATTCAATGATCTTCCCAGCCCAAAGTTCCAAAAGCCTCCACAATCCTTTGCCAAAACACCAAGGTCAGGTCTGTCATAGCAATACCCCACTCTTGGTACCAATTTCTGTCCTAGTTTGTGTCCCATTGCTGTGACAAAACACTCTGACCGACACCAACTTGGGGAGGAAAGGGTTTATTCAGCTCACATTTCCTGGGTCATAGTTCATCACTTAGGGAGCCCAAGGCAGGAACTCAGGGCAGGAACCTGGAGGCAGGAGCTGAAGCACAGGCCATGGAAGAATGCTGTTCACTGGCTTGCTCTCCTGGCCCATGCCCAGCCTGCCCTCTTATACAGTACACAACAACCTGCCCAGGGTGGCACCACCCATAGTGAGCTGGGCCCTCCCACACTGCTCGACCATCAAGACAATACTCCACGGATGTGGCCACAGGCCAATCCAATGGAGCCAATTCCCCAATTGAGGCTCCCTCGACCCAGGTGTGTCAAGTTGACACTAAAGCTATGCAGCACAGGTGCCCTGAGGTACACTATCAGGTATGGATCAGTGTCACGTAACTCCCACTTCTCTGTTCACTTCCAAGTCCCTGTGCTTGACCCCAGGATGTTTCCCGTGCACCAGCTCTGGGGACTTCTGCTTCACTTCACCTTTCCTTTCTTCTACCTCACCAAACTGATCTCTTGTGATCTTGCCTCCACCCCCAGCATTCCCAGCAGGATGTCTGGTCCAAGTGTCATCATGTCTCCCCATGCCTGGTGCCACCTGCTCTGTCACATGTTGCCTTCTGAGGGATCCATATTTTCACTCAGACACCCTTCCCAGCCCTGTGAAGTGCCTCTAATTTTGAATTAATTAATTAATTAATTAATTAATTTTACATTGAAGCTTGTAGGGCATTGTGCAGCAGACCTTTGGAGAAGTAGTTCCAGAAGCTTTTAGAGTATTCGAAAGAGGTTGGGTCCCTCAAGGTATGTGTGTGCAGACAGGAAGCTTCAGTCTGAGTTGCTAAAACTTCCCAGCCCCCTCCTGCTATTTGTAAACTGGAGAAGGCATCTCCTCAGTCAAGCCAACCAATAATTTCCAAGTAAGAGAGGACAAGGTGCTTTGAAAACCAAATCCATGCTTTCCTTACAGGTCTGGCAGAGCTGGGCCAAAGGCTTAGAAGCTGAGACAGTCCTGGAGGACAGGAGTGTCAGTGCGGGCTGATCTTCTAGGAGGGCAGGTGCCTTCTCCACACAGCTCAGGGCTTGGCTCGGCCAGCACATAATTCCCCACCAGCCACCCTCCTTCTCTCCCTTCAGTTGATAATTTCTCATTCAAAAAGGTGCAAATAAGCTTCTAGAAAAATTCTTGTGAGCAGAAGGGTCTTGGTTTACCCATAGACAATGAGGCTGCCTGAGGAGGCTGTTTCACATATTGGGGGATCTAGGTGGCTGCTGCTGCCCCCTAGGGACACTGTGTGACTCCACAGTAGGATAGGTTTAGCAGAGTGGGCCAGCCTGGTAATTCTTCAGAGACAATTAAGCATGGATTGCTTTCAGATTAATTAGTTTAGAAGAAGGAAATGAGTGGACCCTTAACATGATGGGAGGCTGGAGGATATTATGAGTAGAATTAATCAGTCCTCTCTGGTAAATTTATAAGCACTCTTTGCAAATAATTGCATCTAATTAGAATGGCTATGATGAGTGGAGAGAGCTGCAAGTGATCTTAACACATGCATGCTTCAGTCCCCAGGGTGTGTAGCCCACATCAAACACACGTAGTATTTCTCAGATCCCCTAGGATAAAGGAGGATGGCAAAGACAAGCAGAGCTGAAGGAGGCTGTAGGCCAGAAAGAAGCATCCCCTCTTCATCTGTGAACTCAGTCAGGGGGAAGCATAAACTCCAAACAGCTTTCAATGCTGAGTAGATGGCCAAGACACGAGCAAGTGGACCTTCCATCACGAGGAGCACAGTGGACCAGTTTTGAAAAAGAGTTCCTCTTTTCCTCACTTGAAAGAGACACAGTTCATGTTTACTGGGTCATCTTGAGATGATGCACACAGGTACTTTACTTCAGTCTGTGTTGGTCCCAAGCTTTCCCCTACTCATTTTACTTTTTTTTTTTTTTTTTTTTTTTGTCTTTTTGAGACAGGGTCTCCCTGTAGCCCCAGCTGTCCTGGAACTCGCTCTGTAGACCAGTCTGGCCTTGAACTCACAAAGATCTGCCTGCCTCTGCCTCCTAAGTGCTAGGATTAAAGGCGTGTGCCACCACACCCAGCTGCCCCTACTCATTTTAGAGGATTAAGTTTCTATACTGACACTTGAGAAATAATCTCTTTGGCAGGATGCTGGCTATAGTTAGATGCTGCTAAGGGTCCTTCCAATGAGACAGCTCATTTAAGACTGCATGAAGGCTCAAACAAGGGCTGAGAAACTGGAACATATGGTCTCTCTACCATTTCTAGTGTGGGTATTATGACATATTAATACCCTTAATTTATGAGGAGTTCTCCATAGGAAGGTTTGCAGAGCTGGTGATTTTCCATTAGACTCACAGGGAGTTTAAAAAATATCAAATGCTCCATAACTCCATCCCTCTAAGATTTTGATAACTGATCTAGGGAGAGCCCTGGCCATGGGTACTTTTAAATTTCCCTGGGTGACTTTTATCACATAGTGGAAGTAGAGCAGTGCTGATCTATAGTTTGCCTGCAGTTCCTTATTGTGGATCCTGTGTTTATTCTTGAACGTTCATTTTCAGTATGTCTGGGGCATAGTCTAAGAATCTGCACTTCTAACCTTGGGAGTCACCAGTACTGCTGGGTCTCAGCACTCCACATTGAGGCCACTGCCCTGTGGCATGGTTTATGAGCCTTGCCCCTTCAGCTTTCTGGTGGTTAATGCTCAGGTGACATTGTTTAGAATCTTCCCAGGATCCTCTTTGATTTCTTCAAATTTCCTTCTTTGCTCTTCTGGGCTCTACTGGCTCTTGACTCACGACTTCTTTCCCATCTACCAGCAACATTTGGACCTGGCTTCTGGCCTCCCTTCCCTGGCTTATAATGCTTGCTACTCCCTCAGCTCTTCCCATGGGCTGGTGTCCCGCGCAGCAGTCTCGCCAGCAAGAACTTCACGTGATCAACAGGATTCTTCTGCAGCAGTATTTATTGTACACAGCTCTTTTAGGAGAAGGACCCCGAAATGGGGAAGAGGCACTGCATATATAGCAGTCTAGAGGGTTCGGGTATGCTCTGGATTGGTGCACCGTCCGATGCCTCATTTGCATGCCAGAAGCGCGGGCTCAGAGAGAGTGGGCTCAGAGAGCAGTAGTCATGTGCGGTTTGTCCAATGCAAAGGCAACGGCGGGAAACGGCTTGTAGTGACTCAGGAAGTCGGCGCCATCTTTAGGGCGCGGTGCGGCACACACTGTTTGTGTGGTAGGCTGCCAACAGTTCCCCCTTTTCTATAAATTGGCTGGGAGAATGCCTGTCTTAGGTTGCCACTGCAGAGGTCTTTCTTACCCGTCATGGGGAAAACAAACAGCTTTTGGTTTGCTCCCTGTCTTAGGTTGATAAGACTTGCAGAAGGTCTTACCCGTCATTGACTACTTCTCCAGCATACTAAGCCAAATGTTGGGGGATGAGCCTGCTTCCAAAGCCGCAAGGGCCTGTGCAATGACTACCTTATTGCGCTGATGTTGGGCACGGAGCCTACACATAATCCAGAGCATAATTAGAATCCCTCCACATAGAAGTAGACCAAACCCCGCAACCCCTGCCCATTCCTTGAAGTGGGAGACAGCAGCAGCAATCCATGAGGCTAGTCCTTCAGCAAGGGAGGCGTCCACTCTAGTCGAGTTCACGGTGACAATAGCCATGCGAAGCTGATTCATCAAGCTGTCAAATTCTCCAGTCCAATTACCTAAAAGATAGCTGGACAATTGTTTAGACAAATTTGCTGCCCTTGTGAAGTTTTGATATTGGATGCTGGTTACACATAAGCCAGAATATTTCCACTCGCAGCCAAGCTGGGCTAGCTGCCATAGTACGTCTACTTGTTCTTGGACTAGATCTATCCTTTGATTTACTACCATTAGTCCACCCTTTAACCGGGCATTGACCTGCGTTTGGACGTCCAGAGCCTGCGCCACAGAGGATGAAATATTATTGAGTGCATGAGCTGTTTGTACATTTTGACTTATGGCTATGGCGGCTGCAGTAGCTGCGGCAGTCGCCAGGGAAATGGCTGTAATGATGGCGGCAGATATACCAAAATCCCGTTTTCGTCTGAATAAACTCATGGAACTGGGGGCATCAACGGGGACAGGAATCCACCGGGGCAGGCGAGCCACTATGGCAAGGGGAAATTGTGAAGCGTTCCAGCATTGTGTGTAAAAGCAAGTTGTAGGGTCACAAATAAGTGTGTCAGGAGGGTACCCACTTCCATTAAAAACTATAAACAAAAAAGGGGGATAAACACAGACCGGGGTAGGCTGGATCTGGTTGTTAGTACAAGACTCTTTAGTAGCACACCCCCCCATCATTGACATAGGTGACAAATCGGTACAGCTTCCATTAACCCCGCACAGCAACCAATTATCAAAGGGGTTAATGGGGCGGACCGGAGGAGGGGTGGTGGAGGAATGATAAGTGAAGGTCGCTGAATTGTCTTTAGGATCTACACTGATTCCTGGGGAAAAGGTAAATGAGTTATCTTTATTGGCCCATGTAACAGTACGTGATTGACAGCCTGTCCAAGGCCATACTGTGTCCTCATGGCTGCCTAAACAATATGGAGCGTATTTGGGTTGACTGGGTGTATCATTACCCTTATGTCTGATTGGCCACCAGCCATTAAGCAAGGCCTGTATATGATTAGGGCCAGAGGCTTCCGAGATAGCAGACCAAACTGCTGATTGATAATACATAATAACACATTTAGATTGTAGCTGTTCCTTTTCTTGTGTCCGATTGGAACTTACCCACAAGAAGCACAAGCTGCCACTTAATACGAAGCTTCTATTTTCATTAATGCTAGCTAGTTCTAATTCTAAAGGCAAATAGGGTACATCTAAAGATGGATTAGTACTAAAGAGGCGGGGAAAGGTTTTAGCATCATGACGGACTGACTGTTGGCAGGGGAGCGGGAGAGCTATGGGACTCATCGACTTTCAGTTTTAACCTGTCCCTTCGCCGGGCGGGGTGAAAGTGTTCACTTTTGTACCGGGCTGCTTCCTCCTCTAGTTCCTCCTCCTCAGATGGTGATAGTTTCTCATTAGAATCTGAATCACTTAATGTCAGGGCTTGTAGGTCTCTAAATGGGTATAAGGTACCTTTATCAATGACCTCGCTAGCATCTTCTTTTTTAGAGGCTATTTTCTTTGAATGCGCATCTAACCTTTCACTCCGTTCTGTTTCTGACATGCTTTCCTGAAGGTCTGCAAGGGCTTGTTGTCCTTCCCTAATTTTTTCTTTACAGTTTTGATCCTGAAGACAGGATTTAACTAATTTCCAAATAGGAATAGTCCCTGCTTTAAGCTTCCCGGTACGCTGTTCCCTGTCCAAGTCGCCTTTGAGTTTGTCCCAGCTAGAGAGAGTAAGCGATCCAGTGGATATAAACCAAGGAGCGCAACGATCTACTTCCTGAACAAAAGTATCAAGAGTTTTAGTAGAAACTTTCAATTGCCTTCCTTTCAGAACCGCCTGAAGAGCGGTAACCAAAGAATGTGTATTACCCATCCTGGAGGCGATGCAGCCTTTGTGTTCAAAAAACAATGCTACAAGGACAATTACAACAGCCAATAAAATGATTAGGCAAGCTTCCAATCCCTCTAGATCATCAGAGAAAAGCATATCTCTCAGAACTGACCTTAAAATTAATACCTGAGCGCAGTTCTGAATCCACTTTGGAAGTCGAAGGGTCCTCTCGGCGCCAGCGATGTCAGGTTCCCGGGCCTGGGTCTTCGGCACCACTTGTCCCGCGCAGCAGTCTCACTGGCAAGAACTTCACATGGACAACAGGATTCTTCTGCAGCAGTATTTATTGTACACAGCTCTTTTAGGAGAAGGACCCCGAAATGGGGAAGAGGCACTGCTTATATAGCAGTCTAGAGGGTTCGGGTATGCTCTGGATTGGTGCACCGTCCGATGCCTCATTTGCATGCCAGAAGCATGGGCTCAGAGAGAGCGGGCTCAGAGAGCAGTAGTCATGCACAGTTTGTCCAATGCAAAGGCAACGGCGGGAAACGGCTTGTAGTGACTCAGGAAGTCGGCGCCATCTTTAGGGCGCGGTGCAGCACACACTGTTTGTGTGGTAGGCTGCCAGCAGGCTGGTTCTTCTGACTCTATCCTCCTGGACGGCAGGAGCAGATACTTAGCTGAAGCCTCTGTCCCTGACACCACCCCCCTGAACAGGCCTTCTTGGGCCCCTCCAAGGGCTAGGAGGAAGAGGGATGGCTATGGTGAGAACATATGAGATGCTAGAGTATTTCCTAATGGCAACCTTGTGACTAATCTAATGGAGATAGTAAGTAGTCTTGCGTGGGTTTTCCTGGCTATTGCTTTATACTATATCCTACTTTCTGATTGCTTTGAAGCATTAAAGGAGCAAGGGAAAGTGTTGAGATATATGAGTGGGCAGCCATATGCTGCTTGTCATTGCTGTGAAAGCCCATGCTGCCTTAAACAGCTGGGGCCATCTTCCTGACCCTCAGATTGGTATGTAAATGACATATGGTACAGGCTGTTGTGCTGAATGGAGGTTGGACTGCGGTGGGCATGCTCCCTTCTCTGCAGGAACAGGACTTGGTGACCACACCAAGGCTTCCTATCTTGATCTTGGGACATTCAAAACACAAGGAAAGCTCAGTAGTGGTAGCAGTTGCCTGGGTTACTGGTCAGCAGAGGCTCCCAGATTGCTTGGCAGTCAGGGGCTCCAGAATCACTGCCAACAACCCTTAAGGTAGTGAACAGTCAACAAACTTAACTTTAAAACCACACTTCTGTATTTGACATGAAATTTCCTCTTGTAATGGATTCAGAATCTTTGTGAGAGTGGCTTCTGAAGGGTTTTCTTGTAGTGGCAACTTATTAAATTTAGAGGGCAAAAAAAGCAAGACAAAGGTTAATAGGTTTTAATTAAAATGAAAAAAAGATTCTGGGGCTAGAGAGATGACTCAGCGGTTAAGAGCACCTACTACTCTTGCAGAGGACCCAGGTTTGATTCCCAGCACCCACATGGTGGCTAAGGACCATCTTAACCCCAGTTCCAGGGGAATCCAATGCCCTCTTCTGACCCCCGCGGCATTGCACGACACGGGTGCACTGATCTACATGCAGACAGTGCACTCATACACATAAAGAAATAATAAATAAAAAAATTAAAAAAAGAAAAAGGACAATGTTTGGTTTCCTACTCAGGTTTCTCTGAGCTACAGATGATGTGAAGTGTCCGGTCCATGCTGTAAAGCAGAGCCAAAAGGAGCATAGGAGGCAAGGAGCTGCCTTGCTTCTAGATGTAGCCGAAGGCATCCAAAACACACTAGCAAATAGGTTGTGACCTGTTCCCCCATCTGCAGTGGACTTGATCCAGGGAGAACAGGAAGATCCAGTATTAACAAATATATTAACAGAGCTAACAGGAGGCACATTGGGCGGAAGGATGTGGAGATGAAGAGATAGGGAAGTTTGAGCACACCAAGATGATGTGGCAAGTGGTTTTACAGAGGCTCAGGCTGGCTGCTGAGTGAAGAAGAGATTTAAGTGATGCAAGGCTGGAAGCTGGGCATGAGTTGGGCTATGTGGCGAGCAAAATGATGGCCTCCTGAAGATGCCCCCATCCTAATTCCTGGAACATGTAGAAATGCTGCTTTATATGACAAGGTGGGTGGAGTTAAAGTTGCAGATGGAGTTGTGGTTGTTAATCAGCTGATCACAAGCTAGGAAAATAGTTCTGGGTTATCCAGGGGGGACGAAGCTCATCACAAAGGTCTTATAAAGGAGAGAGGGAGGCAGGGGAAGCAGTGTTGGGAAAGCCTGCCCATGCCCTGCTGGCTTAAAGATGAAAGAGGCAAGCAGTATACAGCCAAGAAAAGGCAGAGAATGGATTCTCCTCTGGAGGCTCCTGAAGGAGCCAGCCTGGCTAAAGCCGTGATTTTAGCTTGGTGAGATCCATTATACGTTTTGGAGTTACAGAATTCTAAGATAACAGATTAATGTTGCTTTAAGCTCTTCTGCTTGTGGTAGTTTGCTACAAGGACTGTAAGAAACTACCAGTTTGCAATGGCAATAGTCCATGTGGGAGGTGACCATGGTTCAGACTATCACAGGGGCACAGAAGTATCCAAAAGGAGTTGAATCAAAGTGGGGCAGGAGAAAGTTGTGTCCTGAACTTTCTGGGGCACTACAACATCATCATCCATTATCAGATCAATTAACCATCCCAGAATAATAGACATCCAAATCACAGAACATTTTTCAGTGGTCCTCAGACGCTGTCTGGGGCTTGAGTCTCTCTGGGGCCTTGAACATCTTCCATTTGAGATATTTATTTATTTATTTATTTATTTATTTATTTATTCATTCATTCATTCATGTGCACTTGTGCATGTACAGAGGCCAGAAGAAAGCATCAGGTGTCCTTCATAATCTGCACCTGTTCTTTTGAGGCAGTGTCTCTCTGAAACTGGGGTTTATATCTTCTAGGCTAGGCTGAAAGCCAGCAAGCCCCTGTGATTCTTCTTTCTCTATCTTGTGGTTCCAGAAGTTTGTAGCCAGGCCTAGATGGATGCTAGAATCCTCATTATTATGGTGCAAATGCTTTTAACCATTGAGCCATCTCTCCAACCCCTACACTAGAGTTCAAAGATCTATGTTTGTTCTTCCCTGGTGGGCTGATGCTATGCCCAAGGCTCCAGGATCCTATCAGGGCCCTGGGGGTGTTATGGCATTGAAGAGAACTTCCAAACAACACAACCAAATGTGACAAGTGCTGCAGCTAATAATCTAGAGAAATAATGATCTTATATAAGAGATCATTAAGGGAATACATGAGGGATTGCAGAAATAATCTTATTGAACATCTCTTCCTAATAAAAGCTATTTTAAAAATTAAGAATAGACAGTAATTTTTTAAACTTGATTTAAAAAGTTATACTTCACCATGAACCAGCATCAGATGAATCAGGAAGATAATAAAGAGCTTTTCAAGATCCAGAAAATCATACGTGAAGACTTCAAAAACCTATACTCTACCAAGTTTGAAAACCTAGAAGAAATGGATGAATATCTGAAATCCTGGGAATCACCAAAGCTCAACCAAGAAGAGATTGACAGCTTAAACAGACCCATAATATATGAAGAAATTGAAGATGTAATAAGAAACCTCCCAACTAAAAAAAGCCCAGGCCCAGACGGTTTCATTGAAGAATTCTATAAAACATTTCAAAAAGATCTACAAATATTATTACTGAAATTGTTTAGGATACAAACAGAGGGAATTCTCCCAAATTCCTCTATGAAGCCAGGATCACTCTATTACCAAAACCAGACCAAAAAGGAAAACTATAGACCCATCTCCCTAATGAAAACAGATGCCAAAATTCTAAACAGGATACTGGCAAATCGCATACAGACTCATATCAAGAAGATCATCTATCATGACCAAGTTGGATTCATACCAGAGATGCAGGGATGGTTCAACACACGAAAATCAATAAACATCATCAAGCACATAAATGGACTGAAAGACAAAAACCACACCATCATCTCAATTGATGCAGAAAAAGCCTTTGACAAAATCCAGCATCCCTTCATGCTTAAAGTCCTAGAAGGAATTGGATTGGAGGGATCATTCCTCAATGTAATCAAAGCCATATACAGGAAACCCACAGCCAATATCATCCTAAATGGGGAAATGACAGAAACATTCCCTTTAAAGGTAGGAACTCGGCAAGGCTGCCCCCTGTCACCACTCCTCTTCAATATAGTGCTTGAAACACTTGCTAGAGCAATAAGGCAAGAAAAGGATATTAAAGGAGTACTAATTGGAAAAGAGGAAGTCAAACTATCCCTATTTGCTGATGATATGATTGTTTACTTAAGGGATGCAAAAAACTCCACCAGAAAACTCCTAGAAACGATTAACAGCTTCAGCAAAGTGGCAGGATACAAAATTAACCTTAGAAAATCAATGGCCTTTCTTTACACCAAGAACAAGCAACTGGAGAAAGAATTCAAAGAGACCTTCCCACTCACAATAGCCTCAAAAACAATAAGATACCTAGGAACAAACCTAACCAAAGACACCAAAGACCTCTACAACAAAAATTTTAAACCCTTAAAGAAAGAAATTGAAGAAGACCTCAGAAGATGGAAAAACCTCCCATGCTCATGGATTGGGAAAATTAACATTGTAAAAATGTCCATTTTACCAAAACTCTTGTATAGATTTAATGCAATCCCAATCAAAATCCCCAAGAGTTTCTTCACAGGCTTGGAAACAAAAGTTCTTAAATTCATTTGGAAAAACAAAAGACCCCGAATAGCCAAATCAATCCTGAGTGAAAAGAGCTACACAGGAGGGATCTCTATACCAGATTTTAAACTATACTACAGGGCTATAGTCATAAAAACAGCCTGGTACTGGCACAAAAACAGACCTGTTGACCAATGGAACAAAACCGAAGATCCAAATCTGAGCACATACAATTTCAGCCATCTCATATTTGACAAGGGGGCCAAGAAACCACAATGGAGAAAAGACAGCATCTTCAGCAAGTGGTGTTGGCAAAACTGGATCACCACTTGTAGAAGAATGAAATTAAACCCCTACCTCTCACCCTGTACAAAAGTCAACTCCAGATGGATTAAAGACCTCAACGTGAAACCCCAAACTCTGAAGGTGATAGAAGAAAAAGTTGGCAGCAGACTACAAGACATAGGCGTAGGAAAAGACTTCCTAAATCAGACAGCAGCTGCACAAGAATTAAGGTCGACAATTGACAAATGGGACCTCATCAAACTCAAAAGCTTCTGTACATCAAAAGAAACAATCAAGGAAGTGAAGAGAAATCCCACAGAGTGGGAGGAAACCTTCACTGCAGATACATCTGACAAAGCATTGATTTCCAGAATATATAAACTACTCAAAAAACAAAGAAAAAAGAAAACAAACGACCCGCTCAATAGATGGAGCAAAGAACTGAACAGAGACTTCACAAGCGAGGAATTAGAGATGTCTGAGAAACACCTCAAGAACTGCTCAACATCACTAATCATTAAGGAAATGCAAATCAAAACCACTTTAAGATATCATCTTACTCCAGTAAGACTGGCTAGGATCAAGAAAACAAATGATACCAAGTGCTGGAGAGGTTGTGGGGAAAGGGGAACACTCATCCACTGCTGGTGGGAATGTAAACTCGTACAGCCACTATGGAAAGCAGTGTGGAGAACCCTTGGAAGACTTGGAATGAACTTGCCACCCGACCCAGCCATACCACTCCTGGGCATGTACCCTCAAGACTTACGCCACCACAGAGATACATGCACGGCCATGTTTATTTCAGCTCTCTTCACAATAGCAAGGAGCTGGAACCAACCCAAATGCCCCTCAACTGACAAGTGGATAGAGAAAATGTGGTACATCTACACATGGAGTTCTATGCAGCAGTAAAGAAAGATGACATCATGAGCTTTGCAGGAAAATGGCTGGAGCTAGAAGACATCATGCTGAATGAAGTAATACAGTCCCAGAAAAACAAATGACGAATGCTATCCCTCATCTGTGGGCGCTGGTGCCAATTACCTAGTTGTAAGTATTTCTTGTGCATGGCCCCTTGAGCTTTTGTCCAAGTAGTTGGGAGTGATGCATATTGGAAACAACAACAACAACAGAAAGGACTGCATCGAAGAACTGACTGAAACAGTGAACTTCTGCTGAAAACAGTCAACTTCCACATGGAGAATTTTGAGAAAGATTGAGAAAGAGATGAAAAGCATGTTTGGCAGAATGCATGAGCTCTGGTGGGGTGGGGGGATAGGGTGGGGGACATGGTCTAGATTTGATAATGTTGTACAAAATATATATAAAAAAGCAAGCAAGGAAAAAAATAAAGAGCTTTTCATTAAATCAAATGTATTCAGGATTTTCCTAGCCACAATTATTATTTATTCTTCTACATATTCTGCCCAATTTGATAAAAAGTAGACTAGAGAGAAATAAAGATTATGCTACAGAGAAAAAAGCTATTATTTTGTGCAGATGGGACTATATATATAAAAAAACACAAAGAAGTAAAACGAAAAAATATGAGAATTAATGAGCTCAGTAAAGTGGCTGAACAGATAAGCACATAAAGATCAATAGCCTGCTTTTCTAACATTAAAAACAAGTTATAAAACACAATGAATACTGGGATCCTGATTATAGTAACAGAAAAGATATGAAATAGCTACAAACAGCTTTAACAATGAAAACTCAATTATGTATTTGTGGAAAACTACAAAATGATACTGCGAATTATAAAAGAAGGCTCAGATAGAGTTTCAGGACATGTTAAAGACTTTCTTTTAAAAAATTTATTTTTATGTGTCTCACTGTGTGTGTGTGTGTGTGTGTGTGTGTGTGTGTGTGTGACATGTATGTGAGGGTGCCTGTGAAGGACAGAAGAGGGTGTCAGATCCACTGGAACAAGAGTAAAGGCATTTTTAAGCCACCCAATTTGAGTTCTGGGAATGGAACTCAGCAAGCTGTCTTACCACTGAGTCATTCTCCAGCCCCAAGACTGATTCATGGTGTGTGTGTGTGTGTGTGTGTGTGTGTGTGTGTGTGTGTGTGTATTTGAAGACAAGATCACTTTATTTAGTTCAGGCTGGCCTTGAACTCAAGATCTACCTACCTCAGCCTCCTGAGTGCTAGGAGCTGGCATGAGCCACCACACTTGGCTTAAGATATTAATTCTTGCCAAATGTGATAGCTCATGCCTTTAATCCCAGCACTTGGGAAGCAGAGGCAGGAGGATCTCTGTGAGATCAAGGCTAGCCTGGTCTATATAGCGAGTTCCAGGACAGCTGGAGTTATAGGGAGACCCTGTCTCAAAAAGACCAAAAAAAAAATGATTCTTTATAATTCAATGGCTTTGTTCAATACAGTGGTAACATACTGTGTCATTTTCATAATTGATGCCAATCGTTCCTACTTTCACTACCACTGAGCCTTCATAACACTGTCTATTTTCTTCATGGCAATTAAGAATATTATAATTAACTGTTGATTTAATTGCTTAGCATGCCTGTTCTCTTCCACCATTGCATTCAGACACTTAGTTGAATATCTAGCATACATGGGGCACTGAATAGATACAAACATGTGTTATTGTACATAAAAATCTGTCTGTCTGGGGCTGGAGAGATAGCCTAGCGGTTAAGAGTGCCAACTGCTCTTGCAGAGGACCCGGGTTTGATCCCCAGCACCCACATGGTGGCTGAGAACCATCTGTAACTCCAATTCCAGGAGAACTCCAGTTCCAGGGGAATCCGACACCCTCTTCTGACCTCCGAGGCATTGCACGACACGGGTGCACAGACAGTACATGCAGACAGTACATTCATACACACAAAAAATAAATAAAATTTTAAAAAATTAAAAAATCTGTCTGTCCATGGAGAAGATCATATCTGCAAAAAAATAGACTGGATGGTGGGGCTGTGGGGGTTTGGACACAACAGCCTGTAGATTGGTTTTGCACGAAGGGTGCTTGTACTCATGGATTATCACTTATAGCTAAAAAAGGAAAAAAAAAAA